>JAVANC010000020.1:39770190-39875190 GCA_033319125.1 Parnassius glacialis
GGAATAACTCGAATCGTTGAGCCGGTACCGGAGTCTGGAGTAAGCCAGGCGTTTTCAAGTTGGAAGACTTATAACGCTGACTCTCAGTGCAGGTCTTCAGGTAATCGGTTATATAGCGTCTCATACCAGGGAAATAGAACTGCTGGGATGTACGATGCAAAGTCCGTTGCATACCTCCATGAGTGGCGGTTGGCGAGTCATGACACTCAAACATAACTTTGCCCCGCAAACTCTCAGGTACTACCAGCTGAGGCTCCTCCGTATCGGTGTCGTCCACGTACCTGTACAGAACGCCTTGGTTTACTAAGTACCCCCTCTCCGACCACCGATGAACTGACAGCTCATCAGAAATTTTCATGTCCTTAAGGATTTTGGCTACTTCTGGATCAGCCAGCTGGGCTTCACGAGTTGATGTAGCATCCCAACGTTGAACATCCACAGACACGGGGGCAGACACCACATTCCGTCAAAGTGCTATCGATGACTGGACAGCTGAGTGTGTCGGCTAGTACATTAGCCTTCCCAGGAGTGTATTCCATTTGGAGACCAAATGATTGTAGCTTTAAAGCCCAACGAACAAGCCTACCCACTAGGCGATTTGAGAGAAAATAGCCACTTCAGGGGTTGATGATCACTTCTGACCACTACCTGGTGACCATCAACATACCCACGGAATCTTTCCACTGTCCAAACAACTGCTAGCGCCTCCCGCTCCGTAGTGGTATAATTTTTCTCGGCTGACGTGAGGAGACGGCTCGTGTACTCGATTGGGTGTTCATCCTGTGGTGACTCACCCCTGGAGTAAAGCTGCACCTAGGGCAAAAACGCTGGCATCCGTCCTAAGGATGAATGTTTTCGAGTAGTCCGGCTGAACATGAATGGGTGGTGAAGCCAGAAGGGACTTAAGATCTACGAAGGCTTTCGCCTGATCATCTCCCCATTGCCAGATCTGTGACTTTTTGGTAAGGCGTGTAAGCGGTTCAGCTACCTTCGCAAACTGGTATGAACTTTCTAACCAAAAGCAAGTTTGCAGGAAGGTACGAAGTTGCTGGAGATTAGTCGTTTCTTTAATCTCTAGGACAACACGCACCTTATCTTCGTCTGGAGATATACCGTCGTTAGATATTACGTGACCCTAGGTATTTGAGCCGGTCCCTGGCGAACACGCACTTTTCGCGGTTGGCTCTTAACTTGAACATCCGAAGACGCTCAAATACCGCACGTAAATCAGACAAATGGAACTCAATGTCCTCTGAAATTACTAATAGGTCATCAAGATAACCTAGAATATGCCTACCACCAAGTGAAGGTCCTGACCGGAAGCGATCTTTGAGTCGCTGGAACGTTGCCGGAGACCCCTCCAGGCGAACGGCATACGCGTGAAGCGGGAGGTCCAATGCTTGATACCATTTGTTGTAAATATTTTTGTGCATATTGGTAAAATTTGCATCATCATAAAAAAAAAACATTTGAAAAAGCACCCCACGCTTTTCCCAATAAAATGAATTTTTAGTTAATCACTAGTTTCTTATTTTTAACTTATTGAAAATTATTTTCTACTTTTTAGTTCGGTTATCTACAAAAGCGTGTTTTTTTAGTTTTATAACTTGTTTTTTTTTACAGCTGGATAATCTTATTACAAAACACGATACCCGTTTTTGATACCCGGTCAGGTGCCATTCATTTTTGATAAAAATATTTATCATTCGCCGTTAGGAAATGTGAAAAAAGTTATTTTATTTTTTCTCATTTTCATCGATGTTTTTTTTGCCGGTTTTTCTGTCAGGAAGTGTAACCTCATAAAACAAGGTTGCCAATAATGTGATATCGTCACGCTGTACAGCAACAGACCTTCGCACCAGAAAAGTTTCAGAACATTCACGTTTACTTATACCAATACTTTACTTAATACCGAAACAGTTTTAAATAAAAAAAATGGCGAGATATTATACTAAGGATTCATTGAGTAGTGATTCTGCGCATAAGTTGACAATCATAAAAGAACGTCGCCCTAGTAAACCTGAATAAATAGGTTGTTCTACAAGAAATAACAATTTGTTCCATTGCCCCATCCGGCTCTGAAATATCTAGATGCTTAAATTCGTTGCATACTTTGAAATTTTAAAACAGTTCTGGTTTGGCAATCTTCCTTTTTTGCAAGCAATTATTTTAATTTAAAAATAAAATTGATTTTATTTAAATAGTATCAATATGCCATGCATTAACGACTCTGTAGCGCAGTCGCTTGGCAATGAGTTGCAACGTTAAGGGAAACGGGGCTCGAATACCGAACGGAAAAATAGTTGTATGACTTACAAATAATTGGTCGAGGTCTGGATATTTGTTTAAGTGAAATTCGTGTTTGGAATGGCCTCCACGATACGGAAGAAAACCTCAGCGTAGACAATACGTTTTTCTATATTAAATCATCAAATAAAATTGTCTCCGCCAAGGACACCACTTATGATTTAAAGCTGCTTTACTAAAATAACTATAAAGTTATTAGTCAACAGAAGTAAGGGTGACAAACGAGACACATTCCACCTGATGGTAAGTAGATGCTGCGGCTAATAAATGCAAGTAAAAGGATTGTATTTATCCAGTTAAAACAAGTCAAGTATAAAAGGTTAAAACGAATGTAGTAGTAACGCGGATATACAGATTCTCAGCAAATCTGATGAAGATATATATTTTCCTTTCCATTCCCTTACATTCCATCCATTTCTATTCTGTTCTATTCTATTTCATATTTTTTTTTGGAAGCCGGATTGTTTGGGAGGCTGGAAGTCGTGGTTTAAGAGGTGAAGAAGTGGTTTTTCATCCTTACTTTTTTTTTTGTTTTATAGGATAAGGGTGACAAACGAGCACACAGTCCACCTGATGGTAAGTGATTGCTGCGGCCCATAGACATCTACATCCATCCTCTATTACAAATCAAAATGTAGATGCGTTGTCACCCGTGAGGACTAAGATGGAATGCCTCATTTCCAGTAAAAAGGGCCTCCGGCCACCTGCACTCACCAAGCGAAACGCAGAGGTAAACCTCTACTTCACGCTGGTTTTCTGTGAGGTCGTGGTACTACCCCGGTTTGAGCCGGCCCATCCGTGCGACAGCAAAAGCTGCCGCGTGGCTCTACCACTGTTAAAATATAAAAATGAATATATAAATATAATATAAAATACTTATATAAAAATGAATATTACTTGGATAAGACGAATGTTCTTTTTTGCATCTAAATATTTGGTAGCGGAATAGAGAATCATCATCATCATTTCATAAGTCCACTGCTGAACATAGGCCAGATTGGGGGAGCCAAGGAATGCCACAAAGCACTTTCCTGAGCCACCTGCATCCATCGACTTCCTGGATGTCTTACCAGGTCGTCACTCCATCTCGTAAGGGGTCACCCTACACTTCGCCTACCGGTACGAGGTTGCCACTCAAGACCCTTTCTTCCCCGTCGGTTGTCGGTTCTTCGAGCGATATGGCCGGCCCACTGCCACTTCAGCTTACTAATCCGATGGGCTATTACGGTTTCTCTGGTTCTACTGCAGATATAGTCATTTCTAAGTTTATCACGCAGATAAACCCCGAGCATAGCCCCTCTCCATAGCTCGCTGAGTGACCTTGAGCTTCCTCATACGGCCAGCAGTGAAGAACCACGTCTCAGATCCGTAAGTCATCACTGGCAACACGCACTGGTTGTACAATTTAGTTTTAAGTTTTTGAGGTATGTGTGACGAGAAGATGTGTCGTAGTTTCCCGAACGCTGCCCAGCCGAGTCGAATCCGTCGATTGACCTCTCGGTCGAAGTTGGACTTACCTAGTCGGACTATTTGTCCCAGGTAAACATACTCGTCAACAACTTCGAGTTTAGTGCTCCCAACAACTACCGGCATAGGTGTGACATGGACATTAAACATGATCTTTGTTTTGTCCATGTTCATCCTATTCGTTGGGAGACACTATTGAGGTCATTGAGCATGGTGCTAGGTCCTCCAGCGATTCTGCCATAAGGACTATATCGTCGGCAAACCGAAGGTGAGTGATGTACTCGCCATTGATGTTAATACCGTTTCTTTTTCAGTCCAGAAGCTTGAAAACGTCTTCCAATGCAGCGGTGAAGAATTTCGGGGATATAACATCACCCTGTCTTACACCTCTCTGCAATTGGATAGGTTTCGTACTCTGGTTCTGTTCTCGGATAGCCATCGTAGCTTTAATGTAGAAACACTTCAGCACTTCGATATACCGACAGTCAACTTGGCACCGCTGAAGAGACTACAGCACCTCTCAAATTTTGACGGAATCAAAGGCTTTCTCATAGTCTACATACGACAGACATAGTGGCAAATTGTACTCTTCGGACTTTCATGCAATTTGCCGAAGGGTATGAATGTGGTCTATGGTGCTAAAGCCCTTTCGGAAACCGGCTTGTTCGGGAGGCTGGAATTCGTCAAGTCTGCGCGCGAGACCATTCGTAATGACTCTCGAAAACAGCACGTAGACACGGCTCAGAAGGGAAATCGGTCTGTAGTTCTTGAATGGAGCTTTGTCACCTTTCTTTAAGGACAAAACCACCGCACTTCTGCTCCACGCCTCAGATGTAATGCCACCATGGAGGACGGAATTAAAGAGCCTCTGAAGGACTTCAAGTACCGGTCTTCCACCTGCTTTCAGAAGCTCCGCTGTAATTCCATCCTCGCCTGGGGCCTTGCCGTTTTTAAGGTCCTGAAGAGCCATTCTAATCTCGCGTAGACTGACGTCCGGGATATCTTCGGAATAGTGTCGGATAAAACTCGCTCTTGGATCGTTACTCACACATGCGTGTGGCTCCAACGGTGACGTGTACAGCTGCCCATAGAAACCTCTCAATCTCACTCAAAGTCTCAGGTGGCCCGGAAACGATGCTGCCTCACTCGGTCTTCAGCTTTGACAGTTGGCTCTTTCTGGCAGACAGATCTCTGGCAAAAACTTTGGAGCCTTGGTTTCGCTCGACCGCTTCTTCAATACACGCTGTATTTAAGTTGCGTAAGTCCCGCCGCATGCATTTGGAGATCTGTCTGTTAATTTGCCTAAATGCTGTCAAATCTGTTTAAGAATCTAGCTTCATCTTCCGGCTAGCAGCCATGAGATTGAGAGTGTGATCGGGGGAGTTTTTGTGTTCTTCTGCGGCGGGTCTTGCAGAACTTATTTCCGACCGCATGGACAGTTTCCACGAGCTTGTCATTTATATCGTTCACTTCATTGCAGTCTTTTAGGCACTGGAAACGGTTTTGTTACTCGAGCTGAAAGGTTTCGGGATTCTGGAACAGAGCACGAGGGAGACGGAGCGTTGACTTCATGATTTGATTTTATAGGGTAATAGTCTCTTATTTTATTTAATTATTTTACTTAAATGTTGTTATTATTTTTATTCTTTATTTCAGAAATTTCTTTCCAAAGAGTAGGTTAATAATTACAGAAGGTACTTTTAAGCTAGAGTTAGTAAATAGATAAAATTGTAAAGTTACATATATTACCAACTCTATCTGCTTTAAATTAACCAGAGCAGATCTCGAACCGATATGGACGCAGTTTCAGTGTCTCAAGATAAGACATAAATAGCGACTCCCTATCGCCGCCAGGAGGCTGTTGGAGCTGTCCCGGACGCGGCACCATGCGGAGGTAACCTGCATGCTAACTGGAAAACTGTCTACGCGAGCCTCAGCATACATTGCCGAAGCACTGCAAGTACCGAGGCAGTCCCATCGGCATCTTAAAAATGTTATTATATTGGACGGGTAGGGTTGCAAGCGTCCTCTGTGTATACTCAACCCATAGACTGCAGATGTAAAAAGACTGACAAAGGGCTCTGAAGAGTGTTAGTTTATTTTTGTATTTTATAGTGCAAATTTACGGACGAGCATATTCGCTCTCATAGCTAGAGCCCTGCGTTCCCTCTTTATGTCAGCATCATCTGACATATTTTCAGTAACCTAGTGTCCCAGGTACTTAAAACTTGTCACTCTTTTCAGTGGTACGTCTTCAAGAGCGACAGTAGGAAAATTATAGCACTTATTATTTGACTTAAGAAATATGATCTCGCTCTTTTTAATATTGTACCGCAGGCCATGAGCTGCCATATACTTCTCACAAATACTAAGTAATTTTCTTAAACCACTAATTGATGGACTCACCATATCGTCGGCGTAACTTATGTTGTTATATAGAATATTAGCAATAGAGCAGCCGACTCCACTACCACCGAGGTTCATCAATCGGACTGTTCACGTAGAGGGTAAAAAGTATAGGAGAAGACACGCCACCCTTTCTTACCCCGTACTTCAGCCCATACGCCTTAGATAGCACTCCTGCTCACTTCACCTGATTCTATTGATTGTCGTACCAATACTGAAACAGACCTATTAGGTCATTAGAAAAGTCATTAATTTCAGTAGCCAGCTTCTTCCAAAGCATACCATATTCAACCGTATCAAAGACCTTCGATAGGTCCAAAATCAGGCTATAATAGGTGTCCTACGATTTGTGAAGTAACGTACGGTGTGCTTGAAACAAAGTACAGAACTTTCTGTGGATAACTGCGGTTTATAACCAAATTGTGCATTAGGAAGTTTAAGGGATGCCTGTAACTTCCTCTAAAGCAGACCGTCCCTCACTTTCGCTATAGAATTAGCCAGTCAGATAGGTCTATAGTTTTTTTTGTTGTTCAGTACTGGCATAACTATCATTTTCATAAAATCAGAAGGTAAGTACGAATGCCCTGTGCAAAAAGTAAATAACATGGCCAGGATACGCGGAAGGTGCACACCAGAGATTTACCGCGCTTCGTGTTTTTTATTACGTTTTTAATACATTTAGCAGTAAAGCACGTGGTTTTATCTCCATCCCGGATACCTGCATCGAAGTTATGTGACGATTGATGCTTGGTATTATTAAAGTGGTTTTTAAACATATTTGCCACCCTCCCGGCGTCATTTTCACCATCCACACTCGCAGGGACATTCGGCCTTGGATTCAATTTGTAGGTTATTTTCCAAAATTTAAAAAAGACATTTGCTTTAATATGTGAAGCCAAGCTTTGCATTTTTATTTTTTGTTCATTATCCTGCCACCAATTCATTTTTGATTTAATCAGTTATCTACTTTTCTTCCATTTTTTCGTAATAAATTCCTACTTTAGGTTTTCCATATATCTTTGAAAGCAAAATCGAACGTCACTGTGAAATGGTTTATATGCTATCATACATTTTATCGATTATTAATTTGTGTTCTAAACTAAAACAGCGGCGATTGGCACAAAACCTAAACTCTACAGGAAAATCTATATATCTAAGTTTTTGACAACAAATTTTAAAATATTTATTTATTTGTCTTTGGTTTCTTACACAACATTATACTTACTTACTTACTTATCGTCACGCACAATCCCTGACGCGGTAGCCAGAGAGAACAGATCGCCAAGTGTCACGATCCTTACATACCTCTTTCGCTTCTTTCAGATTCATCATCTTCTTCATACATGCACGTCTAGGTATCCGAGTACTCTTGACCCTCCCCTCTTCGAGCAATTTGCTCACATGGTCTTCGAAAGTTAGTCTCGGTCTACCTCGACACCTTTTAATATTAACTTTCGCGCTATATATTTTCTTCACCATTCGGTCTTCACTCATTCGCTCAACGTGCCCAAACCATCGAAGCACGCCCTTATCAATTTTTGTGATAAGGTCATCTTTCAAACCTGCCATATTGCGAATCTCTTCGTTTCGCTTTCGGTCAGCCATGGTGACGCCGCACATTTTAAGAAGAGATCGCATCTTCACTGCATTCAACTTGCTTTTATGCTTCTTCTGGCATACCCAGGTTTCGCTGCCATATAACAAAGTCGGTACCAACACTGCGTTATGTATTGCAAGGCGTGCACTCTTCACTACGCCTTGCCTTTTGACTAACGCAGTCAGGGCACCATTGACTTTGTTCCCGGCAGCGACACGCCTGTCCACATCTAAATCACATCTTCCATCCCGGCTTAAAGCACTCCCCAAGTATACAATTTCATTTACCTGTTCTATACATTCCTGATTTACCCATATTTCACACTTCGTTCTCTCTTCGTCCCTTTCAAATACCAGAACCTTAGTTTTATTAGCATTCAAGCGGAGACCTTTAATTTCACATTCCTCTTTCATACACGTGACTAATGCCTGCAGTTCTGCCTCTGATGGTGCAATAAGCACTGCATCATCAGCATACAGCAGACAATTTACTTTAATGTCACCCAATTTCACACCCAAACAGCTATCTTTCAGTTTCTGTAAACAGCTGTCGAGATACAGTATGAACAGCCAGGAAGACATGACACAACCCTGTTTTACGCCCGTTTGGACGCTAAACATGGGTGACAGGTCATGCCCTACCCGCACACAGGCTTTACAGTCACAGTAAAGTGACTGCACAGCCCTTAGCATCGACCATCCACACCATACCCCGGCAACAGTTCCCACATTTTCTTCCTTACAACCTTATCAAATGCTTTCTCAAGATCCACAAAAGCACAGAAAATCTTCTGGTTAGCAGCCAGAAGCTTTTCCGTGATCATGCGGAGAGAAAACATTTGATCCGTGCATCCTCTTCCAGGTCTAAATCCGCATTGTGCCTCCCATAGAAATCTTTCCGATTTCTCTTGCATCCTACGTGTCAAAACCTTCGAATAAACTTTACTTGCTAAACTGGTCAAGCTGATCTCCCGATAGCACCCGCAGTCAAAATATGAACCTTTACCTTTATATAAAGGCACAATGACTGCGGATCGCCAATCATCCGGGAGATCCCCCGTCCGCCAGCACAAATTGCACAGCAGATGAAAGCTGTCCCAGACGCGAGGCCCACCATACTTGACCATTTCAGCAGTAACTCTGTCTAGTCCCGCAGCCTTACCACATTTCAAACTTCGAATCGCACGTTCAATCTCTTTCATACTGATGACCTCAGTGTCATCGAGGTCCGGGTCTGGCGTACCAGTCTCGACGTCATCCCCGGATCCCTCACTAAGATCATCACACGCATACATTTCTCTATAAAATTCGCTCCATCGCTGCATGACGTCCGATTTTTTTGAGAGGACGTCATTAAATCTCGAAAGCACTTTGTTCATTCTTAAGGCCGTCACACCACTTCGGGTCCTTCCAACCTCTTTCCAGAAGAGTTTGGAGTTCTCCTTAAAGTTGTGCGACAACCTTTCGTCCGCTTCCATTCTACACCTTTCACGCACTTCCTCAATCAATGCTTTCGTGTGAACTTTCTGCAGCTTATATCTTTCTTTCATCTTCTCTCTCATATCCTTACACAACATTATAAGATTTAAGATTACATTCTTGTACTTTATAACTCAGTTTTCCCAAATTATTAATAATTATTTCAAGTAGGGATTGGTCAGACCAGAAAATATCATATAAAATACCCAAACATTTAGAACAGATTTCGTGGCTGACACGGTTGTAATGCAGTGATCCAGCCAGCGATGAGAACTATTTATATCACTTACCATAAGTAAACGTATCATTTTTTTTCAAATAGTCTTAGTCCACTACATCCCACATTTGTTCACAACAAAAAATATTCATTTCATTAAAAAAAACAATTCGTCACGATGCTAATTAAAATCTCAGAATAATTTTGAATTTTAAATGAATTTTCACTCAGATAGCTCGTAAATTCGGTTTCATTGTCCCACGAGTCGCAGGAAATACCTAGTCAGGTCATAAATTCTGTCACATGTTTAATATAAAATAATTGAAACAAGTTTATTCATTATGTAACCATTTATATACCAAATTGAACTTAACAAAACATAGATTCTTATGACATTAAAGTTTATTCAAAATGTCCTCCGTGATTTTGAATACAGGCCTTCAATCTGCGTGGCCAGTCGTCTATCGCAGCACGAACGAGGTCCATGTCAATATCGGCGGCTGCCTTAATCAAGGATATCTTGAGTGACTCCAAATTGGGAAAATGCTTTGAGCACGCCTTTTCCTCCAAGTGTTTCCATATCTTGTAATCTAACGGATTCAAATCTGGACTGGAGGAGGGCCAGTCTTCGTGCCGGATGAAGTCGATTTCACGCGCCGCCAGCCAGTCTTGTGTGCTCTTCGCTCTATAAGCTGACGCCGAATCTTGTTGGAATACCCAGTGCCTGTTATTGAACATGGTATGAGAAACAGGTTCCACAAGGTTCGTCAGGGACTATATTTTGATACACATCTGTATTCGTTTTTACACCTTTCTCACAAAAATGTACCTCTGTTAAGCCCCAATAAGAAACTCCCAACCATACCATGAGCGAGGATGAAAAATGACCTCGTTGGAAACGCGGAATACGGTTGTTCGCTTCTTCACTACTGTGTGCGTACAACTTTTCATTTTGTTTTTTGTAGCTCTCTTCTACGGTAAAAATTTTTTCATCCGATAAAAGAATTTCCCAATATTTTTTTCCCGCGTACCGCTTCAACAAAGCGCGGCATCTCTTCAGTCTCAGGTCCATTAGACGAGCATTCAAACGATGTCCTGTTTTTCTTCGAAATGCCCGAAGCCCTAAGTCTTCATTTAACACCCTTTTCACCGTGGTTCTACTTAACCCCATCTCATCATCATTCTTCGAATTCGCGCCTTCACAGCTTTTATCACTGCTGGAGTCCTAACAGACCGAGGGCGACCACTTCTTGATGGTACGATAAACGAATCTTTTGGTTATATTCAAATTTTTCAGTATGTCAAAAATTTGAATTGGCGCGCAACCGCAACGATGCAACGCAATAACTGCAACACAGTCTTTTTAAGCGTCTACTCCATATTTAAAAATGAGTAAAATTCTAAAAATATACAGTTTTATTTTCATGAACAATTCGAAATTCGAATTCAATAAACTTTTTTGTGGCCACCATTCTAAAAGAAAAGTTTTTACTATGTGACAATACTTATGACCTGACTGTGTATATATGGTGATGAATAACATTATTGAACATCACATATTAAGTACAAGATCAAAAGGCGGACTTGATGCTATAAGCATTCTCCGTTACTTTAGGAATGTGGATATAGGCCGTTCCTTTTAATGGACGGTTTTTTGTAAATTAAATAAATAAAATAATTATTTAAATCAGTAGATTAGATGCTAATACCATCACATCGAAGGTTAATAGATTTTTCTGGCATTTATCACACTCAACTTTTAGGACCCACGTAAATTATATGAAAAGTAGGACGAAAATAACATTTGTTTCATTTATCAGATATTACATAATATGTCATATGATGATGAACTTATGGCATCACTATTCGCTCTTTGTATATGCGATGTATTTTATAATTAAACGAGAAGTATATGAGTTCAACGTAATTTCAGACGTGTCTACACTTTGTATAATGAAAGCCACGTCGAGAAAGTGGGGGCTTAATTAGAGGAAAGCTCTTTAAATGGCTTAAACGCGTTAAAACATCCGTTCGCTGACTTCCTATTAGTTATGTCTGAGTATTTTGAGTACTTCAGACAGCTTTCAGCACAGCAGTTCACCTCTGCAGCACGGTGGTTAAGCATATAATGTTTAACGATATCCCTGTGTTTCAAAAGCTTATTGTTTTCTACTCATTGCTTTATTATATGTTATATTATAACAGTTATTAATTAAGCAATCAAATGTTACCATCATAGAGGGCTATGAGACTTAAAATATTACTAATACCGGCAATATAGAGTGACTTGGAAAGTTATTTCAAATACATACATCTGCAATCTGAATACGGGTGAATGTTTAGTGTCAGACTTGTAAGTTGATATATTCTCGAAAATGTCTAGTCAGGGGCTTAGATTGGAAAGCTTTTTTTTTATAGAATAAGAGTGACAAACGAGCAAACAGTAACCTGATAGTAAGTGGATACTATTTTATTTACATCTATTCTCGATTAAGAAACAAAGTGCGGATGCGTTGTCACTCCTAATTTGGAATGCCTCGGTTCAAATAAGATTAACCTGCTATTTTATGCTGCTATTCTGTGAGAGCGTAGTCCTTTACCGGACAAGCCGACCTATTCGTGCTAAAACCATAATATAGCTGCAATAATATAGCTGAGTGGCTCTACAACATACAAAGGTTTTGCAAAATTTGACACAGATTACTTTAAAGTATGACTCTATTCCGTTTACGTAGGTTTATAAATATAATTTCACATTTTATCATCTTTTCCTTTTTTGACCTTTGTGCCTCTTATATGTTTATCTCTATCAAGCTTAACGGTCGACTGGGAGCGAATTGTCTATGGTAATAAGTCGTACATAATGGACGTAAATAAATAAAATAAAGTTAAAAAGAAACCTTCAAAATGTCGATATATATTTTTACTTTGGATTTGAACCCTTAATTTAGGTCAGTATACAACATTAAAACCGAATGAAACATATTTCATTAATAATCAGACAAGCCTTTCCTGCCGGAGTTGAAGTTTAGTATGAATAATTCATGTGAATGACGCTCTTTTTTAAAACCACAGCGATGTTCTATCTTCATTCCGTGAGCTGTACCTGCTTTTGAATTCAAAAAGAAGAAAGAAAAACTACTACTAACTAGCTGCCGCATAAAATAAGTGAAAACTGCTCTTAAGTTTAATCTCTCGTTGGAAATAATGTACGCTAGGACTTATTCTAGCACACATTATTGTTTTTTTTGTTTTTATTGAATATTTATTAGTCTTAAACTAATATTTTTGTACATATACATAAGCATTATGCATATGACTGACTCTGGCATTTATTAATAACTTACACTTATTTTCTGTACATTAACCGTATTGTGGCGGTGTAAGACCAGCTACCTGATACCTTCCCCCACGGGTAGGTGCATTCAAGGCAATGGTAAATAGGAAAGATCGTGTGACCATTTTGTTTAAACAGAATGTAAAAACTCTTACTCTGTTAAACTACTGGGGAAAAAAGTCGCACTAGTTTAAATATGGTTCAACGCATACCGTTACTGTTACCGTTACAGCCTATTACAGTCCACTGCTAATATAGGCCTCCTCCTTATTTTGCCTCATAGGGGGATATTTGCCATAGTTGCCATACTTGGCAAGCGGGTTGGCAACTGCAGTTTTTTTATTCTTAGACTCGGCATCCTCGACGTAGAACTACTGGTCATCTAGAAATGACGCCACTAGCCGCAGCATAGCAGGAGGGAAAATCGTTTGACCTTCTAGCTTGTAGGGTAATCTAGAGAGGTAAAACCATTCTCCTGCAAGAGGTAGCGCAGCCACCGACATGAAGTTCCATACGCGGTTCTCTTTTTGGGCATAAAGCTCATTGTATATCATAAAGCTCTTTGTGGCCTATGCCCAGTAGTGATATGTATATAGGATGCTATATTTTTAATTTTGATGGGGCAATTATGCAGGTTTTATTTCATTCATATTTTTATATTCATCATCTTCATATCATCTTCGTTCCTCGTTTTGTTTAAACAAAATATCATTTAAATGCAGAAAACAAAACGCGGAAAGAACACGAGAAACTTATATGAAGGCACGTTCAAAGTCCAATTTTAAATTAAGTCGTTAACTTTGAGAGATAACGCTTTGGATTCTACTTAAATTTACCGCAAGGAACTTTCTTACTGTGCCCCAAAGAAGTTAAAATGACTTATTACATGATACCTTCATATAATTTTTCAGTTCAAAGCCAATGAGCATTCCTATTAAACTGACAACTCGACAAGAGGCAATTTGTCACTACGGAAGTAACCGGTTTTCAATTATTCTTAATACCTATATAACTTTTTTCAAGTTAAGCTTTTTAACATGTAATATTTTTATACTATTTAGTGCCTTTGTGTTTTATAAGTATAAACATGAGGTTCAAAGTCGAATTTTCAATTTATACCAAATTTTTATATAATAAATTCTTTGTTTATATTAAAAATTATGATTCGTTTTTTTAATAAAACTTATTTTACGGATTTTACCGCATTTTATTTTAGCTTTTTAATTCCCGATATTTCGGGTGCTTTATGGTCACGGGTGGGTCTGAGATGTTTGATATCCCGATGTCTTAGTTATGTGTTTTAGGTTTTATGTATAATTTAATATACACTAGCTAGTACCCGGCGCTTAGAAGCCGCAGAAGAAATAATTGCAGAAATATCGTTTTAATTTGGAAGAGTTATATTGTTTTAATGGAAATGATAATATATTCATTGAAGTTGAAGTTGATTAACTTTCAAATTAATTTGTCGCTACGATACGCGCACCACGTACTGTAAGTTAATTGTACTATGCCTATAACCTTCGAGGAAGTGCAAGCAAAATATTTACAAAATTTTACCGCAACCGGATGAACCGTATGGCGGCACATAATATACGAACAAAGAAAGATTAATTTTTATATATAACATTATCGTAAATAAAAGATATAATTTTTTATCTTATTTCGTTAGGAGACGGCTGGCCCTAGATGTTCTTGGTATAGAATTGGAATATGGAATTCATGACCTTTATTGATCATTTACCTATGGAACACTTACCGACCGTTCTCCACCTACATGTAATGATTATATTTTAAAAGTTGATAAAATTAAATTTATTCTTTGTCACTTGTTAATATATGTTTGTTACAGGTTACCGCAGAGTTACATCATAACATGATGTAACTCTACGAAAAAAAAGTTTTTACAACTGATGCTAAATTACATAGAATACAATAATACAGTAAATTCACGACGCCGCGCCGCCGATGATCATCTGAATGGCATGCAAGTATGCGAGTACGTAGCCGGCTTATAGAAATGATTAAGATATTTTTTCCAACTTTAATATTTTTGCCTTTGATAAAAATGAGTGTTTTGTATAGGAAATCTTTGCAAAGCTGGAGGCTCATTTTTCAGTAGATGTATAACAATTTATAGTTACATCCTATTAAAATCTACTGATGAACATAGGCCTCCCCAATAAATTACCTCATAGGAAAAAAATTGCCATAATTGCCACGCTTGGCTGGCGGATTGGTAACCGCATTTTTTCTATTTTTAGTCATAAAGAAGACGATGCTGCCTATCTCCTGATTTGTTTCCCTCTGTCGCGTCTTACGACACCCACATATTTTATATTTATTTATAGGATAGGGTAACAAACGAGCACTCAGTCCACCTGATGATAAGTGGTTGCTGCGGTCCATAGACATCTACATCTATCCTCGTTTGCGAATCAAAATGCAGATGCGTTGTCACCCGTGTGGACTAAGATGGAATGCCTCTTTTCCAGTAAATATGGTCTCCGGTCCTCTACACTCACCATACGAAACACAGCAATGTTAAGCTGCTATTTTACGCTGGTATTCTGTGAGATCGTGGTCCTACCCCGGTCGAGCCGACACATTCGCGCTACAACTATACTACTAATATAGCTGCAGCATGGCTCTACCACGTAAACAATGTTATGGGGCTGTGGACATTCTTACACTACCACTACGTTTTGTATCGTTGTTAATAACAAGACGCTGTAATATCATCACAGATATGCCTTTGCATACATTCAAGGGGCATATAATATAAAAAGCATTCTTTTTAAGAAATAATACGTAGTGAGATTTAAGACCTTTTTACTTTTGTATAATATATTTGATAAAGTGACATTATAAATATTGGGGGAAATTATTCTACTTATGAGTTTATTGCCGCTTTTTTTCACAGGGTCTTACGGCAATAGCAACTTGTTGGAGCAATAGCATAGTTTTTTCTTTAAATTTTGAGTGACAATATTTTTTCCTTGTAGTAGTGTTTCAATTGAGGTGATAGATTCAGTAAAGATATAAGGAAAATATGCGTTGCTAAATCCTCACCGAGACGCGGTGCTTTACACTAACTATCGGATCGGATGCGGAGAATGCGGTCACTAACTGACTTCCTTAGCGTAATAATAAGTATATCCCATTACTTCGAGGAAAATTTCATTTATTGAATTCTATACAAGGCCTATATCTAACAGTGGATCCATTTGAATCCTCTAATATATTTTTTTTTTATAATATTAGGGTGACAAACGAGCACACAGTCCACCTGATGGTAAGTGGCCGCTGCGGCCCATAGACATCTACATCTATCCTCGTTTGCGAATCAAAATGCAGATGCGTTGTCACCCGTGAGGACTAAGATGGAATGCCTCATTTCCAGTAAAAAGGGCCTCCGGCCACCTGCACTCACCAAGCGAAACGCAGAGGTAAACCTCTACTTCACGCTGGTATTCTGTGAGGTCGTGGTACCGCCCCGGTTCGAGCCGGCCCATCCGTGCTACAGCAAAAGCTGCTACCTTTTAACGTCCCACTGCTGGGCACAGAATTCTCCTATTTATGAAAGGGTCTTAAAGTAACTTGCTGAGTATTTAACTATATAATAGTTGTAGCACGAACGGTTTGGCTCAGCGGGGAAGGAGAAGGATTTTTTTAAAGAATAGTGGGCAAACGAGCATGCAGCTAACCTGATGGTAAGTGACTACCGCCGCCCATGAACAACCGCACACCAGGGGAATTGCAGATGAGTTGCCGACCTTTTAGAATGGTGTAAGCTCTTTTCTTGAAGGTTCATAAGACGTATCGGTCCGGAAAATTTACTGGTGGTAATTAATTCCAGAAGGAAGTCGTGCGAGGGAGAAAACTTCTTCTAAATCGCACAGTGGTGGACCGCCAATCATCCAGATGGTATGGATGGTAACGCGACTTTTGTCGCGATGTGCGATGTTGAATTGAGCGCCTGGACTTAGTCCGAACAATTCCTCAGAGCACTCCCTGTTATAGATGCGATAAAATACGCAAAGAGATGCAACATCTGTACGCAGTGCCAGTGTATCGAGCCGATCAGAAAGAACTCGGTCATCTACGATTCGAACCGCTCTGCGTTGGATGCAGTCAAGTGGAAGGAGCTGGCACTGGGTGCCCCGGCCCAGAGATGAGAACAGTATTCCATGTGGGGCCGAACTTGCGCTTTGTAAAGTTGCAATCGATGTGCCGGCATGAAATACTGTCTCGCTCTGCTGAGCACGCCAAGCTTTTTTGAGGCCAATTTGGCCTTCCCTTCCAATTGACCACGAAACTGCACACTATTCGAAATGTCGACGCCAAGGATTCCGATACTGGCTGAGGCAGAAAGGGATTGCTTTGAAACTGAGGAAATACGACAAAGGGGTTCTTTTTAGCGGTAAACGCGCAAACTTGTGTCTTCTGGGGATTGAACTGGACTAGATTTAGTCGCCCAATCCGAGACTTTGTTAAGCAAAGACTCGACTTCAGACACAAGTTTGTCCCGGTACTCAGCGAGGTTTTCCCGAGAAATATTGGCACGGCCGGTATATAAGGCATCACCAGTGCTGTCGTCTGCATAGCAATGAATTCTACCAGTTAGCAACATATCATTGATATGCAGGAGAAACAGCGTTGGTGATAGCACGTAGCCTTGTGGAACACCAGCGTTGATAGGCTTGAAATCAGAGCATGCACCGTCTACTACGACCTTAATACTCTGATCAGCAAGGAAGCTGGTGATCCATTTGCACACTTTTTTGGGAAGCCCATAGGAAGGAAGCTTAGAAAGAAGCGCTTGGTGCCAGACACGATCAAAAGCCTTCGCTACGTCCAAAATAACGGCTAATGCCTCCCCCTTGGACTCTACTGCCTCCGCCCATCTATGAGTTAAGTAGACTAGGAGATCACCAGCTGATCGACCCCGACGAAAACCGTACTGGCGGTTACTAATCCACTGGTGATCCTCAAGGTACCTCATGAGCTGGCAGTTTATAATGGCTTTCATTATTTTGGAGAACAAGGAGGTGATAGCGATAGGCCTGCAGTTGGACGGGTCTAAACGGTCGCCTGTTTTAAGGATCGGTGGACCAAAGCTCTCTTCCATGGATTCCGATACCGGAAAAGATGCATTAAAACCTGTGCCAACTTCGGAGCACACGTCTACAGCACAATGGGAGGGACTCCATCGGACCCACTCGACTTACTGACGTCCAAGGAGAAGAGTGCTTTGCGGACCGAGCATTGTGTAAATCGCATATCCAGCATGGAGCACTCACATCGTGGGATGGTCGGCGTGTGTTCCCCCCGTCATCTAGAGTCGGATTGGACGCAAAAAGAGAGCTCAACAGATCGGCTTTCTCCTTTGCGGCATGGGCCAGTGAGTCGTCCTCTCTGTGCAGAGATATAAGAGATGGCTAACAAAAGTTCTCTTGGACAGCCTTGGCGAGAGACCAGAATGCACGGGTTCTCGAAGGAAGGCGAACTAGCTTCTCGCCAATTCTGCCGATGTGCTCAGACCTTGCCTTGGCAATGACGCTTTTGAAGGACCTGGAGGCAGAATTATACTTCTTTTAAGTGGACACCTCAGAGGATGGAATAAAAAGTTCCATACGCTGAAGTACCACATCTGCAACAGAATCGGCAACAACGCTGGGATCTTCCGGCAAAAGCAAACCCGCCAAGGGTAGGATACAAGTAAAGACCGCACCCCGTCCCAACCAGCTGGCCTATAGTGCCAAACACGGCGGAAACCTGTAGTAGATCGCAACTGCGATTGGAGTGTGAGTGGCACCGTACTCTGAATCTGACAATGGTCCGAAGAGCCCAGAGGGGCATCGACGGAGACCTGATATCCGTCCGGATGAGAGGTCAGCAGAAGGTCCAACAGGGAAGGTACATGGTCTTCCACAT
This sequence comes from Parnassius glacialis, assembly GCA_033319125.1. Lineage (NCBI taxonomy): Eukaryota > Metazoa > Arthropoda > Insecta > Lepidoptera > Papilionidae > Parnassius > Parnassius glacialis. Next base: position 39,788,937 of record JAVANC010000020.1, read on the forward strand.
CTGGGATCCGCGTAAGCAAAGTAACCAGTTGTGTTAAACCATATGCCAAAGCAAAGTCAGAGACAGATCTACCCGCATGATCGGTTAAACGAGAACCAAGCCACTCAGCGTGGTGGGCGTTAAATCACCGAGTATCACGATCTCTGCGGATGGGACCTGTTGTAACACGGAGTCTGCAGCCATTTGGACGTGGTTGATGAGTCGGTCTGTGTCGGCATTACCGCTATGGGACCTATAGAGGCACCCGTAGACGCGGGGATGGTCCTCGCTGTCTACGCGCAGCCATAGGATGGACAGGTCCGTACCTCAAGACTGCCGAGCGTCGAAAACAGATGTCCTCTCTGACATACACGCAAACTCCAGCCCGGGGCTTAAACGAGTGTTCTAATTTGTACCCCGGGTAGGAGAGATACGAAGTATCAGCCGGAGAGGACACCTGTGTTTCGGTTAGAAAGAGCAAGGCCTGCTTAGCTATCTCCAGATGGTAGTGGACGGCGTTAAGGTTTGAATGAATTCCGCTGATATTGCAGAAATCCACGGTAAGCGTGGCAGAGGTTGCCTTTGTCTTCTTGCTCCGCTTGCCCTGAGCAGTTTTCGTCTTGAGCGGAATTTCGCCCCCCCCAGAATACACGGGGCAGCCTGAGCACCCACGCCCAGGAGTGGAGTATTTTGGTCGTTGATGCTCAGCGAGGGATTCTCCAGGGTTGCTGGTACCCTCCTGGGGTAGTTTTTATTTAATTCCACTACATGTTGATGGGGGGGGGGGGATTGGGCTTCCGGCCACCTGCACTCACTAAGCGCAACGCAGAGGTAAACCTCTACTTCACGCTGGTATTCTGTGAGGTCGTGGTACCACCCCGGTTCGAGCTGGCCCATCCGTGCGACAGCAAAAGCTACCGCTTGGCTCTACCATTATTAATGCGGATGCGGATGCGGAATGCGGATGCTCTCACAGAATATCAGCGTAAAATGGCAGCTTAATGCTTCTATGTTCAGTAGGCGTGTGTGTAGAGAATCGGAAACCCTTTTTACTGGAAACAAGGCATTCCAACGTAGTTCTCATGGGTGACAACGCATCTGCATTTTGATTCTTAATCGAAGATAAATGTAGATGTCTATGGGCCACATCATCCACTTACCAACAAGTGGACTGTTTGCTCTTGTCACCCCATTCTTCAAAAAAAGAAGAAGGTATTACTATTCCATTATAAGCAAGCAACCCGCTTCGCCTTCCTCCAGCCTGAATCTATTAACGTGGTATCATATAGATTTTTTTAAATAACTACAAATAATAATAATTTGTTTTTACTATTTTTCCCATCTCTACATGTTATAAAACAAAGTCCCTTCTCGCCGTCTGTACGCTTAGATCTTTTAAACTTCGCAACACATTTCATAAATAAACAGAATGATTCAAGAGAAAGGTTTATGTGTATAATACATGTTTATTATATACTATATAATTCTTATGTCGGTGTATTTTAACAGTGGTAGAGCCACGCGGCAGCTTTTGCTGTCGCACGGATGGGCCGGCTCGAACCAGGGTGGTACCACGACCTCACAGAATACCAGCGTGAAGTAGAGGTTTACCTCTGCGTTTCGCTTGGTGAGTGCAGGTGGCCGGAGGCCCTTTTTACTGGCAACGAGGCATTCCATCTTATTCCTCACGGGTGACAACGCATCTACATTTTGATTCTTTATCGAGGATAGATGTAGATGTCTATGGGCCGCAGTAACCACTTACCATCAGGTGGACTGTGTGCTCGTTTGTAACCCTTATCCTATAAAAAAAAAAATATGTGACTGAACTCCTAAAAGACTGGATCATTTTGATGAAATATTGTATGTGATTAAGTTAATTAGAGAATGGTTTAGATTCACAATTTGACTCGGTTATTTCCATATAACAGAGATAAACTTCAATTTCATTTATAAGGATGTATAGATATTTATAGAGAACTTGTAGAGTGTTATGATATGAATTTATACGTTATTATATTAATTTTTTTTGATTATACTAAAATGTAGTAATGAAAGAAAATTATATCTTGATAACACTCGACAATTTCAAATTTAACTATGAACGCCACAGCGGCTTGAAATTAATTTTAATTTATGGCCGAGAATTTATTCCAGTTCAAATACGCTGGCAGCAAGATATTGTTTAGTAATTGTTAAGGGTCGAAGTTTTGCTTGTTTTATCGTTTATTAATAATTTTCAATAAACATTTTATTACAATGTAAAACTGCTTTTTAATCTTACAAAATGATATAATATAAAAATGTAAGTGATATTTTGCTATAGGTCTTTAATATTTCACTTTTTTCATTTTTCTGAAGGCCTTGCCGTAGCAACCCGTGGGTATCGTAAAGGCGACAAAGGGAAACTAAAACACGAGTCGAGCAGCATCATCTTCCTGATAGTAGCACTATGAGCCAATGTTTTAAGATGGACTTTTGATAAGCTATAATTATTATGATAATGATAAAATAATATCTATATCTTTTTTTAAAAGCCGCGGCACCTAAGCATTTGCCGTAAATGTCACAATACGCCGTTATATCCTATTAAAATACACTGCTAAACATAGGCCTCCACCATAGATTGCCCCCATAGCCACTCAACCGTCCGCCCCCGCGCGAGTGATTCTCGCCTGACCTGTCCGCGAATTACATGTCACTATTCATTACGACCGCGCGAGACAGTCTCAACAAAAACGATTACTACTGAAAAACTACTATGTATAGCTACATTCAAATAAAAAATATCCTACAAAGACTCAAAGAATTAAAATTTTTATTTTGTTAAAAGAAAATTAGTCAAATTAAAAATAAAGCCTGAAAATGAAGTTTTAAAATGGAAATATTAAAAAAAATCGTATTTATTTTTTATTTCGAGTTTTACAAGAAAAGTGTGATACTTACTGGAGACAATTATTTTATATTATAATAGTACATGATATTCCCTTTAAGCTTGATTTTTTTTAATAAATTATCTTAAAAATTTGCCTATATTACTTATTCTCAACGTCCGGTTATTGCAAAATAACCCTGTATGATGTAGTGGATATTCTTACACTGCCGCTGCACAGTTTAACAGCTCTCGCTATCTAAGTAAACTTCAATAACTATAAAGTCATTTAATAAACTGAAACAAAACATTTAATTATAAGCAACGGAAATTCAACCTTAATGTATTAAAAACAACATCGTCATTGGTGGAACCACAATGAAACTGTACAGCATATTTTTTGTAAAAATGAGTCAACAACTTTTATTTCATATTTTTCTGTATAAGTAAATCCGTTACTTCATTTAATTCATCAATTGATGCCGATACGAACGTTTTAAGTACGGCTGAAGTATCTCGCTGCTCTTTAGGTGCTTCTGAATTAAAACATTTAATTTTATTTTAATTTATTTTGTCTTCCAGATTTTTTTTCACATCTGATAACGGATTTAAATAAAAGATTGTTAAATTCTATAACTCTGCTGTGACACAGTGAGACATTTAAGATTGTAATCATCAGGATTATAGTCCAAGATCCCAATACCACGCGAAGTCACATATTTTCTGATGAACGAAATGCCTACCTGCTAGCTTAGCCAGTGGGTCATTTTCCAGGTATCAGGTAATCATGATACGTAAAAACATTGCTCTCTTCACGTTTATTCTCCCAGCTGATTTTTACGTATATATTAGATAATATCGTTAAAAACCAGTCATCAATACTCACAGACACTTTCCGTCGTCAGTATCGCTTTGCAGACGCTTTAAAGCTCTCAAAAAATTTACTCAATTTCGCTTACATTCTGAGGCTCCATTTTTATAAATGTTACCAGACAGCTATTTTAAAACGTTTTACAAAAAGGCAGACCGATTGAAGGGGCCAAACATGCCCTAGACCCACATCATGATTCACTCTCTTATACACGTGGATAATGCCCACGAAATCAAACCTACAGAGGCGTTAAAATTGATGATAAAAGGGATGATATGATTTAGACGTATAAACGTATATATGGTAAGAGACGACAGAGAGAAAAAATTAAGAGATGAGGAACATCAAAACACATGTTGTCACACAAACAATATGTGTAACAAGCGCATAGTTATTAGGAAGATAGATACGGCAAATATCCCTCCTATAAGATAGTGTATGGGAGTCTATGGAGGACTATGTCCAGCACTACAAAACGTTAGGTAATTATAGTATATTTTTATAAAATCCCCATTTTCACTGTTTTCTCATTTATTCATATGATGTAATCATTGTCGGTACGGGCTTGTGATCTTGAAAATTCAGTCCCTTGTTTTTCACGCCATGATCTAATTCATTTATCTTATAGAATTAAACCTCCCAAACATATTCCTTCTATATTACATTTACGCAATTTGTCCAGCCTAAATATTGACCAACTCAGGAGGGACGCTGCTCTTACTGATTTAGCTCCATTGGGGGCTGCTTCTTCAATAGACGACAAAATTTCCTTTCTGAACACCGTTATTCTGAATCTCTATAACGTCCATGCGCCAATTCATCAAGTAAGGCTAAAGCGTCCTCCTGCCCCTTGGATGACTAAAGGCGTCCAAGTGGCAATGCTGAGACGTGATCGGGCATATCATAAATACAAAAGAGTACGTACAGAAGAGAACTGGTCTAACTTTAAATTGTTAAGAAACAGATGCAATCAGATGGTACGAAATGCTAAACGCCGTTACATTCATGATAATATAACCAACACTTCGACCGCTGATATGTGGAAATTCTTAAAATCTCTTGGCATTACTAAGCCACTGTCATCTGATAATAGTTCTCCTAATCTGGATGATATAAACTGTCATTTTGTCTCAACTCCTACATTGGAACCTTCTGTTAAATCACAAACTATTGCTTCTATTGCTTCTATGCAACCTCTGACTATTCCTTTTTTCGAATTTTCTCCTGTAACTCAAGATGAAATAGCTAAAGCTGTATTAGCTATTAACTCCAAGGCGGTAGGTTGTGATGAGATTAGTAAATTTATGATTATTACATTGCTTGACTTCCTTCTGCCAGCTATCACACATGTCATTAACTACTCTCTGGACTCAGGTCAGTATCCAACATTATGGAAAAGAGCTCATATACGCCCTCTCCCAAAAATACCTAATCCTGAACTACCTAATCACTATCGTCCAATTTCTATTCTTCCATATCTCTCTAAAGTTTTGGAAGCCTGCGTACATAAGCAGTTATCTATTTTCATAAAAAAATATAACCTACTGGATATCTTTCAGTCAGGGTTTCGCTCTGGTCACAGTACCACCACTGCATTGATTAAGATCACGGATGACATTAGAAAAGGGATGGATGAACGAAAAGTTACAGTGGTGGTGCTTGTTGACTTTTCAAATGCTTTTAACACAGTCGACCACGATATCCTCCTATCCATTTTTACTTATCTCAGATTCTCATCTCCAGCCTTGGAGTGGTTCTCATCCTATCTTCGCGGTCGTCAGCAGCTTGTTAGGTCAGGGGAGCAGTTTTCTGCTTGGGCTGACGTTAAAACTGGCGTACCGCAAGGCGGTATATTATCTCCCATTTTGTTTTCGCTATTTATAAACTCAATATCTAATGATTTCAGTTGCTCGTACCATCTGTATGCTGATGATCTTCAACTATATGTACAATGCAGTATCGATGATATAAATAATGGAATCAGGAAATTAAACACAAACTTAGAGGCCATCCGTGACTGGTAAAACAAATTTGGTGTTTCAGTAAATCTTTCAAAATGTAAAACAATGGTCGTTGGTAGCTCCAGAATGCTGAATATGATTGACTATGGAAACCTTGAACCAGTTGTGTACAATGGAATTTCAATTCCATTTTCTGTTTCCATAGTTAATTTGGGTTTGCATATAGATCACTCTATGAACTGGCGAGTACAGATCTCGGAAATTAGCCGTAAAGTTGTTGCCAGTCTACGTTCGCTTTATCGTTTTAAAAATTTCTTACCCTTTAAAACCAAGCTTTTACTGGTTAATTCCCTTATACTTCCTATTATAGATTATGCAGATGTGTGCTATCCAGACCTATCGCAAAATCTTCTTAACAAGTTGGAGCGCCTTCTCAACAACTGTATAAGATTTATCTTCAACTTACGAAAATACGACCACATCACTGCTTTTCGTTCCAAGCTTAAATGGCTTTCTATTCGTCAGAGGCGTTGCTCCAGAGTCTTACTAACCCTTTTTTCTATATTAAATGATCCGACGTCTCCTTCTTATCTTAAGGATAACTTCCACTTTCGGTATCCAACTCTAGAGCGTGAACCTCGTTCCACTAACGTCCTTAAGCTTCATGTACCTCAGCATAATACTGGTTTCTTTAATTCCTCATTTACAGTTCAGGCAATACTTCTCTGGAACGCCCTGCCCGTTGATATAAGAAAAGCACCGAATAAGCACACGTTTAAGAGACAGGTCCGACAACATTATCTTAAGGAAAACTGCATTTGATCGTAGATTTCTATTTTTATTTTTTTAGTTATTTTATATATTATACATACAATATTAATTATATTATTTATTATATATATTATTATTTAATATTTTCTTAATTTATATTATTTTTATATATGTAATATTAGAACGTATGCGAACTATATTTTATGTTTATATACAATATATTATGTCTAGTAATTTTAACATTTTCCGACACCTACCAACTTATACTTGTTTAATTCTCCCAGGGTTGACTGGTAGAGAATGCCATATGGCATTAAGTCCGCCCATTGTAATCCTTAGTTTAAGGTGTGATACAATAAAGATTAAATAAATAAAAAAATAAAATTCGTGTTTAGCGCAATGTATTCGACGTCTTCTCCTCGTGTTGGTTTTTCACAAAATTTTCGTATAGGTGGCTCAGGATGATGATGAATCATTACAGCCCTTCACAAGTCCACTGCTGAACATAAGCCTCCCCCAAAGAATGCCACAAAGCACGGTCCTGAGCCACCTGCATCCATCGACTTCCTGCATGTCTTACCAGGTCGTCACTCCATCTTGTGGGGGGACGCCCTACACTTCGCCTACCGGTACGAGGCTGCCACTCGAGAACCTTTCTTCCCCATCGGTTGTCGGTTCTTCGAGCTATATGGCCGGCCCACTGCCACTTCAGCTTACTAATCCGTTGGGCTATGTCGGTTACTCTGGTTCTACTGCGGATATCCTCATTCCTAAGTTTATCACGCAGTGAAACTCCGAGCATAGCCCTCTCCATAGCTCGCTGAGCGACCTTGAGCTTCCTCATACGGCCAGCAGTGAAGGACCACGTCTCAGTTCCGTAAGTCATCACTGGCAACACGCACTGGTTGTACAATTTTGTTTTAAGGTTTTGAGGTATTTCTGACGAGAAGATGTGTCGTAGCTTCCCGAACGCTGCCCAGCCGAGTTGAATCCGTCGATTGACCTCTCGGTCGAAGTTGGACTTACCTAGTCGGACTATTTGTCCCAGGTAAACACACTCGTCAACAACTTCGAGCTTAGTGCTCCCAACAACTACCGGCATAGGTGTGACATGGACATTAAACATAATCTTTGTTTTGTCCATGTTCATCTTAAGACCTATCCGTTGGGAGACACTATTGAGGTCATTGAGCATAGTGCTTAGTTCCTCCAGCGATTCTGCCATGAGGACTATATCGTCGGCAAATCGAAGGTGAGTGATGTACTCGCCATTGATGTTAATTCCGTATCCTTTCCAGTCCAGAAGCTTAAAAACGTCTTCCAATGAAGCGGTGAAGAGTTTCGGGGATATAACGTCACCCTGTCTTACACCTCTCTGCAATTGGATAGGTTTCGTACTCTGGTTCTGTACTCGGATAGCCATCGTAGCTCTACTGTACAAACACTTCAGCACTTCGATATACCGACAGTCAACTTGGCACCGCTGAAGGGACTGCAGCACCGCCCAAATTTCGACGGAATCAAAGGCTTTCTCATAGTCTACATACGCCAGACATAGTGGCAAATTGTACTCTTCGGACTTCTGTACAATACCTGGTAACAATACCTGGGTATTTTTTGGTAAATATATATATATATATATATATATATATATATATATATTTACCAAAAAATACCCAGGAAATGAGTATAAAAAATTGATTGCTGATATTATACCTGTTAATGTAGCGTGAAATCAAATAAAAATAGTAAGGTATTTCGCAGAGAGTAAGTATATGCATGTTGCTCGAAACCAAGCTATAAGAGTGAACCCGTTTTTAGAGTTTAAGCATGTGAATGTTGCTCTAATCCAAGCAACAAATTTAAACCAGCTTGCAAAGTGTAAGTATGTGAATGTTGCTTAAAACCAAGCAACAAGTATAAACCAGTTCCTAAAGTGTGAACATGTGATTATTGCTCGAAATCAAACAACAAGAGTGTTTGGTTTCGAGTAAGACAATATTACTGTGTGGTGGGGGCAAAAAATATTTAAAGGTTTTATTTTATCAAATCATAAAATTACAGACAGCCAATTAGTACCAACACAGAAAATTAGTGGTGTGGTACTCCACAGCTTATCACAGAAGCGGGATCCTTTGTGGCGTCACACACGAGCATTATTTTTTTTTTCCTTTATTTTATTATACAAATCGACACAACCATACAGTAAAACATATTCCCACAAAACTGTTAATTACCATTTTATATTTTGTACTACGAATTTGTATGTTCCTTAATTTTGTGTTGGTCAAATAAATGTTTTTTCCATTCTTGCTTCTTGCTTTGTTTACTTGGAGCAGCGACCTCGGACCGACCCTTTACCTCAGGCCTGCCATGTAGTTTCCTCTTCATTCACCGTGGGTAACTATACTACGACTAATTAACCTTCTTGCCCCGACTAGGCCATTTGGGGATATCTACATCTATTCTCGATGGAATACCTTCTTGCCATTAAAATTTGTTGGTATGATTACATTTTATGCAAGGTTTGGCTGACAGATGGAATTCCATTATTATATTATTTCATCTTTAACTTCATATTAATTTTTTGATAAGATAAAAAATATAAAATGGCGCTTAATCAAGCGGAACAACGGGCACAAATAAATTAATGAGATGACATATTTCGTGGTCCGTTTTCTGAATTGGAACGGGGGTTAAATTGCTTTTAACACAGTTTTCGAAAAGCGCTTGATTAATGTCCATACCGATTCTTCCGCGGACGGCTTTAGTCCATACGGTCTTTAAACATAACTTTAATTTTTTATTAGTGATGCTACCTTTAAAAACCTTTCTTTTATCTCAAAAATACATTATTACTTAAAAAATTTGATTTTCCTCAATATAGCTACATGGATTATAAATGAGACATATGAACAAGTAAGTAAATGATAATACTTGTGTTGGTGCTTCCGTTAATTATTAACAAAATTGAGACTATTTTATAAAAGGTAAGTAAAAATTAAATTTAGGAAGAAAAAATAACAGTAATTGACTTATAAATTAATAAGAAGCTCTTTGTGTGCAGGTGTGTGAGCGTGCGTGCGCGTTTGTGTGTGTGTGTGTGTGTGTGTGTGTGCATGTGTGTGTGTGTGTGTGTGTGTGTGTGTGTGTGTGTGTGTGTGTGTGTGTGTGTGTGTGTGTGTGTGTGTGTGTGTGTGTGTGTGTGTGTGTGTGTGTGTGTGTGTGTGTGTGTGTGTGTGTGTGTGTGTGTGTGTGTGTGTGTGTGTGTGTGTGTGTGTGTGTGTGTGTGTGTGTGTGTGTGTGTGTGTGTGTGTGTGTGTGTGTGTGTGTGTGTGTGTGTGTGTGTGTGTGTGTGTGTGTGTGTGTGTGTGTGTGTGTGTGTGTGTGTGTGTGTGTGTGTGTGTGTGTGTGTGTGTGTGTGTGTGTGTGTGTGTGTGTGTGTGTGTGTGTGTGTGTGTGTGTGTGTGTGTGTGCGTGCGTGTGCGTGTGTCTTCTTTGAAGTAACGAAGAGAAATTAATAGATTAATCACGATAAGCACATATATTATTGATAAAAAAGGAATTGTTTAACCAAGTCTATCTAAAATTTGTTCAGTATCCTCGTATGTTAAGGTTTTTAATCACTCAGTTATAACCTTTTTGCATACGTATGATATTTCATGGTAGAACTTTAATTTTACGCTTATTTTTTCCATGATATTAATTGGATAAGGGTGACAAACAAGCACACAGTCCACCTGATGGTAAGTGGTTGCTGCGGCCCATAGACATCTACATCTATCCTCGTTTGCGAATCAAAATGCAGATGCGTTGTCACCCGTGAGGACTAAGATGGAATGCCTCATTTCCACTAAAAAGGGCCCCCAGCCACCTGCACTCACCAAGCGAAACGCAGAGGTGAACCTCTACTTCACGCTGGTATTCTGTGAGGTCGTGGCACCATCCCGGTTCGATCCGGCCCCTCCTTGCTACAGCAAAAGCTGCCGCGTGGCTCTACCTTTGTTGAAAATTAGTTATTATTACAAATGTAGACTGTTTGGGTTGCATACTAACGCCTTGCAAAAGCGGTTCCGACACTTGGGGAGTAAGCCACTATATCCTTTCGTCTTTTCTCCTGACTATTTTGGTTAATTGGAATAGACTTTTGTAAGTATATGGTCGCAAATAAATAGTATAATTTTCTAACTGAGAGTAAACCACTGATTCTATGTAGATCCATGGTGGGGTGTCTGTATGGCTTGTAGTAGTTACTTTTATAGGTGAGCTTTGGGCTCTTTCTAACTCATGGAATTTAGTTTTATTGGCTCTTCCCGAGACTGGTAAACAATATGTAAGAACTGATTGCGTGAGCGCCATATAGATGCAATTGAGTGTCTTTTGAGGCATTACATATCTTATATTTTAAAAAATCCATATTAAAACGCACACCCGTGACGTAACAATCTCAATATTCGAATGCCAATCTTAACACTTCGCAACTATAACTCTCAAGTGGATGATGGACGTTATATGTTTTATGACTTAGCAATATTACAATATTGTTTCAAGTTGTCCGCACGCGTGTGGATTCGAATTCTAAAATAGGGGCCTGTTTTAATACCAGGAGAAAAACAAATAGAGTTTGTTTTAATAACATTAAGGGTTAGCAGATTGGCTTAGATTAATCTGTCTATAACAACTAATCCTTGCTCGGTATTATTGCACACTTCTTCCCAAGAACTCCCAAGACTCAGTAAACAATGTTTTCCTCCTCGCTAAGCAAGTTATCTACTTAAATTTGCTGTCTACTACCTCGGATGTAGCTGTGGGAAAAGGAGAGAGCCTTACCTCTTATTTCTATAGCTTCAAGTCTCTATACAAGGATGGGGATCAATACGGTGTCAAAAGCCTTTTTCAGGTCTAGAAACACTGTAACTTATTTATAACCATTGTCAACCTATCAGTGATTTCAGATGTTAACGCAATGACCGCATCCTGAGTTGACAGTCCCTGTCTAAAACCGTATTGTCAATTAGAAATAATGTTGTAATTATTAAAATAACTTACTGGTCTCATATTTAACATTTTATCTATTATTTTTGAAAGGGACGGTAAGACAGACATCGGTAAATAATTTTTAACATCATTCTTTACCATATCTTTAGGCACGGGTACAATTATAGAAAACTTTGCGCATCAGGAAATACGCCGGTTTCGAAATAAATATGTCAACTGGCTAATAAAAGGAACAACAAGTTCTCGAAATATTTTAAGGAAACCCACAGGTAAGCAATCCCACCCTTCTGCGTCAAGTGACCCATGTATGCTATCCACTTTTGCTGGGTCTGTCTCCAGCAGGATGAACGAGTTAATTAGAGTTAGTGAACTTAGGTTAGTGACAGTATGCAATCCCACCCTAAAGCACATTCTGCTTCAAGTGACCCAAGTATGCTATCCAATTCTGCTGGGTCTGTCTCCAGCAGGACGAACGAGTTAATTTCAGTTAGTGAATTTAAGTTAGTGACTGATCTAGATGCTTGTCAAGTAAGGGTTATGAATTCATCTATGTATAAGTTTTTTCCAATAGTAACGAAGAATTTGTATACACGGTTTTAATAGTCAAGAAAATATGGTGTGATATACAGTAAGTGAATACAAGAGGCCTAGGGTTTTTTTTTAAAATGGGTAATGTCATTAATTTTACACGATACGTCATGATTTTTTAAAGAATTTATTATCTGCTTTTTATATTTAGTTTGTAGTTGTTTTATTGTATTGTAATTTGAGTTTTTAATAAGATTAGAACAATATCTGCGAAAAGGCCTGTAAGTTATGATCAAAATAACGTTAAAAGAATATTTTGTCTTTTGCAGCTGCAACTTATTTTTAAACCTATATCTTAGTACGCCCATAGTTATTCAGGGCTTTAAGGTTCGCTTGGAGCTGAACACTGAGACAACCTTAGAGTTTTGGAGGAGATATGTCTTAGTCACGTCTATCATCGCGTCAGCTATATTTTTTGGGCCTCTATGTGCACTCAGAAAAGATATATCTATGCTTATTGTATTTATGGTTTTATTTTTGACATAAGTCTTGCTATGGTGTTTATATTATATATTTAATAACACCATAAGCATGATCTGTAATAGGCATGTTTAGGACAGCCACGAAAGCCGACTTGTTTAATTTGTCTAACTTGAAGAGCATGTAGTTTCTCCCCCTTAGTAGGCAAACAGTGTCCTGGGAAAAACCATGTATAGGCGTCATGTTCAAATTGTTTAATAATTTAGTTCTGATTTGTACTGATTCTGACGGTGATTTCTATTAAGTTAATATTTATGTCTTCAGTAATAATGGTGTTTCTATGTGTGTGAATACTTTGAAGGTAATGGTCAAATGAGTTAATAAAACTATTTGTGGATACGTTCAACGGAGATCGATAGATAAAAATAAAGGTGAAATTTTAAATTCTTATTTTTAAGGCTTACTCACAACACACTTGGCTCACAAACCCATGATGGGAACAGCCTGATCATCAAGGGCGAGGTCAACGAAACGCCGTGTAACCTGACCATAAACACTGGAGCCTCTGGCACGGTTGGCAGTTCCCATCTTATAAGTCAGATATAAGTCATCCGCATACAACCGAGAACGCCTTAATTTGGTGACAGCCACCGGTCAGCGCACACCCATCCGTGGAGAGAAGGAGATGGAGTTGAAGCTAGGCAACATGATCTGCCTGCATAATTTCATCGTGCCTGATATAATGGACGACTGCATCCTGGGCCTAGACTTTATGAGGAAGAATTGTTGTGAGATCGACGTTAAGTATGGTGTTTTGAAATGTGGACAAGAGGAACTTTTCGTGGAAGATGCGTTACCAGGGAATGTGTACAGCCTTAAGAAGATTGTTCTTCCGACGAGATCGGAAACGATTGTGCTGATTAGTCTTCCTCGGAATCCTGGGCAAACTCTTCGTTGTGTACTAGTGGAAAGGGTAGACAATGACCTTCCATCGAAAGTGGCTCAAACCTTGGTCAGAACCGTCGACATCTCAGTAGTACGTGTGCTGAACCTTTGTGGTCAGTAACAGATTATAGAAAAACGCACATTGGTTGATACTAGTGAAGAAGTGGATTGGTTGCTTCGGTGCCAATATCTGTCGACTAGGACCCCCAGCAAGAATAGACAAACGAGAGTGACGACACTTTTAGAAGACTGTCGCAGCGTTCTCTCCCCGAATGAAATGGTCAAGACGAAGAAGTTGTTACTCAAGTACGCCGATGTTTTCTCGTCAAACGAACCTGACATAGGAAAGACTGGCTTAGTTCAACACAAAATAAACACAGGAGAAGAATTGCCTATCTGTCAGCGGCCAAGAAGATTGCCTGTAGCACTTGAAAAGGAAGTGGAAACCATGATTGAGGTAATGGTGAAGGATGGTGTTATTGAACCTTCATCTAGTCCATGGTGTTCACCTGTGATGCTGGTAAAGAAGAATAACAGCAGCAAGCGGTTTTGTGTTGACTACCGCCGTCTGAACGACGTTACGAAGAAGGACAGCTATCCCTTGTCAAGAAATGATGACACGCTGTTTGTTTGTAGTGTTTTAGTACGCTGGACCTGAAAAATAGCTACTGGTAGGTTGAAATTGACCCGAAAGACAAAGAGAAAACTGCATTCTCCACAGGAAAGGGTCTGTGGCAATTTTAAGTCATGCCGTTTGGATTGTGCAATGCTCCAGCAACGTTCGAAAGGTTGATGGAGATTATATTTACCGGGCTAATTGGAGATGCCTGTCTGGCCTACTTGGATGACATCATCATCATAGGCCATACGTTTTAGGAACACCTTCTAATCCTGGAACGCGTGCTCATGAAGATCCAGAGTGCCAACCTCAAGTTGAGTCCGAAGAAGTGCTCGCTATTTAATCGGAAAGTTAGCTTTTTGGGGTATGTAGTGTTGGAAGAAGGCATCCGCATGGATCCAGAGAAAATTGCCGTTCTCAAGGATTGGTCGGTTCCAAAAGACAAGACTCAGGTTAGAGCTTTTTTGGGTTTGTGATCTTATTTTTGGCGATTTGTGAAGAACCTTGCAGATATAGCCAAACCTCTGCACAAACTAACCGAGGAGAAGCGACATTTCTGCTGGGTTGAAAGTTGCGATATTGCATTCCAGGAGCTCAAGAACCGTCTGTGCAAAACACCTATTTTAGGGTACCCTGATGCGGGCAAGGAATTTATAGTTGACACAGACGCAAGTGATATAGGACTTGGCGGTGTGTTGTCTCAACGGAATGGTGATCAAGAGATTGTGATAGCGCACTTCAGCAAGTCGTTTTCAAAGCCGAAAAGGAGCTATTGTGTCACAAGACGGGAATTTCTTGCTATGGTAAAGTCCTTGCAGCATTTTTGCAAAATCTTTTAGGGTGGAAATTCCACTTACGAACTGACCATGCTTCACTGAAATCGCTATTGCAGTTCAAAAATCCGGAAGGACAAGTTGCGAGATGGATTGAACTACCGCAGGAATACGACTTTGTAATCGAACGTCGCAGCGGGAAATCTCATGGCAATGCAGATGTATTGTCCAGAAAAACTTGCCCTGAAGATTGCAAGCATTGTACTAGGCAAGACGGTAAGAAAGTGGTATCTGTGAGGATACTCAGGACAGACCAGCTCAACAATGAGTGGAAGGACAGCCTACAAAATGCACAGCAGGGAGATTCGAACATTACGCCGATTCTAGGATGGATGAAGGCCAGTGCTCCTAAGCCCAAGTGGACCGACGTCTCAGCGATGAGTACGACCACGAAAAGGTATTGGGCTCAATGGGTCAGCTTGCTGATTCAGGATGGAGTTCTGTGCCGTAAATGAGAAAATGGTCGAGGAGACAGTTGTAATTTGCAAATGGTTGTCCCTAAGGCTAAAGTACCGGATGTTCTACAGCTGTACCATAGTGGTTGTTCAGGAAGTCACCTGGGAGTTAAACGAACTTTACTGAAGATCTGAAAACGGTTTTACTGCGTTTAGTGTCGACTGGGACGATGTCGAGGACTGGTGACGCAAATGTACAAGTTGTGCGGCTGTAAAAGGACCTCAAACTCATAGTAGAGGCGCATTGAAATTGTACAATGTTGGTGCACCATGGGAGAGAATAGATATTGACGTTGCGGGGCCGTGTCCGAAAAGTGAAAGTGGCAACAAGTATTTCATGGTTGTGATGGATTACTTCACTAAGTGGCCTGAAGTCTTCGCCATTTCAAAACATGAAGCTTCAACAGTTGCAGATAAACTAGTTAATGAAGACTTCTGTCGTTTTGGAGTATCTTTAGAGATTCACAGCGATCAAGGAAGGAATTTTGAGTCTCAAATATTCCAGGAAACTTTCCGAGTTATGGCTACTCATAAAACAAGCACAACTTCTTACTACCCACAATCTGATGGAATGGTAGAACGATTTAATAAGACATTGTAAAGGTACCTGGCAAAAGTTGTGGAAAAACGGCAAGGAGACTGGGACAGGCACAGACAACCGTTTTTGTTGTATTATCAAAGCGCTTTTCACGAAAGTACATCAGTGACTCCAGCTTTCGCAAACTTTGGGAGAGAATTACGGCTGTCTGCAGACCTGATCACCGGAATATCACCTGATGCCCCAAGCAGTATAACCGATTATGCAAATTACTTGCGGAACAAAATGAATGACATTTATGAGCACGTCAGACAGTCGAGCCAGCAAACGTCTGAGAAGATGAAAACACGGCATGACCGCAAAACGAACAACAAAGGGTTTGACGAAGGTTCACTAGTGTGGTTACACAATCCAGCTCGCAGCAAAGGGAAAGCTCCTAAGCTTCAAGCTAAATGGGACGGACCGTACCGGATTGTGACAAGGATCAATGACGTAACCTACCGAATACAGAAAGGTGCCAGAGGTACTCCTAAGATCGTCATGTGGATCAACTGGCGCGTTATTATGGGGCCAATAATGCTCGGGAGGAGCATGTCTTAGGAGGGGGCAGTGTTACGTGCCACTATTAATGTTTTGTACATGGCAACACTAGTTTCCACTAGCGCCCTCTAGTGTCGAGTAGCAGAACTAGAAGAGTCAAGATCCTTCTAGAAATTTCAGGACCAATATCAGTAATCGAACATTCTAGATGGCGCTAGAGTAGAAGGTTCTGGAAATTATATAAAGCCGTTATAGACCACGACCGAGTTAGTATTGAATTGGCGATATAAGCGAATACTTCGAAGTGATATAACTGCGAAATAAAGTGATCAGTAGCACAATTGTGTTTTATTATTAGTGTGTTTTTAAGTTGTAATTAGTGTTCTGTAATTAAAGTGTCAATTTTGGTAATTCACTCGGCAGTTTATTTGT
The DNA here is from genome assembly GCA_033319125.1 of Parnassius glacialis. NCBI lineage: Eukaryota > Metazoa > Arthropoda > Insecta > Lepidoptera > Papilionidae > Parnassius > Parnassius glacialis. The sequence goes on from JAVANC010000020.1 coordinate 39,805,759, forward strand.
CTCGAACCCCAAGCTCGTAATGTTAGCTGCAGGTGTCGAAGTCCGCTTACGATGAAAATTATCTATGTATGTCCAGCCTTCAAAAAAGCTTACACGCTATTTATTTTCAAAAACGCTACATAATTAATTTTAGTGAGCCTTTACAATATAATGAATATAAAATTAAAGTTTTAACTTTGATCATTGAAGCTGGTGTGACGGAAGCAATTATGCGGTTACTGCTGATGTTAGCTTGAATTATGGAACTACTAACTACAAATTTTAGGTCAGTTAACACGTTCACTACGACAGCAATTTCAAATGCCTTTAAAACTGTGGTCTCTGACGTTGACCAATATAACACGTAAATCATTAATTTTCTTGTTTACCTTTTCTATGAATGATTTTTTTTGTATGAAAAGTTTATATTCATAAAACCACGTCCAAAGAACTAGGATAGATTGTCCCTTTCAAATGTCTAAAAAGCATAATATTTTATCTTTCTTTTGGCTCCATGTTATGGACGGGGGATATATGTCTACTCATAATGCCAAACGGGGATATATTTCTCCCTGTTGTCGTGCTTTGGCATAGGGACAAGGTAATTTTATCTCTTGTCAGTGCATATAACTTGGGGAATAAAGTTTTTGTCCCCAGCCCATACTAGCCGTGCTGGGGAGCGAAGTCTTTATACCACTATGTATTTATTGAAAGCCATAATTTATTTCTGTTATATCCCACAGATAAAGACGCTTGAGGGGCAGAATTGTATGATGGATTTTTTATAGGATGTGGTGAGAAACGAGCACACAGTCCACCATATCTATCCTCAATAATTAATCAAAATGCAGATGCGTTGTCAAACGTGAGGACTAAGATGGAATGCTTCTTTTCCAGTAAAAGGTTCTCCGGTTCTCTACACTCCCCACACGAAACACAGCAGAATTAAGCTGCTATTTTACGCTGGTATTCCGTGAGACCGTAGTCCTTCCCCGGTCTAGCCGATCCGTTCTTGCTACAACTATACTACTAATATATCTGCAGCATAGCTCTACTACTTAAGTACACAATCAAATCATTGTAACCTAACATATAAAAATTAATGGTTTTATTTCGTATTTGATGCGCTGCAATATCGTTTATCAGATTGCGGTAAAACTTTATAAACATATTGCTTACACTTCCGCGAAGGTTATAGGCATAGTTGAACCCGGTAGGTGGCTTTGTAGTGGAATCCAGATATTACCCGTGCGAAGCTAGTAAAGAATATAAAATTAGGCTAATCTTTTATTCTCTTAAGCAAGCTTCAAAACTTTACTATTAAATGGACCATCAAACTGTTCAGTCGAACTGATTAGATACCTCTTTCAGCCTTATGTACAGTTGAAGAATTATAAAAGAGACGATTCATCGGAAACTACGCCATAAAATGGCAACAATGTAGCTTTTACTATGAGAAAGACATTCTCACTCATACTTTCTACAAGATATGGGAATCGTTTTAAAAGTTAATTTTATATAAATATTCGCAAACGCTAGAATTATAGCTATAACTCATATTTTATGCTATCGCAAAACATATAGGTACATATATTAAAGAGACTGTCTAAGTTACGTCTCATTACTGCTTGTACAAGTTTTCACTCATTTCTGAAAGGGTTTTGTTATTGATATTATGGGCTCCATATAGTCTCATTAATATTTTTTCTAATTTATTCCATTTCGATTTGATTTGTGGAGAATACGAGTTTTTTTCTTTTCTTTAATGAAAATTTCTTAATCTTTTAAGCAAAACACTTTAATTGATGACCATATTGAAATTATATCTAGAGACATTCTTGCCTAAAAACTGTTATTCTTAAATTATAAATATTGTTTCAAACATATTTGGGCCTGTAATCGTATAAAGTTGTTTTTAAATTACTGAATCAATTGCTTATTTTCCAAACAAGTATAACTTTTAATTGATGATAACAAACCATACTACTTCAATACATTTTAGAGACTCGTCTTCAAATCTAAATCCCAAACAGACATTGCTTCAGTGTAAAGCTCAATATCGAAACCGTCGTCACTTTAAGTTGGAACGGATTAATGTAATCGTTTAAATTGCTTAAGTTAACAACCGCTCTTGTGTGAGAAACCAGATTTTTTTCTTCCTGCATATTAACCCTGTCGCTGTCCCGTGCACTACATATAGGTCATTGCTATTGTCTTACTATTGTGTTTGAAAACCGGACAGTGAACGTGTTAATCGACTGGAACAATGAATTCAATTGCAAAACTAATATTATAATAGAATTACATTCCATTAAAAATATTTACACATACTATATCGATAAAATATTGAATAATTGATCATCCCTACTAGTACAGGAGGATAAACGAGCTAACAGTCCTCCTGATTGTAATAACTAACCATCGCAAACCCTGACCACAAGATCAAACCAACTATGATTATGATACGATAAAACCTCACATCCTTTTCTCACAGAAGTAAAGGTAACAAACGAGCACATAGACCACCAGAGGCGAAGTAAATGCTGAAGTCGTTTGATACCGTTAATATCATCGATTTACAATCAAAGACACACCTGAGGTAGGTAGGTAGTCAACAAAACAGCTATTTTGCGGTGGTATTCTGGGCGAACAGTACTTCCCTTTAATTTAGGTCAGAACAGTGGATGTACTGCTGTTTAAAAGTTGCGTACAATGCAGATATATTTTGTTTTGATTTACAAAAGCTTGTAGGAAGTACGTATTTTTATATTGACTCGTTCGTAATAAACTACAATATGTAAAATTTTATAGCTGAACCTAGGTCTCCCTATAGTTTGCCTTATAAGGAAGATATTTGCCATAGTCGTCAACGACTGGCAGGCAGTCTGGCAACCATAGCTTTTAATTTTCTTTTTAAATCTTTTGGTAAATAAAACCTGTTCTAAAACATATTTTGTACTATAAGTGTGTGTGTCAAACATATTGTTACGAGCTTGGGGTTTGAGACAATTACAAACTGCCGATTGAATTACCAAAATTGACTATTTAGATACTCAACACTACAACTTAAAATCACACTAATAATATAACACAGTTCGCCGATATTTCGCTTCGAAGTATTCTCTTGTATCGCCAATTCAATACTGCCCCGGTCGTGGTCTATACCGGCCTTATATAGGGCCTCAGATAGTTTCCAGAACCTTCTACTGTAGCGACATCTAGAATGTTCGAGTACATGTCGGTCCCGACATTTCTGGAAGGATCTCGACTCTCCTAGTTCTAATACTCGACATTAGAGGGCGCTAGTGTAACTAGTGTTGCCATGTACAAGGCGCGTAACACTTTCTTTTACTCGACACTAGAGGGCGCTATTGTAACTAGTGTTGACATGTACAAAACATTAAGCCCCCTCCTAAGACATGCTCGTCCCGAGTATTATTGGCCCCATAATAACGCGCCAGTTGATCCACATGGACGATCTTAGGAGTACCTCTGGCACCTTTCTGTATTCGGTAGGTTACGTCATTGATCCTTGTCACAATCCGGTACGGTCCGTCCCATTTAGCTTGAAGCTTGGGAGATTTCCCTTTGCTGCGAGCTGGATTGTGTAACCACACTAGTGAACCTTCGTCAAACCCTTTGTTGTTCGTTTTGCGGTCATGCCGTGTTTTCATCTTCTCAGACGTTTGCTGGCCCGACTGTCTGACGTGCTCATAAATGTCATTCATTTTGTTCCGCAAGTCATTTGCATAATCGGTTATACTGCGTGGGGCATCAGGTGGTGTTCCGGTGATCAGGTCTGCAGGCAGCCGTAATTCTCTCCCAAAGTTTGCGAAAGCTGACGTCACTGATGTACTTTCGTAAACAGCGCTTCGATATGACAATAAAAACGGTTGTATGTGCCTGTCCCAGTCTCGTTGCTGTTTTTCCACAACTTTTGCCAGGTACCTTTCCAGTATCTGATTAAATCGTTCTACCATTTCATCAGATTGTGGGTGGTAAGAAGTTGTTCGTGTTTTATGAGTACCCATAACTCTGCAAGTTTCCTGGAATATTTGAGACTCAAAATTCCTTCCTTAATCGCTGTGAATCTCTAAAGGTACTCCAAAACGACAGAAATCTTCATGAACTAGTTTATCTGCAACTGTTGAAGCTTCTTGATTTGGAATGGCGAAGACTTCTGGCCACTTAGTGAAGTAATCCATCACAACCATGAAATACTTGTTACCACTTTCATTTTCCGGAAACGGCCCCGCAACGTCAATGGCTATCCTCTCGCATGTACAATTTCAATGCGCCTCTACTTCGAGTTTGAGGTCCCTATACAGCCGCACAACATGTACATTTGCGGCACCAGTCCTCGACATCGTCATGACAGTGGACCCAGTAAAACCGTTCTCGTATCTTCAGTAGAGTTCGTTTAACTTCCAGGTGGGCTCCTGAACAACCATTATGGAACAGCTGTAGAACATCCGGTACTTTAGCCTTAGAGACAACCATTTGCAAATGACATCTTTCTCCCCGACCATTTTCCCATTTAAGGCACAGGACTCCATCCTGAATCAGCAAGCTGCCCCATTGGGCCCAATAGCTTTTCGTGGTCGAACTCAGTGCTGAGACGTCGCTCCACTTGGGCTTAGGAGCACTGGCCTTCATCCACTTCAGAATCGGCTTAATGTCCGAATCTTCCTCCTGTGCATGTTGTAGGCTGTCCTTTCACTCATTGCTGAGCTGGTCTGTCTTGAGCATACTCACAGATACCACTTCTTTACCCTCTTGCCTAGTACAATGCTTGCAATCTTCAGGGCAAGATCTTCTTGACAATGCATCTGCATTGCCATGAGATTTCCCGCTGCGATGTTCGATCACAAAGTCGTATTCCTGCAGTAGTTCAAACCATCTCGCAACTTGTCCTTCCGGATTTTTGAACTGCAATAGCCATTTCAGTGCAGCATGGTCGGTTCGTAAGGGGAATTTCCGCCATAGAAGATATTTGCTAAAATGCTGCAAGGAATTTACCACAGCAAGCAATTCCCGACTTGTGACAAAATAGTTCCTTTCCGGCTTTGACAATGACTTGCTGAAGTACGCTATCACAATCTCTTGATCACTATTCCGTTGAGACAACACACCGCCAAGTCCTATATCACTTGCGTCTGTGTCAACTATGAATTCCTTTCCCGCATCAGGGTACCCCGAAATAGGTGTTTTGCACAGACGGTTCTTGAGCTCCTGGAATGCAATATTGCAGCTTTCATCCCAGCAGAAATGTCGCTTCTCCTCGGTTAGCCTGTGCAGAGGTTTGGCTATATCTGCAAAGTTCTTCACAAATCACCAATAATAAGAGCACAAACCCAAAAATGCCCTAACCTGTGTTTTGTCTTTTGGAACCGGCAAATCTTTGACAGCGGCAATTTTCTCTGGATCCGTGCGGATACCTTCTTCCGCCACTACATACCCCAAAAAGCTAACTTGCCGTTTGAATTGTGAGCACTTCTTCGGACTCAACTTGAGGTTGGCACTCTGGATCTTCATGAGCACGCGTTCCAGGTTTTGAAGGTGTTCCTCAAACGTACGGCCTCCAAACGTATGTCATCCAAGTAGGCCAGACCGGCATCTCCAATTAGCCCGGTAAGTACAAGCTCCATCAACCTTTCAAACGTTGCTGGAGCATTGCACAATCCAAACGGCATAACTTAAAATTGCCACAGACCCTTTCCTGTGGAGAATGCAGTTTTCTCCTTGCCCTTAGGGTCAATTTCAACCTGCCAGTAGCCACTTTTCAGGTCCAGCGCACTAAACCACTTTACGCTTGTAAGCATGTCCAGCGTGACATCAATTCTTGGCAAGGGATAGCTGTCCTTCTTTGTAACATCGTTCAGACGGCGGTAGTCAACACAAAACCGCATGCTGCCGTCCTTCTTCTTTACCAGCACCACAGGTGAACACCATGGACTAGATGAAGGTTCAATAACACCATCCTTCACCATTCCCTCAATCATGGTTTCCACTTCCTTTTCACGTGCTACAGGCAATCTTCTTGGCCGCTGACAGATAGGCAATTCTTCTCCTGTGGTTATTTTGTGTTGCACTAAGCCAGTCTCTCCTATGTCAGCTTTGTTTGACGTGAAAACATTGGCGTACTGGAGTAACAACTTCTTCGCCTTGACCATTTCATTCGAGGAGAGAACGCTGCAACAGTCTTCTAAAAGTGTGGTCACTCTCGTTTGTCCATCCTTGCTGGGGGTCCCAGTTGATAGATATTGGCACCGACGCAACCAATCCACTTCCTCACTAGTACCAACCAATGTGCCTTTTTCTATAATCTGTTCGTGATCACAAGAGTTCAACACACGTACTCATGAGATATCGGTGGTTCTGACCAAGGTTCGAGCCACTCTCCATGGAAGGTCATTGTCTACCCTTTCCACGAGTACACAACGATGAGCTTGCCCAGGATTACGAGGAAGACTAACCGGCACAATCGTTTCCGATCTCGGCGGAAGAACAATCTTCTTAAAGCTGTACACATTCCCTGGTAACGCCCCTTCCACAAATAGTTCCTCTTGTCCACATTTCAAAACACCTTGCTTTACGTCGATCTCACAACCAAATTACCACCAAATTACCATGTCACCAAATTAATGCGTTCGCCGTTGTATGCGGAGTCCCCTAGGAACCGACTTATAAGTTGGGAACTGACAACCGTGCGAGAGGCTCCAGTGTCTATGGTCAGTTTACACGGCGTTCCGCTGACCTCGCCCTTGATGATTAGGCTGTTCCCATCATAGGTTTGTGAGATCGAAATCCTTGGGGCTCTTTTAACAACAGCCAGCACCCGCCAGTTTCCCTGCTGCTGCTGGGCGGTGCTATTAGCCACACTACCCTCTCGAGATCGATCACCTTCCCTTTCTACAGTTCGCTTAGGGCAGCTGGATCGAAGATGGCCCCTTTCCCCACAGCCGTAGCACCTAGGGCTGTAGCCTTTATTGCGATCCCGAACTGTAGCTGCTGCAACCTCCCTGACGCGATGGGAAAGATGATCCTGCCGCACGGCTTCCACCTTCAGTGCATGAATCAAGGCATCCTTAAGCGTCTCGTGGTGGCCGAGCCTCACAGCAGCTCTGACTTCAAGGTCGCGGATGCCGTCTATGAATGTCTGCACCAGGTTCCCTACAATGAGCGCAGGTACAGACTGGTATGCTATTCAAACCAGCTTCTCTACCTGAAGGGCCCATTGCTGCAGGTTTTCGTTACTGCGTTGCACGCGATCTTTGAGCTGTGTACGAAAGACGTGATCCAGGTGAGCATCGCCGTATCTCGCCTACAATGCCTCAAGGAGCTGCTCGTAAGTCACTTCCATACCGAGAGCTTCCAGAACAGTTAAGGCCTGGTCGCGCAGGCCTAGGGTGAGAGCAGTCATGGCCTGACTTTTATTCCAGCCGTTCGCCTTCATGATAGCCTCGAACTGGATTTTGTAGGCCGACCAAGAGGAAGTCCCGTCGAACGGTGGCACTTTGAATCCACGTAGCGAAGGTGTTGTAGCTACCACGGGAGCTGTAACTCCATCCCTAAGTTTGAGGTCGCCCAGCGTTTTCTTTACGTCAGCCATCACGTTGTCAACCCGATTGTACACTTGGTCGATTCGGGTTTCAGCTTCCGATAGGCGGTTGTCATGTTGAGCAACCCTATCCTTCACCTCCCTTATCTCCTTCCCGAAAGTAGCGTGAAGGTCCTTCCTGAGGAGCATCTGCTCTTCCATACCGCGCAGCAGCTGCTCTTCCAACCGACGGGCCTGTTCATCCTGTCGGCGGGCTTGCTCCTGCAGCATATCATCAGAGCACCTAAGTCAGGTGCTGCAGATGCAGGAGCTGCTGACGGGCCGGATTCCGTGGTCGGCAGCTGGCCCTCCGACGTCTGCGACGTTGTACTACCAAATCGTCTCTGGTCCGTCTCCAGCTGGCGTTGACTTCGGGTACGGATACCCTCAATGTCGTCCTTTGGTAAAATCGGCATGATTTGATCCCACTTCTGACACCAATTGTTACGAGCTTGGGGTTCGAGACAATTTCAAACTGCCGATTGAATTACCAAAATTGACTATTTAATTACACAACACTACAACTTAAAATCACACTAATTCTTCCTGCATATTAACCCTTTCGCTGTCCAGTGCACTACATATAGGTCATTGCTATTGTCTTACTATTGTGTTTGAAAACCGGACAGTGAACGTGTTAATCAACTGGTACAATGAATTCAATTGCAAAACTAATATTATAATAGAATTACATTCCATAAAAAATATTTACACATTCTATATCGATAAAATATTGACACCAATCGTTTAGCAGCTCGTCAGCTGATTGATCATCCCTGCTAGTACAGAAGGATAAACGAGCTAACAGTCCTCCTGATTGTAATAACTAACCATCGCAAACCCTGTCCACAAGATCAAACCAACTATGATTATGATACGATAAAACCTCACATCCTTTTCTCACAGAAGTAAAGGTAACAAACGAGCACATACACCACCAGAGGCGAAGTAAATGCTGAAGTCGTTTGATACCGTTAATATCATCGATTAACAATCAAAGACACCCCTGAGGTAGGTAGGTAGTCAACAAAACAGCTATTTTGCGGTGGTATTATGGGCGAACAGTAATCCCCTTTAATTTAGGACAGAACAGTGGATGTACTGCTGTTTGAAAGTTGGGTAAAATGCAGATTTATTTTGTTTTGATTTACAAAAGCTTGTAGGAAGTACGTATTTTTATATTGACTCGTTCGTAATAAACTACAATATGTAAAATTTTATAGCTGAACCTAGGTCTCCCTATAGTTTGCCTTGTAAGGAAGATATTTGCCATAGTCGTCAACGACTGGCAGGCAGTCTGGCAAACATAGCTTTTTATTTTCTTTTTAAACCTTTGGTAAGTAAAACCTGTTGTAAAACATATTTTGTACTATAAGTGTGTGTGTCAAACATATTGTTACGAGCTTGGGGTTCGAGACAATTACAAACTGCCGATTGAATTACCAAAATTGACTATTTAATTACACAACACTACAACTTAAAATCACACTAATAATATAACACAGTTCGCCGATATTTCGCTTCGAAGTATTCTCTTGTATCGCCAATTCAATACTGCCCCGGTCGTGGTCTATACCGGCCTTATAAAGGGTCTCAGATAGTTTCCAGAACCTTCTACTGTAGCGACATCTAGAACGTTCGAGTACATATCGGTGTCGACATTTCTGGAAGGATCTCGACTCTCCTAGTTCTGCTACTCGACACTAAAGGGCGCTAGTGTAACTAGTGTTGCCATGTACAAGACATTAATAGTGGCGCGTAACAATATTTTACTTCCACATATTGTTTGAAAATATAAAAAAAATACTGTGTTAATATTGTATCATATACAATATTAAAACAGTATTTTTACCATTTTTTTTCTATTAATATTTTAATGTTCAATTTCATGAATGACATATCCATGATAATAATATATTTCAGAGTTAATTATGTGGAAATAAGATTTCCTTTTATATTTTTTATTTACAAGTTATCATTAATTAAAGCTTTCCTTCCCTTCGCAACATTAATGGGCTCCTTTGCTTATCTTACATCAAATTATGTTCCTTATTTAACTGTTGAATGCCTTTTGCAAAACTTCCTGAGTGCTTAGTTATATTTAAAGCGTCTTGATTTAAATAAAGCTATAAATTTCAATACTTACCTCATTCTTTGAAAACGTGTACAATTACATTTGATAGCTCTAATTACATTTGATAGTCATTGGCAAGAAAAAAATATGACTGTTTAATATAATATGTACTCGTATATTAAACTTTCTCATATTATTTCAGTTAAAAATTATTAATCAGAGAAACCAACTTTTACGACTTGTGAGTGTCATAAGATTTCAATATAGATAACTGTGTTAATGATTTAGATACAGCTTTATGTAGGTATTTGAGACCAGAGCGGTGCATCATGGAGTCCCAGTTTCCTTAAACGACTCGAGAGACTGACTGGAATCAAACTCTTTTGCAGAGACAAAAACCTTAACCGCCGCTGGCGGTGGAGAAGGCTAGTACCTACTTCTGAGGGCTCATTTTTCGTGGCTCATTGGCCTCCGCGCATCAGACACGGGGAACTGTTATGACGGAGGATAGCACGCCTTGTGTTCTGATTCGTCTTTTCTGTGAATGTAAAGGGAACCCCCCAAAGTCCTCTTCCGAGAAGCAAACACCATAGGGGACCGGCGCTGGTGGGCTCGCGGATGAGTTCGAAAGCGTTGCCGTGCCCCTGCCAATATGCCGCGGAGGTGAAACACCATGGGGTTTTAGTACGAGTCTGTCATAACCCATACCCGTCATTTAAAAACCTTATTTGCTGACGTTGGCTGCAGGTGGTCATGGACTGCAGTATGTTACTTCAGTTTTTTTATTTTATTTAAATCAACGATTTTCATTTTTGCAACTGTAGTCCTTATCATTTGCATAAAATATAATTAATTTAACGTGAAGAGCGAGAGATGAGAGTTTTTGGAATTGAAATTATTAAATGAAACCAAATTAATATTATAATGCTTTTCTCACAAGCGTGAGCGTTTGAGGCGTGACTTTAAATATTTTCCAATTTTTTTTATAGGATAAGGGTGACAAACGAGCACACAGTCCACCTGATGGTAAGTGGTTGCTGCAGCCCATAGACATCTACATCTATCCTCTATTACAATTCAAAATGTAGATGCGTTGTCACCCGTGAGGACTAAGATGGAATGCCTCATTTCCAGTAAAAAGGGCCTCCGGCCACCTGCACTCACCAAGCGAAACGCAGAGATAAACCTCTACTTCACGCTGGTATTCTGTGAGGTCGTGGTACCACCCCGGTTCGAGCCGGCCCATCCGTGCGAAAGCAAAAGCTGCCGCGGGGCTACCACTGTTAACGTGGCTCTACCACTGTTATCTGTTATATATGAATTGTCTAATCAATAAAATTTTAAGGAGGCTTTTTTTCTGTACATTGAATATTATATGAAATTTTAATTTGGGTATATCTATGTTGCGTATATACTTTGTTATTTTCTAATTTAAATAAAATGGTACACCAAATCCCGCCCTAATGGTGTATGCCGATGGCATAAGCTAGTATAAAATTATGAAGCGATATGATCGGAAAAACCTACTAACGTAATGTACACGTCACGCGGAAAATATATCAATTTAATAAGATTTAATCATAAATTTATTTTAATTTTTGAAAGAAAGACAAATGAAATACCAACTTGAGTAATGGACACGAATTTTAAACAAGCTTTTATCTAATGAAAGAAAAAATCTTAATCCCTCCGCGCTTTGCCAAGAAATTTTACTTGTATAATTAATTAACGTCATCCTCTATTTACTTAAGTATTTAGGAACTTACTTAAATGGACGCATTCAATTCTAGTCCCTTCTGAGCCGCGTCTACGTGCTGTTTTAGAGAGTCATTACGAATCGTCTCGCGCGCAGACTTGACGACTTCCAGCCTCCCGAACAAGCCGGTTTCCGAAAAGGCACCATAGACCACATACATACCCTTCGGCAAATTGTACAGAAGTCCGATGAGTACAATTTGCCACTACGTCTGGCGTATGTGGACTATGAGAAAGCCTTTGATTCTGTCGAAATTTGGGCGGTGCTGCAGTCCCTTCAGCGGTACCAAGTTGACTGTCAGTATATCGAAGTGCTGAAGTGTTTGTACAGTTGAGCTAAGATGGCTATCCGAGTACAGAACCAGAGAACGAAACCTATCCAATTGCAGAGAGGTGTAAGACAGGGTGACGTCATATCCCCGAAACTCTTCACCGCTGCATTGGAAGATGTTTTCAAGCTTCTGGACTGGAAAGGATACGGTATCAACATCAATGGCGAGTATATCACTCATCTTCGATTTGCCGACGATATAGTCCTTATGGCAGAATCGCTGGAGGACCTAAGCACTATGTTCAATGACCTCAATAGTGTTTCCCAACGGATAGGTCTTAAGATGAACATGGACAAAACAAAGATCATGTTTAATGTCCATGTCACACCTATGCCGGTAGTTGTTGGGAACACTAGGCTAGAAGTTGTTGACGAGTATGTCCCTGGGACAAATAGTCCGACTAGGTAAGTCCAACTTCGACCGAGAGTTTAATCGACGGATTCAACTCGGTTGGGCAGCGTTCGGGAAATTACGGCACATCTTTTCGTCAGGTATACCTCAAAACTTGAAAACGAGACTGTACACCCAGTGCGTGTTGCCAGTGATGACATACGGAACTGAGACTTGGTCCTTCACTGCTGGCTGGATGAGGAAGCTTAAGGTCGCTCAGCGAGCTATGGAGAGGGCTATGCTCGGAGTTTCTCTGCGTGATAAACTCAGAAATGAGGATATTCGCAGTAGAACCAGAGTGACCGACATAGCCCAACGGATTAGTAAGCTGAAGTGGCAATGGGCCGGCCATATAGCTCGAAGAACCGACAACCGATGGGAAAGAAAGGTTCTCGAGTGGCAGCATTGTACCGGCAGACGAAGTGTAGGGCATCCCCTCACTAGATGGAGTGACGACCTGGTAAGATATGCAGGAAGTCGATGGATGCAGGTGGCTCAGGACCGTGCTTTGGGGCATTCTTTGGGGGAGGCCTATGTTCAGCAGTGGACTTGTGAAGGGCTGTAATGATGATGACGATGATGATTTTGTGAGAGCGTGGTCACTCCCCGATCGACCCGATCCATTTGTGCTACAACAATCTAATACTAATATAGCTACAGCTTGACTCTACCACCTAAACAAAAAAGTTTGTTGCTCTTACTTGTAGATATTATTATCATATTCAAACGGGCTTTTGTTGTAAACCAAAAATTAATAGGTGTCAGGACTCTTCTAATTAGTTGGTGTAGCCATACCTACATAAATAACCATCTTCTTACCTATTTCGGCTGCCAAATGTCAGGCACTGCTGTGCTTGCACTTTGTGTTCTAGTCTGGTGTTTATAGAGTTCCGATTTAATTACAGGTTGTGAGGGATGCTATTCTGGTCTTCAGAAATGACAACTTATCGATAGCCCTCACTTCTTGAAATTTGCTGCAGGTGGCCATAGACTGCAGCAGCCACTTTTTTTGTTACTTCATTAAAAAAATACATAATAAAAATAAACATTTTAGTATAAAATAACAATTCAAAAATTTTATGAGTTTGTACCATGAAAATTTCGGAAATAATTTTTATTATTAAGAAGATAAAAATTTAAAACACAATCTCATTGTTTTCAGTCAAGTCATGCGATATTTATTCAGTTACTGCTACAACACATTTCATTTTACACTCCATCATCCCAACTACAGAATAGAGATAGGTGTTTCCACACTGCATGTTTTATGTGACTAGAATATTTTCAAACTATTACAGTGGAAGCTTATTGTCTTCCACTTGAAAAATTAAATCTTTAAGCTTGTAATCTCTTTCATTCCATGACATGAATTTATCATTATAAAGTTGTCATTTGTTCTTAACACGCTTTCATTAGCTTGGTATGTATCTGTGTATTTATATTATGGAATTTTTGAATGTGATTTTCATCCCCTTCAAATCGTCGGATTGATTTAAAATTTCGCACACTCATCAAAAACTGATGACAATCCAATAATTTAAATAGTGTGTCTCATTATCCTTGCCAGGATCCTCAGGATTAGCGAGGAAATGGTAATGCATTAAATGAAATGGTTTTCGAAATATTTCATAAAACAACTACGATTTCTGCTAGTTCAACTAACTTTAAGCCGCGTAAAAGAACTTCGTTCCAAAAAGAACACGCATTTGTAGTTAGCCGCACTAAAAAATAAAACATAAATAACAGTTTAATAAAACACATTTTTGTAGATAACCGAGTTAAAAAGGAAACATAATTTTCTATAAATAAGAAAATAGTGATTAACATAAAAATTATTTTTATTATAAAAATAGCGTGGGGTGCTTGACGCCATTTTTTGTAAATATTTTTTGGATATTTGTAAAATTAGTGTCACCATAAAAACATCTGAAAAACCCTACGCTTTTTTTCCAATAAAATTAATTTTTTTGTTAATCACTATTTTCTTATTTTTAACTTATTGAAAATTATTTTCTACTTTTTAGTTCGGTTATCTACAAAATCATGTTTTTTTAATTTTTTAAACTAGTATTTATTTTTATAATTAAATTACTTTGTTTCATATTCGGTTACATTTAGTAACAACTTCTTATTCACTTGCACCGCTTAATTTTTACTCTGACAGTCTTTATTGAAACTTTTAATAAAGAATGACAGAAGTAAGAAATTTAAAAGGAATATCAACGTTACTTACCATATATTAGTGTTCTTCTTCACTGACAGCCTGTAAAAGTACACTTCTGGAAATAGATTAGGAGGATTTACGACAATTGCCACGCTTGGCAGGTACATTGGCGATTGTCGCTTTAGCAATTGCGATTCGATTACAAACGATGTGAAAATAGAGTCATAACTTTTTTTATGTGGTAAAACCATGTTGCAGAAATATAAGCAGTATAGTTGTAGCACGAATGGGGCGGCTCGACCGGGGAAGAAGCACGCTGTTACAGAACACTAGCAAAATATCACAAAATAGCAGTTTAACGCTGCTGTGTTTCGTATGGTGAATGTAGAGAAACGGAGACCCTTTTTACTGGAAACGAGGCATTCCATCTTAGTCGTCACGGCTGACAACTCATCTGAATTTTGATTCGTAATCGAGGATAGGTGTAGATGTCTATGGGCCGCAGCAACCACTTACCATCAGGTGGACTGTGTGCTAGTTTGTCACCCATTTCCAATTAAAAAAATTCGCAAAAATTGTCCTAAAATAAAAAAAGAAACCTTTAGTTAATATAAAGGTACTCTGTACATTAACCAAAACCGGACAATCGCGCTAAGAATCATACACGCGCTAAGATGCCTACTTTGCCACGACAGCCTTCGAAAGGTCTAATTCGGAAATTATAAGTACAATTAGTATCGGAAAACTTGCGAAAGATATTTCCCCCTTATATTCAACTTATGTGCCATAACCTATTCCGTGGATTAAAATTAAGTTTTATAATAAGAAGCAATAAAATTATCTTTATTAAAAACATGTTGTGATATATTTAGATTTTTAAATTGATTGACTACATTCGTTGGACTCTTAAATCAAGTTCAACTAAATAATTACGGTTACAGTTTTAAAACAGCACAGTACTTAAGTAAATAAACTCACGATCGATATTATTGGGACTAAATTAATCTCATACTATGGGACACTAATTGAATTCTCTGCATTATTCTATTTGTCGTGCCGTATCTGATTAACAAACATATATACTGACTTATGTAGTGGACGAAACTGGTATACACGCAAAACTCTGTTCAACTAAAAAAAAGATAGTGCAGTTGTCCACTCATTTCAATCACTGGTTACACGCTTTACCATCAAGTATTCTTGGCATATTACTTGATGGGGAAAGCTTGCGAATCGCCGTCGGAAACCGACTAGGAGCGGCGATTTGTCAACCTTATCAGTGCCACTTTGCTAGCAGCGTCGACAAGTTTGGATTTTGGCCACGGACGTTTATATAAGAAAAATGCTGGTAGGTTTTCACGGCACGGTTCTTTGAACGATGTCATCTGAAGGGCTCTTGTCTCTATAAATGTTCCTCCGGTTTTAAAACCTTGTGGAATACTTAGAGACGATGGCAGGAGACCCGACGGTATGACATTGGCCCTTGGAACAGAGGTAAAGCCCTAATGTAAGATGCTACTTGCGTAGACACTCTGGCGGCCTCTCAGCTCAAGGGTACCTCGTTTAGAGCCGGGGCAGTATCAGAGGCAACTGAACTGAGTTAGTGGGATAAATATATGTACAAATATGAGTCTCCGAGAGATGATAGTCATCTTATTTGTGCCATTTGCTGTAGAGACTATCGGTGGTCTATCTACCGTGAGGTCCACGTGCGCTGAAGTTCCTAAAGGAACTCCATACGCGACTGGTCGTTGCTGCTGGTGATAAGAAGGCTGGTTCTTTTCACGCTCAAAGACTAAGTCTAGCCACTCAGTGGGGAAACGCAGCCTGTGTTCTTGGCACTATACTGCGGGGAGTAGACTACAAGATAATTAAGTTTCTAGCTTTAGTTTTTTTTATTATAGTTTTTTAATATTGTATATTCAAATATAACCTACACCACCCCTGTTTCATATTATATTATTTCATAACAGATAAGCGTACTATAATCCTAAACTCTCTCTCTCTCTCTCTCTCTCTCTCTCTCTCTCTCTCTCTCTGTGTGTGTGTGTGTGTGTGTGTGTGTGTGTGTGTGTGTGTGTGTGTGTGTGTGTGTGTGTGTGTGTGTGTGTGCGTGTGTGCGTGCGTGCGTGTGTGTGTGTGTGTGTGTGTGTGTGTGTGTGTGTGTGTGTGTGTGTGTGTGTGTGTGTGTGTGTGTGTGCGTGCGTGCGTGCGTGTGTGTGTGTGTGTGTGTGAGTATATCCTATACCCATAGTAGACAAATCCAAGTATCTTATAATAAAATATTTTTTATCTTATATTAAAAATATTTTTAAAAAATCACATTTTAGTCAGTTCAGTTTACTAGAAGTGCCCTGTTGGATATAGGCTGTTCCTTTTATAGGATGGACCTTTGTGAATTAAATAATTAAAATATTTATTGAAATCAGGAGATAAGATTGTAATACAATGACATCGAAGGTTAATTTATAACACTCACCTTTTAGGACACTAACCCACGTAAATTATTTAATAAAAAGAAGGACGAAAACAACATTTCTTTCATTTATGAGATATTATATAATACGTGATCTGATGAACTTATGGCATCACTTATCGCTCTTTTTATATGCGATGTATTTTACAATTAAACGAGAAGTATATGAGTGCAACGAAATTTCAGACGTGTCTACACTTTGTATAATGAAAACCACGTCGAGAAAATGGGGGCTTCATTAGAGAAAAGCTCTTTCAAATGGCGTAAATGCATTAAAACATCCGTTCGCTGACTTCCTATTAGTTATGTCTGAGTATGTAGAGTACTGCAGACAGCTTTCAGCACAGCAGCTCATCTCGGCAGCACAGTGGTTAAGCATATAATGTATAACGATATCCCTCTGTTTAAAAAGCTTATCGTTTTCTACTCATTGCTTTATTATTTGTTATATTATAACAGTAATTAATTAAGCAATCAAATGTTATCCCTCTATGAGACTTAAAATATTACTATAACCGGCCAGAAAGTTATTTCTAATACATACGATCTCCGATATGAATACGAGTGAATGTTTAGTGTCAGTCTTGTAAATTGATATTTTCGAAAATGTCTGTCTGTCTGATTAGAAAGCTTTCTTATAGAATAAAAGTGACAAACGAGCAAACAGTAACCTGATAGTAAGTGGATACTGTGTTATATTTACATCTATTCTCGAATAAGAAACAAAGTGCGGATGCGTTGTCACTCCTAATTTGGAATGCCTCGGTTCAAATAAGAAGGGTCTCTGGTTCTCTACACTCAAAACAGCAGCATTAACCTGATATTTTATGCTGCTATTCTGTGAGAGCGTAATCTTTTACCGGACGAGCCTACCTATTCGTGCTAAAACCATAATATAGCTGCAATAATATAGCTAAGTGGCTCTAAAACATACTAATCTCTATTTTCTGAACTTGCAATGCTTTTGTATTCATAATATTTTAAATTATTTATTACTTCTGAAAACTATGTCATTTTAGGGGCTATTAAAACCAATAACCTTACGTTTTTTGGGATTACAGCATTTCATAACTATGCAAATTTTAACTCTTCTGCGTAAAACACTTCGAGAAAAACCATGAGGTTTTGCAAAATTTGACACAGATTACTTTAAAGTATGACTCTATTCCCGTTTTACGTAGGTTTATCAATATAATTTCACATTTTATCATCTTTTCCTTTTTTGATCTTTTTACCTCTTATATGTTTATCTCTCTTTAGCTTAACGGTCGACTGGGAGGAAATGGTCTAAGTTATTAAGTCGTACATAATGAACGTAAATAAATAAAATAAATAAAAAAAAACCTTCAAAATACCGATATATATTTTTACTTTGGATTTGAACCCTTAATTCAGCTCAGTATACAACATTAAAACAATATGAAACATAATTCATTAATAATCAGACAAGCTGTTTCTGCCGGTGTGGAAGTTTAGTATGAATAATTCATGTGAATGATGCTCTTTTTTAAAACCACAGCGATGTTCTATCTTCATTTCGTGAAGAAATAAAACTATTACTAACTAGCTGCCGCATAAAATAAGTGAAAACTGCTCTTAAGTTTAATGTCTCGTTGGAAATAATGTGCGCTAGGACTTATCCTAGCACACATTATTATATTTTATTATTTAATTGAATATTTATTAGTCTTAAGCTAATGTATATGTACAAATACATAAATATGCATTATGCATATGATTGATTCTGGCATTTATTAATTACTTACACTTACTTATGTACATTAACCGTATTGTGGCGGTGTAAGACCACTACCTGATACCTTACCCCACGGGAAGGTGCATTCAAGGCAATAGTAAATAGGAAAGGTCGTGTGACCATTTTGTTTAAACAGAATGTAAATAAACACTTATTCTATCAAACTACTGGGAAAAAAGTCGCATTAGTTTAACGATGGTTCAACGCATACCGTTACTGTTACCGTTACAGCCTATTAAAGTCCACTGCTAAATATAGGCCTCCTCCTTATTTTGCCTCATAGGGGGTTATTTGCCATAGTTGTCATACTTGGCAAGCGGGTTAGCAACTGCAGTTTTTTTATTCTGAGACTCGGCATCCTTGATCTAGAACTTTTGGTCATCTAGAAATGACGCCACTAGCCGCAGCATAGCAGGAGGAAAACTCGTTTGATCTTCTAGCTTGTAGGGTAATCTAGATTGCCACACCCAGTTGAACGCCCGAAGACGCCCAACGATGTGCGTTGCTGATTATATTCGGCCGCTAGGTGGTGCAGCACGCTGGTCAGATGTGTTGCTGTGGAGAGGTCCCTCCAAAGTCCGTGTTGTTCCGCCCGAAGTTGTATGCACGGGCCGACTCTTCTTAGAATCACTATCTCAAGTAGTTTGACTATGTGCGGTAGCAGTGTAATCGGCCATTAACTAGCTGCTCTACGCCTATCCTTCCCAGTTTTCGGCAGAACGATGAACTTGCTGATTTTATAGTCCTCCTGGAAGTGGGAAATACGCAATATTCCATTGTTCTAACTCTACAATTGTTCTATTGGGCTCTATTGGCTGTCAAAGTGCAGCGTTCGTAAGCTGGTCATGCCCCGGCACCTTCCTCGGTTGCAGGCGGCTTACTTTCCTCCGCAGTTCAGCGGGGGAGATAAACCACTCTCCTGCAAGCGGTAGCGCGGTCGACGACATGAAGTTCCATACGCGGTTTTCTTTTTGGGCATAAAGCTCGTTGTATATCATAAAGCTCTTTGTGGCCTACGCCCAGTAGTGACATGTATGTAGGATGCTACATTTTTAATTTTGATGGGGCAATTATGCAGGTTTTATTTCATTCATATTATTATATTCATCATCTTCATATCATCTTCGTTCATCGTTTTGGTCAAACAAAATATCATTTTTACGTAGAAAATATAACGCGGAAAGTACACGAGAAACTTATATGAAGGCACGTTCAAAGTCTAATTTTAAATTAAGTCGTTAACTTTGAGAGAAATCTCTTTGGATTCTACTTAAATTTACCGCAAGGAACTTTCTTACTGTGCCCCAAAGAAGTTAAAATGACTTATTACATGATACCTTCATATAACTTTTCAGTTCAAAACCAATGGGCGTTCCTATTAAACTGACAACTCGACAAGAGGCAATTTGTCACTACTGAAGTAACCGGTTTTCAATTACTCTTAATATATCACTTATTTTAAAGTTAGATAAATGCATAAGCTTTTTAACATGTAATCTTTTCATACTCTTTAGTGCTTTAGTGTTTTTATGAGTATAAACATGAGGTTCAAAGTCGAATTTTTAATTTATATCAAATTTTCATATAATAAATTCTTTATGTTTATATTAAAAATTATGATTCCTTTTTTTTAATAAAACTTATTTTACGGATTTTACCGCATTTAATTTTAACTTGTTAATTCCCGACATTTCGGGTGCTTTACAGCACCCATGGTCACGGTTGGGTCTGAAATTTTTGATATCCCGATGTTTTAGTTATGTTTTTTAGGTTTAATGTTTAATTTAATATACACTAGTTAGTAACCGGCGCGTAGCAGCCGCAGAAGAAATAATTGCAGAAATATCGTTTTTAATTTGGAAGAGCTATATTGTTTAAATGGGAATGATGTATTATCTATTGAAGTTGAAGTTGATAAACCTTTAAATTAATTTGTCGTTACGATACGCGCGCCACGTACTGTAAGTTAATTGTACTATGCCTATAACCTTCGAGGAAGTGCAAGCAATATGTTGACAAAATTTACCGCAACCGGATGAACCGTATGGCGGCGCATAATATACGAACTAAGAAAGATTAGTTTTATATATTAGATTATCCTAAATATAAGATATAATTTTTAACTTATTTCGTAAGGAGACGGCGCGCCTTAGATGTTCTTGGTATGGAATTGGAATATGGAATTCATGAACTTTATTAATCATTTACCTATGGAACACTTACCTACCTTTTTCCACACAAATGGTATAATTATATTTAAAAAATAGATAAAATTCAATTTATTCTTTGTCACTTAATATATGTGTATTACAGATTACCGTAGAGCTACATCATGTTATGATGTAACTCTACGGAAAAAAGTTTATACAACTGATGGTAAATTACAAAGAATACTATAATACAGTAAATTCACACCGCCGCGCCGCCGATGATCATCTGTATGGCATGCAAGTATGCGATTACATTGCCAGCTTATAGAAATGTTTAAGATATATTTTCCAACTTTTTTATTTTCGCATTTGATAAAAATGAGAGTTGGCCATAATTTTAACATAAGTAATATATCTAAACGGCCTGAAATTTCGTCCAGGAATGCTTTGTAACGCTTGAGGCTCATTTTTGGGCATATAATTATTATAAATAACCCATATAACAATTTATGACCGTTACCGCTACAGTCTATTAAAATCGACTGGTGAACATAGGCCTCCCCCATAGATTTCCTCATAGGAAAAAAGTATTTGCCATTAGTTGCCACGCCCGGCTGGCGGGTTGGCAACCGCATTTTTTTTTATTTTTAGTCGTTATAAGGAAGACGCTGCTGCCTATATCCTAAAGTTGTTTCCCTCTGTCGCCTGTTACGACACCCACATAATGTTACGGGGTTGTGAATATTCTTACCATACCACTACATTTTTGTAACACTGTCTGTAACAAGACGCTGTAATATCATCACAGATATGCCTTTGCATACATTCAAGGCGCACATAATATAAAAAGCATTTCCTTGAAGAAAGAATACTAAGTGAGCCTTTTTAGTCCTTTTTACTTTTGTATAATATATTTGATAAAGTAACTTTATAAATATTGGGGATAAGTATTGGACTTATGAGTTTCTTGTTGCTTCTTTTCATATGGTCTCACCGCAATAGCAACTTAATAATATATATAATATAAGTACATTTTAAACGAAACAACTCCATGCATAAAACTGTCTTTATATATTTTTTTAATACTGAAAGAGTTTTAAATAAAATAAAAAAATGGCGAGATATTCACTAAGGATAACTTTTAAGTAGTTACTTTGCGCCAAATCTGACGATAATAAAAGAACCTCACACTGCCACTAGTAAACCTGAATAAATAAGGTGATCTACAAAGAAGAACAATTTGTTCCATTTCCCAATCCGGCTCTGAAATATCTAGATGCTTGTATTCGTTGCATTCTTAGAAATTTTAAAACAGGTCTGGTCTGGCAGTCTGTGTCTTTCTTTTTTGCAAGCAATTGCTTAAATTTAAAAATAAAATTCATTTAACTTATATCACGTCGGGTCGCTCGACAACTGATGGTTGAGTTGAGCTTATTAAACATATTTTTTGTGCATATGAGAATTTAGAGGATGCTTTGGGTACATTTTGTGACCTTTTCAAGGCCTTCGACTGCGTTCACCGTGAGACATTAATCAAGAAGCTACAGTACTATGGTGTCAAGAACACAGCGCTTAAACTTATTATTTTATATTTAAGTAATAGAATGCAGAAGGTTATTATCAATGGTAAAAGTTCTTCTGGGTCACTTATACTAATGGGTCCTTCCACCTTCTCTTTTAGGGGATAATCATGACATAGTATTATTTGCTGATGATACTTCCTTGATTTTTAAACTTAAACGTCAATTATTTAAATCCGACGAAGTGAAAAATGCTATATAAAAATTAATGAATTGGTTTAACGTAAATATTCTAAATTTAAACGGAAATAAAACTAAATGTATTAAATTTACAACTAAGAATGTTAAAAATCTGAGCACCAATGTGTTTTAAATGGGAAAGAACTTAGCCCTGTTGAATCCACTGTTTTTCTTGGCATCACTCTCGACGCCAAACTTCAGTGGGGCCCCATATGTCCAAACTAGCAAGCAGACTAAGTTCTGCAGTGTATGCTGTAAAAAAGACGCACGTGGTTTCATTTCTATCCCGAATACCTGCATCGAAATTCTGTGGCGATTGATGCTTGGAATACTTAAAGTGGTTTTTAAACATATTTGCCTCCCTCCCGGCGTCACTTTGACCATCCACACGCGCAGGCACATTCGGCCTTGGATTCAATTTGTTGGTTATTTTCCAAAATTTAAAAAGTCTTTTTTTATATGTGTAGCCAAAATTTCCAATTTTTTTTGGTTTATTATTCTGACACCATTTTATTTTTGATTTAAACAGTTATCTACTTTCTTTCATTTTTTTGTAATAAATTTCGTTTTTAGGTTTTCCATATACCTTTGAAAGCAAATTCGAGCGTCACTGTGAAATGGCTTAACATATTTATTCTAACCAAGTCGCTATTGACGCCTCTTACCTTAGTTTTATTAGCATTCAAACGGAGACCTTTAATTTCACATTCCTCTTTCATACACGTGACTAATGCCTGCAGTTCTGCCTCTGATGGTACAATAAGCACTGCATCATCAGCATACAGCAGACAATTTACTTTTATGTCACCCAATTTCACACCCAAACAGCTATCTTTCAGCTTCTGTAAACAGCTGTGGAGATTGAACAGAGAGCAGTATGAACAGCCAGGAAGACATGACACAACCCTGTTTTACGCCCGTTTGGACGCTAAACATGGGTGACAGGTCATGCCCTACCCGCACACAGGCTTTACAGTCACAGTAAAGTGACTGCACAGCCCTTAGCAATCGACCATCCACACCGTACCCCGGCAACAGTTTCCACATTTTCTTCCTTACAACCTTATCAAATGCTTTCTCAAGATCCACAAAAGCACAGAAAATCTTCTGGTTAGCAGCCAGAAGCTTTTCCGTGATCATGCGTAGAGAAAACATTTGATCCGTGTATCCTCTTCCAGGTCTAAATCCGCATTGTGCCTCCCATAGTAATCTTTCCGATTTCTCTTGCATCCTACGTGTCAAAACCTTCGAGTAAACTTTACTTGCTAAACTGGTCAAGCTGATCGCCCGATAGCACCCGCAGTCAAAATGTGAACCTTTACCTTTATATAAAGGCACAATGACTGCGGATCACCAATCATCCGGGACATCCCCCGTCCGCCAGCACAAATTTCACAGCAGATAAAAGCTGTCCCAGACGCGAGGCCCTTCATACTTGACCATTTCAGCAGTAACTCTGTCTAGTCCCGCAGCCTTACCACATTTCAAACTTCGAATCGCACGTTCAATCTCTTTCATACTGATGACCTCAGTGTCATCGAGGTCCAGGTCTGGCGTACCAGTCACGGCGTCATCTCCGGATCCCTCACTAAGATCATCACACGCATACATTTTTCTATAAAATTCGCTCCATCGCTGCATGACGTCCGATTGAATTATGTATTCTCATATATTATCTAATTATGTCATTTTATAATTAATAATATATTAAAAATGAAGCATTGAAAATTGTGAGTTTAAAAGATACCTACTTACTATAGGTAAATAGATAGCTCGCCTTTTGTACAAATATTTGGTGCAATAAAGAATATAGAAATAAGTAGGATGTATCGCAGATGTGTTTTTGATTGTTGTTAATTTTTACGTGTCTCGTATTGAAAAGTAAAATACCTATCTATTAATTTTTGAACTGAGCACCTTGTTACTTAGGCTGCTTATTACTTATGCTGGCTGACATTATCCTCGCCCCAATGATTGATGAGGATGAAAAAAAAACTGTGTCTGTTTTTATTTTTATTCAATTTTATTTTTACATACGTAATTATATTTATTTATACATAATGGTTATAATAAAGGTAATACAAAAATCAACAGGAAATATAAAGGTTATAGGTAAAGTGACCATACGTGCCGTTTTGAACGGGACAGTCCTTTTTCTCGGTCACCTGTCCCATTGTCCCATTGTAACTCGTTGGATGGAAGTATTCAAAGTCTTTCGCACCAACAATCTTCAACATTATTTTTTTAATCGAATATATATGTATGTCTACCTGGTACAAATGATCCAATAGAAAGAGTATTTTTCTATTTTGAATAAATTGTGGACGTCTGAAAAAAACACTAACGGTTCCAGTTTTAAAGGCGATGTTGTTAACAAAGTTAAACAATAACAAAACTTGCCCAGAATTTTATTCTTATTTGATAAAATCATCACCAACTTTATTAAGCAAGTTTGTTCCACTGACAAATGTAATTAATAATTTAAAAAATATGTTGCATTTAATAACTACCGTCTATACCGAATATAATTATATGGTAAACACTAATTGTATAAAGTTATAGTTTTTAGAGTAT
Organism: Parnassius glacialis; assembly: GCA_033319125.1. NCBI lineage: Eukaryota > Metazoa > Arthropoda > Insecta > Lepidoptera > Papilionidae > Parnassius > Parnassius glacialis. Next base: position 39,830,769 of record JAVANC010000020.1, read on the forward strand.
AAATAAACCCATGTCCCGTTTTGAGTTAAAAAAAATAAATGGTCAGTTTAGTTATAGGTTATAGGTTTTTGGGTTGTAAATGATGCCCGGGTAGGTATTAGTACTTATGTACTTAGTAAAAGTAAGTAACTATCTAGATATTTTATCTAATCATAATACCTCTATAGGTACCTATTGTGATTAGTTTTACTGGGTAGGTATATTAATACCAACTTTATACCGAATTACTATACCATTTAAGACATTGTGGTTGGGTATTAGGATTATTTTTAACTGTATTCTATACTGAGAATATTGAATTAGCCTTTTATAGTGTAAATTATAAAGTAAAGTAAAGTAAAGTTGCAGCCTATTTACGTCCCACTGCTGGGCACAGGCCTCCTCTCATTTCTGAGAGGGTTTTAGTGGCAAGGAAAAACTAACCGCGCTGCCCCAATGCGTGTTGGCGAATTTTACATGTCTTCGAAAATGATTTTTTTTCTTATTTCTCAGACAAGCAGGTTTCCTCACGATGTTTTCCTTCACCGCCGAGCACGTAGTAAATCAGCACTTAAAATAATTGCAATTAACAATTTCATTGGTGCCGATTGGGATCGAACCCGGGTTGCTCGATAACTGTGAAGCTTACAGCGAGCGCTAACCATCTGAGCTACCACGGCTCTATCTGAGCTACCATGGCTCTAAATAATAATATTTAAATTATATGTAAATTATAATATTTGTCGAAATGTTAATTATGGATTCGTACCTTACAAAATTTAAATTTTAAAATTCTAAATAATGAAGCACCATAAGCATGGTGCTTCATTTTTTTATTTGTATTTATTTCAGAGAAAATACACGCAAAAAGCTTCATCGCGCAGTAAAAAACACAACAAATAATACTACCTTTAAATAACCTAATAAGTAATAATAATATTATCGACTGATAAGATGACGAGAGCGTGACACCGTGACTAACGACACCAGTTTCACCTTTTAGAACTTAGCGCTCACTGACTCCAGCAACCCCGTGGGCAGTGAATACACCCACATTTTGAAATAATTTCTTAATAAAATCAAATTTTGGTCTTTTGAATAAAAATTTATGATAGAAATGTTCATTAATAAATTGCCTATCATTCATTAATATTTACGAGGAGATGCATGTTATCAATAATTATTTCACATTTATGTGGGTTCGTTGTAAGGAGATTATTTTAATATTTATTCTTTTAAAAAAATTGAATATGACTCTTACGGAATCAAGATTATGTAGAAATATAATGTGTCTCCGCCAGTCAACCTTAGGGCAGTAATGACTACGAAGGTGGTTACAAAGAAATTAAGTATATACACACACTATCTTATAAAAACACACACAGACACACACACACACACACACACACACACACACACACACACGCGCGCGCGATATATATATATATATATATATATATATATATATATATATATATATATTATATATATACACCTTTGTGAATTAAATAATTAAAATAATTATTGAAATCAGGAGATTAGATTGTAATACATAAACATCGAAGGTTAATAGATTCTTCTGGCATTTATCACACTCACCTTTTAAGACACTAACCCACGTAAATGATATAATAAAAAGAAGGAAGAAAACAACATTTGTTTACTTTATGAGATATTATATAATACGTGATCTGATGAACTTATGGCATCACTTCTCGCTCTTTTTATATGCGATGTATTTTATAATTAAAGGAGAAGTATATGAGTGCAACGTAATTTCAGACGTGTCTACACTTTGTATAATGAAAGCCACGTCAGAAAATGGGGGCTTAATTAGAGAAAAGCTCTTTCAAATGGCTTAAACGCGTTAAAACATCCGTTCGCTGACTTCCTATTAGTTATGTCTGAGTATTTTTGAGTATTGCAGACAGCTTTCAGCACAGTTAAGCATATGATGTTTAACGATATCCCTCTGTTTCAAAAGCATATAGTTTTCTACTCATTGCTTTATAATTTGTTATATTATAACAGTTATTAATTAAGCAATCAAATGTTATACCTCTATGAGACTTAAATTTTACTAATACCGGCAATATAAAGTAACTTGGAAAGTTATTTCAAATACAGTCTGCGATCTGAATACGGGTGAATGTTCAGTGTCAGTCTTGTAAGTTAATATATTCTCGAAAATGTCTCGTCAGGGGCTTAGATTAGAAAGTTTTTTATAGAATAAGAGTGACAAACGAGCAAACAGTAACCTGATAGTAAGTGGATACTGTTTTATTTACATCTATTCTCGATTAAGAAAAAAAGGGCGGATGCGTTGTTACTCCTAATTTGGAATGCCTCGGTTCAAATAAGAAGGGTCTCTGGTTCTCTACACTCAACACAGCAGCATTAACCTGCTATTTTATGCTGCTATTCTGTGAGAGCGTAGTCCTTTACCGGACGAGCCGCCCTATTCGTGCTAAAACCATAATATAGCTGCAATAATATAGCTGAGAGGCTCTACAACATACAAAGGTTTTGCAAAATTTGACACAGATTACTTTAAAGTATGACTCTATTCCCGTTATACGTAGGTTTATGAATATAATTTCACATTTTATCTTTTATTCCTTTTTTGATCTTTGTGCCTCTTATATGTTTATCTCTATCTAGCTTAACGGTCGACTGGGAGGGAATGCTCTATGGTATTAAGGCTTACATAATGAACGCAAATAAATAAAATAAAGTTAAAAAGAAGCCTTCAAAATACCGATATATTATTTTTACTTTGGATGTGAACTCTTAATTCAGCTCAGTATACAATATTAAAACCGAATGAATTATATTTCATTAATAATCAGACAAGCTGTTCCTGCCGGAGTGGAAGTTTAAAATGAATAATTCATGTGAATGATGCTCTTTTTTAAAACCACAGCGATGTTCTATGTTCATTCCGTGAGCTGTACCCGCGTCTGAATTAAAAAGAAGAAATAAAACTATTACTAACTAGCTGCCGCATAAAATAAGTGAAAACTGCTCCTAAGTTTAATTTCTCGTTGGAAATAATGTGCACTAGGACTTATCCTAGCACACATTATTATATTTTTTTATTTAATTGAATATTTATTAGTCTTAAACTAATGTTTTTGTACATATAAATATGCATTATGCATTCGTATGCATAATTCTGATTCTGGCATTTATTAATTACTTACACTTACTTATGTACATTAACCGTATTTTGGCGGTGTAAGACCAGCTACCATCAGGTACTCTTGCCTTGAATGCACCCACGGGAAGGTGCATTCAAGGCAAGAGTAAATAGGAAAGATTGTGTGACCATTTTGTTTAAACAGAATGTAAAAACTCTTATTCTACTACTACTTATTCTACTCTTATTAACTACTGGGAAAAAAGTCGCACTAGTTTAACGATGGTTCAACGCATACCGTTACTGTTACCGTTACAGCCTATTAAAATCCACTGCTAAATATAGGCCTCCTCCTTATTTTGCCTCATAGGGGGATATTTGCCATAGTTGCCATACTTGGCAAGGGGGTTGGCAACTGCAGTTTTTTATTCTTAGACTCGGCATCCTCGACGTAGAACTTCCGGTCATCTAGAAAAGACGCCACTAGCCGCAGTATAGCAGGAGGGAAACTCGTTTGATCTTTTATCTTGTTAAATAATCTAGAATGCCTTCTCGATATCTAAGAAGACGCCCAACAATGTGCGTTGCCCATTATATTCGGCCGCAAGGTGGTGCAGCACGCTGGTCAGCTGTGTGCTGTGGAGTGGTCCCTAGAAATCCGTGTTATTCCGCCCGAAGTTGTATGTACGGGCGGACTCTTCTTAGTATCACTCTCTCAAGTTGTTTGACTATGTGCGGTAGCAGTGTAATCGGCCATTAACTAGCTGTTCTATGCGTACCCTTCCCAATTTTTGGCAGAACGATGAACTTACTGATTTACAGTCCTCCTGGAAGTAGAAAATACGCAATACTCCATTGTCCCAACTCTACAATTGCTCTATTGGGCTCTATTGGCTGTCAAAGTACAGCGTTCGTAAGCTGGTCGTGCCCGGGCACCTTTCTCGGTTGCAGGGGGCTTACTTTCCTCCGCAATTCAGCGGGGGAGATAAACCACTCTCCTGCAAGCGGTAGCGCGGCCGACGACATGAATGTCTCTTTTTGGGCATAAAGCTCGTTGTATATCATAAATCTCTTTGTGGGCTATGCCCAGTAGTGACACGTATGTAGGACGCTACATTTTTAGTTTTGATGGGACAAATATGCAGGTTTTATTTCATTCATAGTTTTATTTTCATCATCATCTTCGTCCGTCGTTTTGGTCAAACAAATTATCATTTTTACGCAGAAAATATAACGCGGAAAGAACACGATAAACTTATATGAAGGCACGTTCAAAGTCCAATTTTAAATTAAGTCGTTAACTTTGAGAGAAAACGTTTTGGATTCTACTTAAATTTACCGCAAGGAACTTTCTTACTGTGCCCCAAAGAAGTTAAAATGACTTATTACATGATATCTTCATATTATTTTTCAGTTCAAAACCAATGAGCATTCCTATTAAACTAACAACTCGACATGAGGCAATTTGTCACTACGGAAGTAACCGGTTTTCAATTACTGTTAATACATAACTTTTTTTTAATGTTAGATAAATGCATAAGCTTTTTAAGATGTAATCTTTTCATACTCCTTAGTGCCTTAGTGTTTTTATGAGTATAAACATGAGGTTCAAGGTCGAATTTTCAATTTATATCAAATTTTCATATAATAAATTATATATGTTTATATTAAAAGTTATGATTCGATTTTTTAATAAAACTTATTTTACGGATTTTATCGCATTTAATTTTAACTTTTTAATTCCCCGACATTTCGGGTGCTTTACAGAACCCATGGTCACGGGTGGGTCTGAGGTGTTTGACCATCCCGATGTCTTAGTTGTTGTTTTTTTTAGGTTTTACGTTTAATTTAATATACACTAGCTAGTACCCGTCACGTAGCAGCCGCAGAAGAAATAATTGCAGAAATATCGTTTTTAATTTGGAAGAGCTATATTGTTTAAATGGGAATGATGTATTATTCATTGAAGTTGAAGTTGATTAGCCTTCATATTAATTTGTCACTACGATACGCGCGCCACGTACTGTAAGTTAATTGTACTATACCTATAACCTTCGAGAAAGTGCAAGCAATATGTTGACAAAATTTTACCGCAACCGGATGAACCGTATGGCGGCACATAATATACGAACTAAGAAGATTAGTTTTATATATTAGATTATCGTAAATATAAGATATAATTTTTATCTTATTTCGTAAGGAGACGGCGCGGCTTAGATTTCTTGGTATGGAATTGGAATATGGAATTCATGGCCTTTATTAATCAATTTACCTATGGAACACTTACCTACCTTTCTCGACCCAAATGTTATAATTATATTTTAAAGATAGATAAATTTCAATTTATTCTTTGTCACTTGTTAATATACGTGCATTACAGGTTACCGCAGAGTTACATCATAACATGATGTAACTCTACGAAAAAAAGTTTTTACAACTGATGCTAAATTACATAGAATACAATAATACAGTAATTCACGACGCCGCGCCGCCGATGATCATTTGCATGGCATGCAACTATGCGAGTACGTTGACGGGCTCATAGAAATGATGAAGATATTTTTTCCAACTTTAATATTTTTGCATTTGATAAAAATGAGTGTTTTGTATAGGAAACCTTTGTAAAGCTGGAGGCTCATTTTTGGGTAGATGTATAACTATTTATAACCGTTACCGTTACAGCCTATTAAAATCTACTGATGAACATAGGCCTTCCCCATAGATAACCTCATAGGAAAAAAATTGCCATAATTGCCACGCCTGGCTGGCGAATTGGCAACTGCATTTTGCATGCCGAGCGCAAGGCGCGTGGGAATGTTCTACTAACGCCTAAAAATCAAAATTCCCCCGTTTTGTCGCATGAAATCGTATCCAGTAATCATATTATACATATAAAGGATATAAAAAGCACATTGTTAGAAAGATAAATGATTGTTGAACTTATTAATATTTTTTTTTAAATCGATTAATTGCTATTTTTATATAAAAAAAGGAGTTTTAGTGGCTTATGGTGTGGATTTATCATGTCCCCAAGGCTTGTAAACACTATAACTTTTGTAAATATCAATTGTTTAACACAATCTATTTATTAATCTCTTCATCTATCATGTGGGAAGCCACTGAATGTAAATGGCAGTGTAATTTTGTTTTGTTTAGCTATAATTAATTTTTTTCGGCTCGAAAATGGCGAAATTTTCGTTGATTTGGTAGCCTCGTATAGAATTATTTCTGTAAATGGGGACCTGAAACCACAGAGTAGTTTACTCACTAACTCAGTTGACCATCGCCATAGATTACTGTATGTATCAGTTCGCCGCATTAGCTTGCTAGATTTATACTTATACACTCGCCGTCGTGAGTGGATATTATTTCGGTTGTTTGCAGCGGCTCAAAAAGATCGCTGTACAAATACACAATATTCAAATAACCAAATTTCTTAAATACTTGATTATAATAATAATAACAGATTTTTTATTACAATATTTTAAAAGCACAGAATAAATAATAATAGTACGTACTAAAAGTAAGTAGTATCAATTTTTTTGTCATGGATGAAATTTTCATGGTTTTCGAGGGTGTTGAAACCGATAGGGTTGTCGAAATGTAAATCCAAGATGGCGGCCGCAATATGTATCAATTTTTTCAATATGGGTGTCATTTTCATGGTTTTCGAGGGTGCTGAAGCCAATAGTGTTGTCGAAATGTAAATCCAAGGCGGCGGCTGCAATAGGTATAATTATTTCATCATGGGTGTCTTTTTCATGGTTTTCGAGAATGTTGAACCGACAGTGCTGTCGAAATGTAAATCCAAGATGGCGGCTGAAGTAGGTACCAATTTTTTCATCATGGGTGTCATTTTCATGGTTTTCGAGGGTGTCGAAGACGATAGTGCTGTCGAAATGTAAATCCAAGATAGCGGCTGCAATAGATATCAATTTTTTCATCTTGGGTGTAATTTTCATGGTTTTCGAGGGTGTTAAAGCCGATAGTGCTGTCGAAATGTAAATCTAAGGTGGCGGCTGCAAGGGGTATCAATTTTTACATCATGGGTGTCATTTTCATGAATTTCGAGGGTGTTGAAGCCGATAGTGCTGTCGAAATATAAATCCAAGATGGCGGCTGAAGTAGGTACCAATTTTTTCATCATGGGTGTCATTTTCATGGTTTGCAAGGGTGTTGAAGCCGATAGTGCTGTTGAAATGTAAATCCAAGATGGCGGCTGCAATATATATCATAATTTTTTCATCATGGGTGTCATTTTCTTGGGCTTCAAGAGTGTTGCAGCCGATAGTGCTGTCGAAATGTAAATCCAACATGGCGGCTGAAGTAGGTACCAATTTTTTCATCATCGGTGTCATTTTCATGGTTTGCAAGAGTGTTGAAGCCGATAGTGCTGTTGAAATGTAAATCCAAGATGGCGGCTGCAATATATATCAATTTTTTCATCACGGGTGTCATTTTCATGGGCTTCAAGTGTCTTGAAGCCGACAGTGCTGTCGAAATGTAATTCCAAGATAGCGGCTGAAGTAGGTACCAAACTTTTTCATCATGGATATCATTTTCATGGTTTTCGAGGGTGTTGCAGCCGATAGTGCTGTCGAAATATAAATCCAACATGGCGGCTGAAGTAGGTACCAAATTTTTTCATCATGGATATCATTTTCATGGTTTTCGAGGGTGTTGCAGCCGATAGTGCTGTCGAAATGTAAATCCAACATGGCAGCTGAAGTAGGTACCAATTTTTTCATCATGGGTGTCATTTTCATGGTTTGCAAGGGTGTTGAAGCCGATAGTGCTGTCGAAATATAAATCCAAGATGGCGGCTGCAATATATATCATAATTTTTTCATCATGGTTATCATTTTCATGGGCTTCAAGGGTGTTGAAGCCGATAGTGCTGTCGAAATGTAAATCCAAGATGGCGGTTGAAGTAGGTACCAAATTTTTTCATCATGGATATCATTTTCATGGTTTTCGAGGGTGTTGCAGCCTATAGTGCTGTCGAAATGTAAATCCAACATGGCGGCTGCAATAGATATCAATTTTTCATCATGGGGTGTCATTTTCATGGTTTTCGAGGATGCTGAAGCCGATAGTGCTGTCGAAATGTAAAATTATACCTATTGCAGCCGCCAAGATGGCGGCTGCAATAGGTATAATTTTTTTCATCATGGGTGTCATTTTCATTGGTTTCGAGGGTGTTGAAGCCGATAGTGCTGTCGAAATGTATTTAAACTACTTTAAAAAAAATCCGTTTAATCATGTTATACGTTATTTTTAATGCGAAGGCATGCTCAATTGGATTTACCAATATTTTTATTTTTAGTCATTATAAGGAGACGATGCTGCCTATTTCCTGATTTGTTTCCCTCTGTCGCCTCTTACGACACCCACATTTTTTATTTATAGGATAGGATAACAAACGAGCACACAGTCCACCTGATGGTTAGTGGTTGCTGCGGTCCATAGACATCTACATCTATCCTCGTTTGCGAATCAAAATGCAGATGCGTTTATCACCCGTGAGAAGTAAGGTGGAATGCCTCTTTTCCAGTAAATATGGTCTTCGGTTCTCTACACTCACTATACGAAACACAGCTGTGTTAAGCTGCTATTTTATGCTGGTAATTCTGTGAAAGCGTGGTCCTACCCCGGTCGAGCCGACCCATTCGTAAACAATGTTATGGGGCTGTGGATATTCTTGCACTACCACTACATTTTGTTTAGTTTTTTTGTAACAAGACGCTGTAATATCATCACAAATATGCCCTTGCATACATTCAAGGGGCATATAATATAAAAAGCATTCCTTTGAAGAATGAATACATAGTGAGCTTTTTTAGTCCATTTTACTTTTTTATAATAAATATGTCGGAGATTTACAACAGAGGATCCCAATTTTAATCTCGGAAATACATCAGGATAACGTCAAATGTTAAAAATAGTTAAAAGTATGAGAGCGGATGTTCAACTTGCGCTCTTGCTTACGCAGTTAATCATTATGAGCAGTAAGACAACGTAACGTTCTATACATTCAGTATAGTGAAATTACAGTTCAACAACACCGTAACACGTCTACGCCACAATCACACACCAGTGTAACGTGAGGTACGTAATTACATGCTAACACCAAACTTAAAGAGAAACTTAACTTAACTTAAAGAGCTTACACCTTTCAAAAAGGTCGGCAACGCATCTGCAATTCACCTGGTGTTGCGGTTGTTCATGGGCGGCGGTAGTTACTTACCATCAGGTGAGCCGCATGCTCGTTCGTTTCTATAAAAAAAACTACGTAAACCAACAGCAACACTACTTATTTCAATGTAACACAGGATAGTCTCTCAGCAACACCAATTCTCCTTGCCGGCATAAGAATAATTACAACAACGAACAGAACCACGACAGTATCTTAGCACTAGTAGAATGACCACACTCGTTGAATGATTTGAGCGAAATTCCTCCCGCACGGCACCTAAAAAGAACTTTATACTGTACAAACAAGTGAGGGTTTCTCGATATACCCTCATTTTCACCTCAATCCAAGTGATATTTTATAAACCCTCCGACATATATTTGATAATGTAATATTATAAATATTGGGGAAAAGTATTATACTTATGAGTTTGCTGCCGCTTCTTGTCACAGGGTCTCACCGCAATAGCGACTTGTTGGAGCAATAGCGTAATTTTCTCTTAAATTTTGAGTGACAATATTTTTTCCTTGTAGTAGTCTTTCAATTGGGGGTGATAGATTCAGTAAAGATGTACTTAAGGTAGAATATACGTGGCTAAATCCTTACCTACACGTGGTGTTTTGCACTAACTATCGAATGCGGAGCATGCGGTTACTACCTTCCTAAGCGTAATAATAAGTATATCCAAATATTTCGAGGAAAAATTCATCTAGTGAGTTCTGTAGAAGGCCTATATCTAACAGTGGATCCATTTGATTCCTTTAATAAAGGAAAATATTAGTAAACTTATGGGGCTTTTAACGTTCCACTTCCAGGCACTGAATTTTATTGTTTCTGAAAAGGGTATTAAAGTAACTGGCTGAGTATTTAAACTATATAATAGTTGTAGTATGAATGGTTTGGCTCCGCCGGGTAGGGATCAGTCTTTTACAGAATATCAGCGTAAAATGGCAGCTAAATGCTAATATGTTCCGTAGCGTGAGTGTAAGAGAATCGGAAATCTTTTTTACTGGAAACAAGGCATTCCAACGTAGTTCTCATGGGTAACAAAACATCTGCATTTTGATTTTTAATCGAAGATAAATGTAGATGTCTATGGGCCACATCATCCACTTACCAACAGGTGGACTGTTTGCTCTTGTCACCCCATTCTTCAAAAAAAGAAGAAGGTATTACTATTCCATTATAAGCAAGCAACCCGCTTCGCCTTCGTCCAGTTTGAATCTTTTAACATGGTATCATTTAGATTTTTTTAAATAACTACCAATAATAATAATTTGTTTATACAATTTTTCCCATCTCTACATGTTACAAAACAAAGTCGCTTCTCGCCGTCTGTACGCTTAGATCTTTTAAACTTCGCAACACATTTCATAAATAAACAGAATGATTCAAGAGGAAGGTTTATATGTATAATACATGTTTATTGTATACTATATAATTCTTATGTCGGTGTATATGTGACTGAACTCCCAAGAGACTGGATCATTTTGATGAAATATTGTATGTGATTTAGTTAATAAGAGAATGGTTTAGATTCACAATTGGACCCGGGTTATTTCCATATAACAGACATAAACTTCAATTTTATTTATAAGTATTCTTCGCGCCAAGCGCTTATGTCAAGAATTGACGTCAGAGGACGCGCGCGCCTCGGCGATACCGGTTTGACGTCCCGTCGTGTCCAGGACGCGCAAGGGCAAATATCAGTCCAAATTCAGCGCTGCTATAGGCGGCACGCTGTCTTTTGTCGGGAAATCGGAGGCGGAATACGGCACGCGCATCTAGGAAATATACGGTTTAGGATACGTAACGCGCATTCCTTTCTTGATACCTTCACCCGAGACTTATTGTATCTAACTCAGAATCTGTATAAGTGCAATTCGACAATAATAGCTAGTGCGGTATTTGATATTCTAGAAATAACTGGGGCCACGCGAAACGGTAGTGACATTTGATCCGAACGTTCTGTGTTCGTTTCGCGGGTTAAGCGTTATAACAAACGAGAGTTAGTGGCTTCTGTAAGGTAGTTAATCGTACGACAGAGTTACTGGACTGTCATCGTGACAAACGAAGAAAGTGACGTGAGGTGGGAGAGGTGCTGAGGTTCGAACTGCTGCAGAGGGTAACGGTCTAATAAGGTCAATAACACTAACAGCACACCCAGATACACATCACTGACCTTTACTTATCTAGCACTATTCAACCACATGCGACCTGACGGAATCCTGAGGGACCAGTCGCCTTGGATAGGGGTAAGTAAGCTCGGTTTAATAGAATAGAATGGGGAGCCTGATTGTTTATTGTAATTAGAAACTTTCCACTTTGGCCGTTAGGAGGCCCGACCTGCACCTGCTTGAAGGTTCTTCCCTCTATGGGCCCGGGAGACTCTACTGTTAGATAAGCAGTTGCAGGCCCGTAATAATTATGTATAGATATTTATAGAGAACTTGTAGAGAGTTAGATATGAATTTATACGTATTATATTTAATTTTATTTGTTATAATGAAATGTTGTAATGAAAGAAAATTATATCTTGATAACATTATAATTTATTCGAGTGGACACATTCAAATTTAACTATGAACGCCACAGTGGCTTGAAATTAATTTTAATTTATGGCCAGAATTTATTCCAGTTCAAATACGCTGGCAGCAAGATATTGTTTAGTAATTGTTTAGGGTCGAAGTTTTGCTTGTTTTATCGCTTATTAATAATTTTCAATTAACATTTTATTAAAATGTAAAACTGCTTTTTAATCTTACAAATGATATAATATAAAAATATAAGTTATATTGCTGTAGGTCTTTAATTTTTCATATTTTTCATTTTTCTGAAGGCCTTGCCGTAGCAACCCCGTGGTTATCGTAAAGGCGACAAAGGGAAACTGAAACATGAGACCTGATAGTAGCACTATTAGCCAATGTTTTAAGATGAACTTTTGATTAAGCTATAATTATAATGATAATAATAAAATCAATGTCTTTATCTTTTGTTAAAAGCCGCGGCAACTAAGCATTTGCCGTAAATGTCACAATACACCGTTATATACTATTAAAGTCCTCTGCTGAACATAGGCCTCTACCGTAGATTGCCCCCATAGCAACTCAACCGTCAGCCTCGCGCGAGTGATTCTCACCTGACCTATCCGCGAATTAAATGTCACTATTTATTACGACCGCACGAGGCAGTCTTAACAAAAACGATTACTACTGAAAAATTATTATAGCTACATTCAAAAAAAAATATCCTCCAAAGACTCAAAGAATTCAAAATTTTATTTTGTTAAAAGAAAATAAGTCAAATTAAAAAAAAGCCTAAAAAAATTTTAAAAATGGGAATATCAAAAAGAATTGTATTTATTTTTTATTTCGAGTTTTACTAGAAAAGTGTGATACTTACTGGAGACAATTATTTTATATTATAATAGTACATGATATTCCCTTTTAGCTTGAATTTTTTTAATAAATTATCTTAAAAATTGCCTATATTACTTATTCTCAACATCCGGTATTTGCAAAATAACCCTGTATGATGTAGTGGATATTCTTACACTGCCGCTGCACAGTTTAACAGCTCTCGCTATCTAAGTAAACTTCAATAATTATAACGTCATTTAATAAACTGAAACAAAAAATTTTTACCAAACCAACGCTTAAAATTTAACTATAAGCAACGGAAATTCAACCTTAATTTATTAAAAACAACATCGTCATTGGTGGAACCACAATGAAACTGTACAGCATATATTTTGTAAAAATGAGTCAACAACTTTTATTTCATATATTTCTGTATAAGTAAATCCGTTACTTCATTCAATTCATCAATTGATACCGATACGAACGTTTTAAGTACGGCTCAAGTATCTCACTGCTCTTTAGGTGCTTCTGAATTAAAATATTTAATTTTATTTTAATTTATTTTGTATTCCAGTTTTTTTTTCACATCTGATAACAGATTTAAATAAAAGACTGTTCAATTTAATAACTCTGCTGTGATACAGTGAGACATTTAAGATTGTAATCGTCAGGATTATAGTCCAAGATCACAATGCCATGCGAAGTCACATATTTTCTGACGAACGAAATGCCTACCTGCTAGCTTAGCCAGTGGGTCATTTTCCAGTTATCAGGTAATCATGATACGTAAAAACATTGCTCTCTTCACGTTTATTCTTCCAGCTGGTTTTTACGTATATGTTAGATAATATCTTTAAAAACCAGTCATCAATACACCCAGACACTTTCCGTCGTCAGTATCGTTTTTGCAGACGCTTTAAAGCTGTCAAAAAAATAATTCAATTTCGCTTACATTCTGAGGCTCCATTTTTATAAATATTACCAGACAACTATTTTAAAACGTTTTACAAAAAGGCAGACCCATTCATGGGGCCAAACATGCCCTAGACCCACATCATGATTCACTCTTATGCACGTGGATAATGCCCACGAAATGAAACCTACAGACGCATTAAATTGATGATAAAAGGGATGATATGATATAGGCGTATAAGCGTATATATGGTAAGAGACGACAGTGCGAAAAAAATGAGGAGATGAGCAACATCAAAACACATGTTATCACACAAACAATATGTGTAACAAGCGCATAGTTATTAGGAAGAGAGCTATGGCAAATATTCCTCCTATAAGACAGTCTATGGGAATCGATGGAGGCCTATGTTCAGCAGTAGGCTTTAATAAGGTGTAACGGAACTTTACACCCTATTTAAGTCCACTGCAAAATGGTAGGTAATTAAATTATATTTTTATAAAATCCCCATTTTCACTGTTTTCTCATTTTTTCATATGATGTAATCATTGTCAGTACGGGCTTGTGATCTTAAAAATTCGTGTTTAGCGCAATGTATTCGACGTCTTCTCCTCTAATAATATTTTATAATATTATATTATTTATAATAATTTAGTTCTCATTTGTACTGATTCTGACGGTGATTCCTATTAAGTTAATATTTATATCTTCAGTAATAATGGTGTTTCTATGTGTGTGAATACTTTGAAGGTAGTGTTCAAATGAGTTAATAAAACTATCTGTGGATACATTCTACGAAGATCGATAGCTAAAAATAAAGGTGAAATTTTAAATTCGTATTTTTAAGGCTTACTCACAACACACTTGGCTCACAAACCCATGATGGGAACAGCCTAATCATCAAGGGCGAGGTCAACGAAACGCCGTGTAAACTGACCATAAACACTGGAGCCTCTCGCACGGTTGTCAGTTCCCATCTTATAAGTCAGATCCTTGGGGACTCCTCATACAACCGAGAAAGCATTAATTTGGTGACAGCCACCGGGTCAGCGCATACCCCGTCCGTGGAGAGAAGGAGATGGATTTGAAGCTAGGCAACATGATCTGCCTGCATAATGTCATCGTGCCTGACATAATGGACGACTGCATCCTGGGCCTAGACTTTATGAGGAAGAATTGTTGTGAGATCGACGTTAAGCAAGGTGTTTCGAAATGTGGACAAAAGGAACTTTTCGTTGAAGAGGCGTTACCAGGAAATGTGTACAGCCTTAAGGAGATTGTTCTTCCGCCGAGATCGGAAACGATTGTGCCGATTAGACTTCCTCGAAATCCTGGGCAAACTCTTCGTTGTGTACTAGTGGAAAGGGTAGACAATGACCTTGCATCGAAAGTGGCTCAAAGCTTGGTCAGAACCGTCGACATTTCAGAAGTACGTGTGTTGAACCTTTGTGATCAGGAACAGATTATAGAAAAACGCACATTGTTTGATACTCGTGAAGAAGTGGGTTAGTTGCTTCGATGCCAATATCTATCGACTGGGACCCACAGCAAGGATAGACAAACGAGAGTCACCACACTTTTAGAAGACTGTCGCAGCGTTCTCTCCCCAAATGAATTGGTCAAGGCGAAGAAATTGTTACTCAAGTACGCCGATGTTTTCTCGTCAAAGAACCTGACATTGGAAAGACTGGCTTAGTTCAACACAAAATAAACACAGGAGAAAAATTGACTTTCCGTCAGCGGCCAAGAAGATTGCCTGTAGCACTTGGAAAGGAAGTGGAAACCATGATTGAGGGAATGGTGAAGGATGGTGTTATTGAACCTTCATCTAGTCCATGTTGTTTACCTATGATGCTGTGATGGTAAAGAAGAATTACGGCAGCAAGCGGTTTTGTATTAACTACCGCCGTCTGAACGACGTAACGAAGAAGGACAGCTATCCCTTGTCAAGAATTGATGACACGCTGTTTGTTTGTAGTCTTTTAGTACGCTGGACCTGAAAAATAGCTACTGGTAGGTTGAAATTGACCCTAAGGACAAGGAAAAAACTGCATTCTCCACAAAAAGGTTCTGTGGCAATTTTAAGTCATGCCGTTTGGATTGTGCAATGCACCAGCAACATTTAAAAGTTTGATGGAGCTTGTACTTACCGGGCTAATTGGAGATGCCTGTCTGGCCTACTTGGATGACATGATCATCGTAGGCCGTACGTTTTAGGAACACCTTCTTATCCTGGAACGCGTGCTCATGAAGATCCAGAGTGCCAACATCAATTTGAGTCCAAAGAAGTGCTCACTATTCAATCAGCAAGTTAGCTTTTTGGGGTATGTAGTGTCGGAAGAAGGTATCCGCATGGATCCAGAGAAAATTGCCGTTATCAAGGATTGGCCGGTTTCAAAATACAAGACACAGGTTAGAACATTTTTGGGTATGTGATCTTATTATCGGCGATTTGTGAAGAACTTTGCAGATATAGCCAATCCTCTGCACAAGCTAACCGAGGAGAAGCGACATTTCTGCTGGGATGAAAGTTGCGATATTGCATTCCAGGAGCTCAAGAACCGTCTGTGCAAAACATCTATTTTAGGACACCCTGATGCGGGCAAGGAAATTATAGTTGATACAGACGCAAGTGATATAAGACTTGGCGGTGTGTTGTCTCAACGGAATGGTGATCAAGAGATTGTGATAGCGTACTTCAGCAAGTCGTTTTTAAAGCCGGAAAGGAGCTATTGTGTCATAAGACGGGAATTGCTTGCTGTGGTAAAGTCCTTGCAGCATTTTAGGAAATATGTTCTGGGGTGAAAATTCCACTTACGAACTGACCATGCTTCACTGAAATGGCCATTGCAGTTAAAAATCCGGAAGGACAAGTTGTGAGATGGATTGAACTACCGCAGGAATACGACTTTGTAATCTAACATCGCAGCGGGAAATCTCATGGCAATGCAGATGCATTGTCCAGAAGAACTTGCCCTGAAGATTCCAAGCATTGTAGTAGGCAAGACGGTTAGGAAGTGGTATCTGTGAGGATACTCAGGACAGACCAGCTCAACAATGAGTGGAAAGACAGCCTACAACATGCACAGCAGGAAGATTCGGACATTAACCCGATTCTGGAATAGATGAAGGCAAGTGCTTCTAAGCCCAAGTGGACTGACGTGTCAGCGATGAGTACGACCACGAAAAGGTATTAGGCTCAATGGGACAGCTTGCTGATTCAGCATGGAGTTCTGTGCCGTAAATGAGAAAATGGTCGGCGAGACAGTTGTCATTTGCAAATGGTTGTCCCTAAGGCTAAAGTACCGGATGTTCTACAGCTGTACCATAGTCGTTGTTCAGGAAGCCACCTGGGAGTTAAACTAACTTTACTGAAGATCTGAAAACGGTTTTACTGGGTACAGTGTCGACTGGGACGATGTCGAGTACTGGTGACGCAAATGTACAAGTTGTGCGGCTGTAAAGGGACCTCAAACTCATAGTAGAGGCGCATTGAAATTGTACAATGTTGATGCACCATGGGAGAGGATAGCCATTGACGTTGCAGGGCCGTTTCCGGAAAGTGAAAGTAGCAACAAGTACTTCATGGTTGTGATGGATTACTTCACTAAGTGGCCAGAAGTCTTCTGATCTGATGGAATGGTAGGACGATTTAATCAGACATTGGAAAGGTACCTGGCAAAAGTTGTGGAAAAACGGTAAGGAGACTGGGACAGGCACATACAACCGTATTTGTTGTATTATCGAAGCGTTTTTCACGAAACTACATCAGTGACACCAGCTTTCGCAAACTTTGGCAGAGAATTACGGCTTTCTGCAGACCTGATCACCGGAATACCACGTGATGCCCTAAGCAGTATAACCGATTATGCTCATGACTTGCGGAACAAAATGAATGACATTTATGAGCACGTCAGACAGACGGGCCAACAAACGTCTGAGAAGATGAAAACACGGTATGACCGCAAAATGAACAACAAAGGGTTTGACGAAGGTTCACTAGTGTGGTTACGCAATGCAGTTCGCAGCAACGGGAAATCTCCTAAGCTTCAAGCTCAATGGGACGGACCGTACCGGATTGTGACAAGGATCAATGACGTAACCTACCGGATACAGAAAGATGCAAGAGGGAGGTACTCATAAGATCGTCCATGTGGATCAACTGGCGCGTTATTATGGGGCCAATAATGCTCGGGAAGAGCATGTCTTAGGAGGGGGGCAGTGTTGCGCGCCATTATTAATGTCTTGTACATGGCAACACTAGTTACCACTAGCGCCCTCTAGTGTCGAGTAGCAGAACTAGGAGAGTCAAGATCCTTCTAGAAATTTCAGGACCAATATGTATTCGAACATTCTAGATGGCGCTACAGTAGAAGGTTCTGGAATCTATATAAGGCCGTTATAGACCACGGCCGAGTCAGTATTGAATTGGCGATATAAGCGAATACTTCGAAGTGATATAACTGCGAACTAAAGTGATCAGTAGCACAATTGTGTTTTATTATTTGTGTGTTTTTAAGTTGTTATTAGTGTTCTGTAATTAAAGTGTCAATTTTGGTAATTCACTCGGCAGTTTAATTGTCTCGAACCCCAAGCTCCCAAGCTCGTAAAAATAGCTGCAGGTGTCCAAGTCCGCATACGATGAAAATTGTCTATGTATGTTCAGCCTCTTAAAAAACTTACACGCTATTTATTTTCAAAAATGCTACATAATTAATTTCAGTTAGCCTTTATAATATAATTAATATAAAATTAAAGTTTTAACTTTGATCATTGAAGCTGGTGTGGCGGAAGCAATTATGCGGTTACTGCTGATGTCAGCTTGAATCATCAAACTACAAATTTTAGGTCAGTTAACACGTCCACTAGGACAGCAATTTAAAATGCCATTAAAACTGTGGGCTCCGACGTTGACCAATATAACACGTAAATAATTAATTTTCTTCTTTCCTTTTTCTATGAATGATTTTTTTGTATGAATATAAACTTACAACCACGTCCAATGAGCTAGGATAGAATTGTCCCTTTCAAATGTTAAAAAAGCATAATTTTTATCTTTCTTTTGGCTCCATATTATGGACGGGGGGATATATGTCTACTCGTTATGCCAAACGGGGATATATTTCTCTCCGTTGTCTTGCTTTGGTATAGGGACAAGTTAGTTTTATCTCTTGTAAGTGGACATAATCGGGGAATAAAGTTATTGTCCCCAGCCCATGCTAGACGTGCTGGGGTAAGGAAATCATTACACCACTATGTATTTATTGAAAGTCATAATTTATTTCTGTTATATCCCATAGTTCATGACGCTTGAGGGTCAGAGTTGTGTGATGGATTTTTTTAGGATAGGGTGAGAAACGAGCACACAGTCCACCATATCTATCCTCAATAATGAATCAAAATGCAGATGCGTTGTCAACCGTGAGGACAAAGATGGAATGCTTCTTTTCCAGTAAAAGGTTCTCCGGTTCTCTACACTCACCATACGAAACACAGCAGTATTAAGCTGCTATTTTACGCTGGTATTCCGTGAGACCGTAGTCCTTCCCCGGTCGAGCCGATCCATTGCTACAACTATACTACTAATATATCTGCAGCATAGCTCTACTACTTAAGTACCGTTACACGATAAAATCACTGTAACCTAACATATAAAACTTAATGGTTTTATTTCGTATTGGATGCACTGCCATATCGTTTATCAGATTGCGGTAAAACTTTATAAACATATTTCTTACACTTCCGCGAAGGTTATAGGCATAGTTGAACCCGGTACGTGGCTTTGTAGTGAAATCCAGATATTACTCGTGCGAAGCTAGTAAAGAATATAAAATTAGGCTAATCTTTTATTCTCTTAAGCGAGCTTCAAAACTTTATTGTTAAATGGGCCATCAAACTGTTCAGTCGAACTGATTAGATAACTCTTTCAGCCTTATGTACAGTTGAAGAATTATAAAAGAGTCGATTCTTCGGAAACTACGGCATAAAATGGCAACAATGTAGCTTTTACTATAAGAAAGACATTCTCACTCATACTTCTTACAAGATATGGGAATCGTTTTAAAAGTTTATATTATATAAATATTCGCAAATGATAGAATTATAGCGATAATTCATATTTTATGCTATCGCAAAACATATAGGTACACATATTAAAGAGGCTGTCTAAATTACGTCTCATTACTTATACAAGTTTTCACTTATTTCTGAAAGGGTTTTGTTATTGATATAATGGTAATATAATCCATATAGTCTCATTAATATTCTTTCTAATTTATTCCATTTTGATTTGATTTGTGGAGAATACGAGTTTTTTTTCTTTAATTTAATGAAAATTAATTTTTAATCTTTTAAGCAATACACTATAATTAATGACCATATTTAAATTATATCTAGAGATATTCTTGTCTAAAAACTGTTATTCTTAAATTATTAATATTGTTTTAAACATATTTGGGCCTTTAATCGAATAAAGTTGTTTTTAAATTACTTAATCAATTGCTTACTTTCCAAACAAGTATAACTTTTAATTGATGTTAACAAAGCATTCTACT
This sequence comes from Parnassius glacialis, assembly GCA_033319125.1. NCBI lineage: Eukaryota > Metazoa > Arthropoda > Insecta > Lepidoptera > Papilionidae > Parnassius > Parnassius glacialis. The sequence goes on from JAVANC010000020.1 coordinate 39,850,906, forward strand.
TCAATACATTTTAGGGACTCGTCTTCAAATCTAACTCCCAAACATACATTGCTTCAGTGTAAAGCTCAATATAGAAACCTTCGTCACTTTAAGTAGGAACGGATTAATGTAATCGTTTAAATTGCTTAAGTTAACAATCGCTCTTGTGTGAGAAACCAGATTTTTTTCTTCCTGCATATAAACCCTTTCGATGTCCCGTGCACTATATATAGGGCACTGCTATTGTCTTACTATTGTGTCTGGAAACCGGACAGTGAAAGTGTTAACCCTTTAGCTGTCCCGTGCACTACATATAGGTCATTGCTATTGTCTTACTATTGTGTTTGAAAACCGGACAGTGAACGTGTTAATCAAGTGGTACAATGAACTCAATTGCAAAACTAATATAATAATAGAATTACATTCCATAAAAAATATTTACACATTCTATATCGATAAAATATTGACACCAATCGTTTAGCAGATCGTCAGCTGATTGATCATCCCTGCTAGTACAAGAGGATAAACGAGCTAACAGTCCTCCTGATTGTAATAACTAACCATCTCAAACCTTGACCACAAGATCAAACCAACTATGATTATGATACGATAAAACCTCACATCCTTTTCTCACAGAAGTAAAGGTAACAAACGAGCACGTAGACCACCAGAGGCGAAGTAAATGCTGAAGTCATTTGATACCGTTACTATCATCGATTAAAAATCAAAGACACCCCTGAGGTAGAATAGAATAGAATAGAATAGAATGCAATAATTTTTTATTCAATATTGATTATTACGTAATACTTATTGAAGGTCATTTTTTATTTACCACTGGTTCGGTAAATACCTCAGTCCTGGGAAGAACCAGCAAGAAACCCAGCGGGATTTTTTCAAACATAATTTCACTTAACAATAATTTTGTTTATACAATTTTTAAATGAATTTTCATAGAACCAGCATGGTGGCTATCACCCTATTCCCAGGGGTTATTTTCATTCATGTATTCCTTGATATTATAATAACCCTTCTTGTACAGTTTTTCTTTAATAAAACTTTTAAACTTGTTTATTGACAAACTTTGAATATTTTCTGGGATTTTGTTGTAAAAGCGTATACATTGCCCCATAAATGAATTACTGATTCTGTGGAGTCTAGTAACTGGCATTACAAGCTTATGTTTGTTCCTAGTATTTAAAGTATGCACATCCTTATTCTTATTAAAGCTATTTATGTTTTTATGTACATACATTACATTCTCATAAATATATTGCGATGCAAAAGTTAATATGTTTATTTCTTTAAATTTTTCTCTGAGGGACTCTTTACAATTTAGGTTATAAATCGCCCGTACGGCTCTCTTTTGCAAAACAAATATAGCTTCAATATCAGTCGCATTACCCCATAGCGAAATTCCATAAGACATTACGCTATGAAAGTAACTAAAATACACTAATCTAGCTGTCTCAACATCTGTGAGACTTCTAATCTTTCTTACAGCATATGCTGCAGAACTAAGTCTGCTTGCTAATTTAGATATATGGGAGCCCCATTGAAGTTTTGCGTCAATAGTAATACCAAGAAAAACAGTGGTATCCACAAGACTCAACTCCTCCCCATTTAACAGCACATTGGTATTCGAATGTTTTACATTAGGTATTGTAAATTTAATACACTTACACTTTGTACCAATTTCGATAGAGCATTATTTACATCGTCATAACTAATTATCTGTCGTTTGAGTTTGAAAATCAAAAAGGTATCGTCATTAAATAATACTATATCGTGATTGTCCCCTACAAGATAAGGTTAGTCATTAATATAGATTAAAAACAGGAATGGGCCAAGAATCGAGCCCTGAGGAACGCCCATTGATACTACCGATCCGGAGAAACCTTTACCATTAATCACTACTTTTTGAATTCTGTTACTTAAATATGAAGTAATAAGTCTAAGCGCTAAATTTTTTACACCGTAATGTTGTAGTTTCCTGATTAATGTCTCATGATGAACACAATCGAAAGCCTTGGAAAGATTACAGAAAATACCTAAGGCATCTTGTGAATTCTCCCAGGCATTAAAAATATGTTTCAGAAGCTCAACACCAGCGTCAGACGTCGAGCGACCCCTTGTAAAACCAAATTGGTTTTTATGAAGTAATTTATTTGTATTAAAAAAGTTAACAATTGATCCAAAATTATTTTATCAAAAATTTTACTGAGGGTTGGTAGTACAGAAATAGGTCTAAAATTAGCGGGGTCCTTAGGTAGTTAGGTAGTCAACAAAACAGCTATTTTACGGTGGTATTCTGGGCGAGCAGTAATTCCCTTTAATTCAGGACAGAACAGTAGATTTACTGCTGTTTGATAGTTGGGTAAAATGCAGATTTATTTTGTTTTGACTTACAAAAGCTTCTAGGAAGTACGTATTTTTATATTGACTCGTTCGTAATAAACTACAATATGTAAAATTTTATAGCTGAACATAGGTCTCCCTATAGTTTGCCTTATAAGCAAGATATTTGCCATAGTCGTCAACGACTGGCAGACAGTCTGGCAACCGTAGCTTTTTATTTTCTTTTTAAATTTTTTGGTAAATAAAATCTGTTGTAAAACATATTTTGTACTATAAGTGTATGTGTCAAACATATTTTACTTCCACATGTTGTTTGAAAATGTAAAAAAAATACTGTGTTAATATTGTATCATATACAATATTAAAACAGTATTTTTACCATTTTTTCTATTAATATTTTAATGTTCAAATTCACGAATGACATATCCATGATAATAATATATTTCGGAGTTAATTATGTGGAAATACGATTTCCTTTCATATTTTTTATTTAGAAGTTATCATTAAATAAAGCTTTCCTTCCCTTCGCAACACTAATGGGCTCCTTTGCTTATCTTATATCAAATTATGTTTCTTATTTAACTGTTGAATGCCTTTTGCAAAACTCCCTGAGTGCTTAGTTATATTTATAGCGTCTTGATTTAAATAAAGCTATAAATTTCAATACTTACCTCATTCTTTGAAAACGTGTACAATTACATTTGATAGCTCTTATTACATTTCATAGTCATTGGCAGGAAATAAAACTTATGACTGTTTAATATAATATGTACTCGTATATTAAACTTTCTCATATTATTTCATTTAAAAATTATTAATTAGAGAATCCAACTTTTACGACTTGTGAGTGTCATAAGATTTCAATATAGATAACTGTGTTAATGATTTAGATACAGCTTTATGTAGGTATTTGAGACCAGAGCGGTGCATCATGGAGTCCCAGTTTCCTTAAACGACTCGAGAGACTGACTGGAATCAAACCTTTTTGCAGAGACAAAAACCTTAACCGCCGCTGGGGGTGGAGAAGGCTAAGTACCTACTTCCGAGGGCTCATTTTTCGTGGCTTATTGGCCTCCGCGCATCAGACACGGGGAACTGTTATGACGGAGGATAGCACGCCTTGTGTTCTGATTCGTCTTTTCTATGAATGTAAAGGGAACCCCCCAAAGTCCTCTTCGAGAAGTAAACACCATAGCGGACCGGCGCTGGTGGGCTCGCGGATGAGTTCGAAAGCGTTCCCGTGCCCCTGCCAATATGCCGCGAAGGTGAAACACCATGGGGTTTTAGTACGAGTCTTTCATAACCCATACCCGTAATTTGAAAACCTTATTTGCTGACGTTGGCTGCAGGTGGTCATGGACTGCAGTATATTACTTCAGTTCTTTTATTTTATTTAGTTCAACGCTTTGATTTTTGCAACTGTAGTCCTTATTTTTTGCATAAAATATAATTAATTAAACGCGAGGAGCGACGGACCAGACTTTTTGGAATTGAAATAATTAAATGAAACCAAATTAATATTATAATGCTTTTCTCACAAGCGTGAGCGTTTGATACGTGATTTAAATATTTTCCAATTTGTCTAATCAATAAAATTTTAAGGAGGCTTTTTTTCTGTATATTGAATATTATATGAAATTTTAATTTGGGTATATCTATTTTGCGTATATACTTTATTATTTTCTAATTTATATAAAATGGTACACCAAATCACTCCCTAATTGCGTATGCCGATGTTGTAAGCTAGTGTAAAATTATGAAGCGATATGGTCGGAAAAAGCTACTAACGTAATGTACACGTCACGCGGAAAATATATCAATTTAATTAGATTTAATCATAAATTAATTTTCGTTTTTGGAAGAAAGACAAACGAAATACTAACTTGAGTAATGGACACGAATTTTAAACAAGCTTTTATCTAATGAAAGAAAAAATCTTAATCCCTCTGCGCTTTGCCAAGAAATTTTACTTGTATAATTAATTAACGTCATCCTCTATTTACTTAAGTATTTAGGAACTTACTTAAACGGACGAATTCAATTCTCGTTATTACAATCACCTAAAGGGTTCTTGTGAAACCATTTAATCAATTCACCATAAAAATGAAATTTCATTCAAACTATAAAATATCCTCTGCTGAATAGTTATGCCTACCACATAGATTTTCTTATAGGCGGGATATTTACCATACGGCTATGGTTGACATCTGTTATTATTAGGCTGGGTCATTATAGTCATTATTATATATAAGAAGGATGGTATTGCTACTCGTATCTTCTGTTTCATTTTCTACCTGTCGCCTTTACACGACCAAAAAATGAAGCAGTTGTTAATAAAAAAAAATTGATTATTAATCAGTATTATTGTCATATAAGAAACGGTGGCCTTATATGATTTATATTTTTGTTAACAAATAATAATAATTTCAAAGATGTTAAAATCAAGCTACATGATGCGAGTAAAATAATAAAAATTATGTGTCAAGATCCTCAGGATTAGCAATGAAACGGTGATGCATTAAATGAAATGATTAGATTTTGAAAAAGTTCATAAAACAACTACGATTTCTGCCAGTTCAACTTACTGTAAGCCTAAAAAAAACGGCCAAGAGCGAGTCGAACTCGCGCACCGAGGGTTCCGAACAAATCCGTAGGTTCCAAGTTTAAAATTATTAAAAATATTTTTATAATATGATTTAACTAAAAATTTATGCTTTTCGCAATTTTTTCTTTATCTGTGCTATAAAACGTTGCTTCGTACCAAATTTCAAGATTCTGAGTTTACGGGAAGTACCCTGTAGGTTTTGATTCCCTTGCGAATGTCAAAAATTTGCCGCATAAACGGCTGTATTTTTTGCTTGTGTTGGCTTAGAAGTTTGATTTTTTCACAGCTTCAAGGGACAGTAGACTTGAGTATTTGATATAAATTTCAGCTTGATACCTCTACGTGTTCCTGGGAAAGAGGGTCTTGACAGACAGACAGACAGACAGACGGAAAACAAGTGATCCTATAAGGGTTCCGTTTTTTCCTTTTGAGGTACGGAACCCTAAAAACATAATTTTCAACAAGTTAAAAATAAGAAAATATTGAATAACATAACAAATATTTTGCTATACAAATAGCGTGGGGTGCTTGATACCATTTGTTGTAAATATTTTTGTGCATATTGGTAAAATTAGCATCATCATAAAAAAAAAACATTTGAAAAAGCACCCCACGCTTTTCCCAATAAAATGAATTTTTAGTTAATCACTAGTTTCTTATTTTTAACTTATTGAAAATTATTTTCTACTTTTTAGTTCGGTTATCTACAAAAGCGTGTTTTTTTAGTTTTATAACTTGTTTTTTTTTACAGCTGGATAATCTTATTACAAAACACGATACCCGTTTTTGATACCCGGTCAGGTGCCATTCATTTTTGATAAAAATATTTATCATTCGCCGTTAGGAAATGTGAAAAAAGTTATTTTATTTTTTCTCATTTTCATCGATGTTTTTTTGCCGGTTTTTCTTCAGGAAGTGTAACCTCATAAAACAAGGTTGCCAATAATGTGATATCGTCACGCTGTACAGCAACAGACCTTCGCACCAGAAAAGTTTCAGAACATTCACGTTTACTTATACCAATACTTTACTTAATACCGAAACAGTTTTAAATAAAAAAATGGCGAGATATTATACTAAGGATTCTTTGAGTAGTGATTTTGCGCATAAGTTGACAATCATAAAAGAACGTCGCCCTAGTAAACCTGAATAAATAGGTTGTTCTACAAGAAATAACAATTTGTTCCATTGCCCCATCCGGCTCTGAAATATCTAGATGCTTAAATTCGTTGCATACTTTGAAATTTTAAAACAGTTCTGGTTTGGCAATCTTCCTTTTTTGCAAGCAATTATTTTAATTTAAAAATAAAATTGATTTTATTTAAATAGTATCAATATGCCATGCATTAACGACTCTGTAGCGCAGTCGCTTGGCAATGAGTTGCAACGTTAAGGGAAACGGGCTCGAATACCGAACGGAAAAATAGTTGTATGACTTACAAATAATTGGTCGAGGTCTGGATATTTGTTTAAGTGAAATTCGTGTTTGGAATGGCCTCCACGATACGGAAGAAAACCTCAGCGTAGACAATACGTTTTTCTATATTAAATCATCAAATAAAATTGTCTCCGCCAAGGACACCACTTATGATTTAAAGCTGCTTTACTAAAATAACTATAAAGTTATTAGTCAACAGAAGTAAGGGTGACAAACGAGACACATTCCACCTGATGGTAAGTAGATGCTGCGGCTAATAAATGCAAGTAAAAGGATTGTATTTATCCAGTTAAAACAAGTCAAGTATAAAAAGGTTAAAACGAATGTAGTAGTAACGCGGATATACAGATTCTCAGCAAATCTGATGAAGATATATATTTTCCTTTCCATTCCCTTACATTCCATCCATTTCTATTCTGTTCTATTCTATTTCATATTTTTTTTGGAAGCCGGATTGTTTGGGAGGCTGGAAGTCGTGGTTTAAGAGGTGAAGAAGTGGTTTTTCATCCTTACTTTTTTTTTCGTTTTATAGGATAAGGGTGACAAACGAGCACACAGTCCACCTGATGGTAAGTGATTGCTGCGGCCCATAGACATCTACATCCATCCTCTATTACAAATCAAAATGTAGATGCGTTGTCACCCGTGAGGACTAAGATGGAATGCCTCATTTCCAGTAAAAAGGGCCTCCGGCCACCTGCACTCACCAAGCGAAACGCAGAGGTAAACCTCTACTTCACGCTGGTTTTCTGTGAGGTCGTGGTACTACCCCGGTTTGAGCCGGCCCATCCGTGCGACAGCAAAAGCTGCCGCGTGGCTCTACCACTGTTAAAATATAAAAATGAATATATAAATATAATATAAAATACTTATATAAAAATGAATATTACTTGGATAAGACGAATGTTCTTTTTTGCATCTAAATATTTGGTAGCGGAATAGAGAATCATCATCATCATTTCATAAGTCCACTGCTGAACATAGGCCAGATTGGGGGAGCCAAGGAATGCCACAAAGCACGGTCCTGAGCCACCTGCATCCATCGACTTCCTGGATGTCTTACCAGGTCGTCACTCCATCGCGTAAGGGGTCACCCTACACTTCGCCTACCGGTACGAGGTTGCCACTCAAGACCCTTTCTTCCCCGTCGGTTGTCGGTTCTTCGAGCGATATGGCCGGCCCACTGCCACTTCAGCTTACTAATCCGATGGGCTATTACGGTTTCTCTGGTTCTACTGCAGATATAGTCATTTCTAAGTTTATCACGCAGATAAACCCCGAGCATAGCCCTCTCCATAGCTCGCTGAGTGACCTTGAGCTTCCTCATACGGCCAGCAGTGAAGAACCACGTCTCAGATCCGTAAGTCATCACTGGCAACACGCACTGGTTGTACAATTTAGTTTTAAGTTTTTGAGGTATGTGTGACGAGAAGATGTGTCGTAGTTTCCCGAACGCTGCCCAGCCGAGTCGAATCCGTCGATTGACCTCTCGGTCGAAGTTGGACTTACCTAGTCGGACTATTTGTCCCAGGTAAACATACTCGTCAACAACTTCGAGTTTAGTGCTCCCAACAACTACCGGCATAGGTGTGACATGGACATTAAACATGATCTTTGTTTTGTCCATGTTCATCCTATTCGTTGGGAGACACTATTGAGGTCATTGAGCACGGTGCTTAGGTCCTCCAGCGATTCTGCCATAAGGACTATATCGTCGGCAAACCGAAGGTGAGTGATGTACTCGCCATTGATGTTAATACCGTTTCTTTTTCAGTCCAGAAGCTTGAAAACGTCTTCCAATGCAGCGGTGAAGAATTTCGGGGATATAACATCACCCTGTCTTACACCTCTCTGCAATTGGATAGGTTTCGTACTCTGGTTCTGTTCTCGGATAGCCATCGTAGCTTTAATGTAGAAACACTTCAGCACTTCGATATACCGACAGTCAACTTGGCACCGCTGAAGAGACTACAGCACCTCTCAAATTTTGACGGAATCAAGGCTTTCTCATAGTCTACATACGACAGACATAGTGGCAAATTGTACTCTTCGGACTTTCATGCAATTTGCCGAAGGGTATGAATGTGGTCTATGGTGCTAAAGCCCTTTCGGAAACCGGCTTGTTCGGGAGGCTGGAATTCGTCAAGTCTGCGCGCGAGACCATTCGTAATGACTCTCGAAAACAGCACGTAGACACGGATCAGAAGGGAAATCGGTCTGTAGTTCTTGAATGGAGCTTTGTCACCTTTCTTTAAGGACAAAACCACCGCACTTCTGCTCCACGCCTCAGATGTAATGCCACCATGGAGGACGGAATTAAAGAGCCTCTGAAGGACTTCAAGTACCGGTCTTCCACCTGCTTTCAGAAGCTCCGCTGTAATTCCATCCTCGCCTGGGGCCTTGCCGTTTTTAAGGTCCTGAAGAGCCATTCTAATCTCGCGTAGACTGACGTCCGGGATATCTTCGGAATAGTGTCGGATAAAACTCGCTCTTGGATCGTTACTCACACATGCGTGTGGCTCCAACGGTGACGTGTACAGCTGCCCATAGAACCTCTCAATCTCACTCAAAGTCTCAGGTGCCCCGGAAACGATGCTGCCTCACTCGGTCTTCAGCTTTGACAGTTGGCTCTTTCTGGCAGACAGATCTCTGGCAAAAACTTTGGAGCCTTGGTTTCGCTCGACCGCTTCTTCAATACACGCTGTATTTAAGTTGCGTAAGTCCCGCCGCATGCATTTGGAGATCTGTCTGTTAATTTGCCTAAATGCTGTCAAATCTGTTTAAGAATCTAGCTTCATCTTCCGGCTAGCAGCCATGAGATTGAGAGTGTGATCGGGGAGTTTTTGTGTTCTTCTGCGGCGGGTCTTGCAGAACTTATTTCCGACCGCATGGACAGTTTCCACGAGCTTGTCATTTATATCGTTCACTTCATTGCAGTCTTTTAGGCACTGGAAACGGTTTTGTTACTCGAGCTGAAAGGTTTCGGGACTCTGGAACAGAGCACGAGGGAGACGGAGCGTTGACTTCATGATTTGATTTTATAGGGTAATAGTCTCTTATTTTATTTAATTATTTTACTTAAATGTTGTTATTATTTTTATTCTTTATTTCAGAAATTTCTTTCCAAAGAGTAGGTTAATAATTACAGAAGGTACTTTTAAGCTAGAGTTAGTAAATAGATAAAATTGTAAAGTTACATATATTACCAACTCTATCTGCTTTAAATTAACCAGAGCAGATCTCGAACCGATATGGACGCAGTTTCAGTGTCTCAAGATAAGACATAAATAGCGACTCCCTATCGCCGCCAGGAGGCTGTTGGAGCTGTCCCGGACGCGGCACCATGCGGAGGTAACCTGCATGCTAACTGGAAAACTGTCTACGCGAGCCTCAGCATACATTGCCGAAGCACTGCAGTACCGAGGCAGTCCCATCGGCATCTTAAAAATGTTATTATATTGGACGGGTAGGGTTGCAAGCGTCCTCTGTGTATACTCAACCCATAGACTGCAGATGTAAAAAGACTGACAAAGGGCTCTGAAGAGTGTTAGTTTATTTTTGTATTTTATAGTGCAAATTTACGGACGAGCATATTCGCTCTCATAGCTAGAGCCCTGCGTTCCCTCTTTATGTCAGCATCATCTGACATATTTTCAGTAACCTAGTGTCCCAGGTACTTAAAACTTGTCACTCTTTTCAGTGGTACGTCTTCAAGAGCGACAGTAGGAAAATTATAGCACTTATTATTTGACTTAAGAAATATGATCTCGCTCTTTTTAATATTGTACCGCAGGCCATGAGCTGCCATATACTTCTCACAAATACTAAGTAATTTTCTTAAACCACTAATTGATGGGCTCACCATATCGTCGGCGTAACTTATGTTGTTATATAGAATATTATCAATAGAGCAGCCGACTCCACTACCACCGAGTTCATCAATCGGACTGTTCACGTAGAGGGTAAAAAGTATAGGAGAAGACACGCCACCCTTTCTTACCCCGTACTTCAGCCCATACGCCTTAGATAGCACTCCTGCTCACTTCACCTGATTCTATTGATTGTCGTACCAATACTGAAACAGACCTATTAGGTCATTAGAAAAGTCATTAATTTCAGTAGCCAGCTTCTTCCAAAGCATACCATATTCAACCGTATCAAAGACCTTCGATAGGTCCAAAATCAGGCTATAATAGGTGTCCTACGATTTGTGTAGTAACGTACGGTGTGCTTGAAACAAAGTACAGAACTTTCTGTGGATAACTGCGGTTTAAAACCAAATTGTGCATTAGGAAGTTTAAGGGATGCCTGTAACTTCCTCTAAAGCAGACCGTCCCTCACTTTCGCTATAGAATTAGCCAGTCAGATAGGTCTATAGTTTTTTTTGTTGTTCAGTACTGGCATAACTATCATTTTCATAAAATCAGAAGGTAAGTACGAATGCCCTGTGCAAAAAGTAAATAACATGGCCAGGATACGCGGAAGGTGCACACCAGAGATTTACCGCGCTTCGTGTTTTTTATTACGTTTTTAATACATTTAGCAGTAAAGCACGTGGTTTTATCTCCATCCCGGATACCTGCATCGAAGTTATGTGACGATTGATGCTTGGTATTATTAAAGTGGTTTTTAAACATATTTGCCACCCTCCCGGCGTCATTTTCACCATCCACACTCGCAGGGACATTCGGCCTTGGATTCAATTTGTAGGTTATTTTCCAAAATTTAAAAAAGACATTTGCTTTAATATGTGTAGCCAAGCTTTGCATTTTTATTTTTTGTTCATTATCCTGCCACCAATTCATTTTTGATTTAATCAGTTATCTACTTTCTTCCATTTTTTCGTAATAAATTCCTACTTTAGGTTTTCCATATATCTTTGAAAGCAAAATCGAACGTCACTGTGAAATGGTTTATATGCTATCATACATTTTATCGATTATTAATTTGTGTTCTAAACTAAAACAGCGGCGATTGGCACAAAACCTAAACTCTACAGGAAAATCTATATATCTAAGTTTTTGACAACAAATTTTAAAATATTTAGTTATTTGTCTTTGGTTTCTTACACAACATTATACTTACTTACTTACTTATCGTCACGCACAATCCTTGACGCGGTAGCCAGAGAGAACAGATCGCCAAGTGTCACGATCCTTACATACCTCTTTCGCTTCTTTCAGATTCATCATCTTCTTCATACATGCACGTCTAGGTATCCGAGTACTCTTGACCCTCCCCTCTTCGAGCAATTTGCTCACATGGTCTTCGAAAGTTAGTCTCGGTCTACCTCGACACCTTTTAATATTAACTTTCGCGCTATATATTTTCTTCACCATTCGGTCTTCACTCATTCGCTCAACGTGCCCAAACCATCGAAGCACGCCCTTATCAATTTTTGTGATAAGGTCATCTTTCAAACCTGCCATATTGCGAATCTCTTCGTTTCGCTTTCGGTCAGCCATGGTGACGCCGCACATTTTACGAAGAGATCGCATCTCCACTGCATTCAACTTGCTTTTTATGCTTCTTCTGGCATACCCAGGTTTCGCTGCCATATAACAAAGTCGGTACCAACACTGCGTTATGTATTGCAAGGCGTGCACTCTTCACTACGCCTTGCCTTTTGACTAACGCAGTCAGGGCACCATTGACTTTGTTCCCGGCAGCGACACGCCTGTCCACATCTAAATCACATCTTCCATCCCGACTTAAAGCACTCCCCAAGTATACAATTTCATTTACCTGTTCTAGACATTCCTGATTTACCCATATTTCACACTTCGTTCTCTCTTCGTCCCTTTCAAATACCAGAACCTTAGTTTTATTAGCATTCAAGCGGAGACCTTTAATTTCACATTCCTCTTTCATACACGTGACTAATGCCTGCAGTTCTGCCTCTGATGGTGCAATAAGCACTGCATCATCAGCATATAGCAGACAATTTACTTTAATGTCACCCAATTTCACACCCAAACAGCTATCTTTCAGTTTCTGTAAACAGCTGTCGAGATACAGTATGAACAGCCAGGAAGACATGACACAACCCTGTTTTACGCCCGTTTGGACGCTAAAACATGGGTGACAGGTCATGCCCTACCCGCACACAGGCTTTACAGTCACAGTAAAGTGACTGCACAGCCCTTAGCAATCGACCATCCACACCATACCCCGGCAACAGTTCCCACATTTTCTTCCTTACAACCTTATCAAATGCTTTCTCAAGATCCACAAAAGCACAGAAAATCTTCTGGTTAGCAGCCAGAAGCTTTTCCGTGATCATGCGGAGAGAAAACATTTGATCCGTGCATCCTCTTCCAGGTCTAAATCCGCATTGTGCCTCCCATAGAAATCTTTCCGATTTCTCTTGCATCCTACGTGTCAAAACCTTCGAATAAACTTTACTTGCTAAACTGGTCAAGCTGATCTCCCGATAGCACCCGCAGTCAAAATATGAACCTTTACCTTTATATAAAGGCACAATGACTGCGGATCGCCAATCATCCGGGAGATCCCCCGTCCGCCAGCACAAATTGCACAGCAGATGAAAGCTGTCCCAGACGCGAGGCCACCATACTTGACCATTTCAGCAGTAACTCTGTCTAGTCCCGCAGCCTTACCACATTTCAAACTTCGAATCGCACGTTCAATCTCTTTCATACTGATGACCTCAGTGTCATCGAGGTCCGGGTCTGGCGTACCAGTCTCGACGTCATCCCCGGATCCCTCACTAAGATCATCACACGCATACATTTCTCTATAAAATTTCGCTCCATCGCTGCATGACGTCCGATTTTTTTTGAGAGGACGTCATTAAATCTCGAAAGCACTTTGTTCATTCTTAAGGCCGTCACACCACTTCGGGTCCTTCCAACCTCTTTCCAGAAGAGTTTGGAGTTCTCCTTAAAGTTGTGCGACAACCTTTCGTCCGCTTCCATTCTACACCTTTCACGCACTTCCTCAATCAATGCTTTCGTTGTGAACTTTCTGCAGCTTATATCTTTCTTTCATCTTCTCTCTCATATCCTTACAAACATTTATAAGATTTAAGATTACATTCTTGTACTTTATAACTCAGTTTTCCAAATTATTAATAATTATTTCAAGTAGGGATTGGTCAGACCAGAAAATATCATATAAAATACCCAAACATTTAGAACAGATTTCGTGGCTGACACGGTTGTAATGCAGTGATCCAGCCAGCGATGAGAACCATTTATATCACTTACATAAGTAAACGTATCATTTTTTTTAAATAGTCTTAGTCCACTACATCCCACATTTGTTCACAACAAAAAATATTCATTTCATTAAAAAAAACAATTCGTCACGATGCTTATTAAAATCTCAGAATAATTTTGAATTTTAAATGAATTTTTCACTCAGATAGCTCGTAAATTCGGTTTCATTGTCCCACGAGTCGCAGGAAATACCTAGTCAGGTCATAAATTCTGTCACATGTTTAATATAAAATAATTGAAACAAGTTTATTCATTATGTAACCATTTATATACCAAAACGAACTTAACAAAACATAGATTCTTATGACATTAAAGTTTATTCAAAATGTCCTCCGTGATTTTGAATACAGGCCTTCAATCTGCGTGGCCAGTCGTCTATCGCAGCACGAACGAGGTCCATGTCAATATCGGCGGCTGCCTTAATCAAGGATATCTTGAGTGACTCCAAATTGGGAAAATGCTTTGAGCACGCCTTTTCCTCCAAGTGTTTCCATATCTTGTAATCTAACGGATTCAAATCTGGACTGGAGGAGGGCCAGTCTTCGTGCCGGATGAAGTCGATTTCACGCGCCGCCAGCCAGTCTTGTGTGCTCTTCGCTCTATAAGCTGACGCCGAATCTTGTTGGAATACCCAGTGCCTGTTATTGAACATGGTATGAGAAACAGGTTCCACAAGGTTCGTCAGGACTATATTTTGATACACATCTGTATTCGTTTTTACACCTTTCTCACAAAAATGTACCTCTGTTAAGCCCCAATAAGAAACTCCCAACCATACCATGAGCGAGGATGAAAAATGACCTCGTTGGAAACGCGGAATACGGTTGTTCGCTTCTTCACTACTGTGTGCGTACAACTTTTCATTTTGTTTTTTGTAGCTCTCTTCTACGGTAAAAATTTTTTCATCCGATAAAAGAATTTCCCAATATTTTTTTCCCGCGTACCGCTTCAACAAAGCGCGGCATCTCTTCAGTCTCAGGTCCATTAGACGAGCATTCAAACGATGTCCTGTTTTTCTTCGAAATGCCCGAAGCCCTGAGTCTTCATTTAACACCCTTTTCACCGTGGTTCTACTTAACCCCATCTCATCGTCATTCTTCGAATTCGCGCCTTCACAGCTTTTATCACTGCTGGAGTCCTAACAGACCGAGGGCGACCACTTCTTGATGGTACGATAAACGAATCTTTTGGTTATATTCAAATTTTTCAGTATGTCAAAAAATTTGAATTGGCGCGCAACCGCAACGATGCAACGCAATAACTGCAACACAGTCTTTTTTAAGCGTCTACTCCATATTTAAAAATGAGTAAAATTCTAAAAATATACAGTTTTATTTTCATGAACAAATTCGAAATTCGAATTCAATAAACTTTTTTGTGGCCACCATTCTAAAAGAAAAGTTTTTACTATGTGACAATACTTATGACCTGACTGTGTATATATGGTGATGAATAACATTATTGAACATCACATATTAAGTACAAGATCAAAAGGCGGACTTGATGCTATAAGCATTCTCCGTTACTTTAGGAATGTTGGATATAGGCCGTTCCTTTTAATAGGACGGTTTTTTGTAAATTAAATAAATAAAAATAATTATTTAAATCAGTAGATTAGATGCTAATACCATCACATCACATCGAAGGTTAATAGATTTTTCTGGCATTTATCACACTCAACTTTTAGGACCCACGTAAATTATATGAAAAGTAGGACGAAAATAACATTTGTTTCATTTATCAGATATTACATAATATGTCATATGATGATGAACTTATGGCATCACTATTCGCTCTTTGTATATGCGATGTATTTTATAATTAAACGAGAAGTATATGAGTTCAACGTAATTTCAGACGTGTCTACACTTTGTATAATGAAAGCCACGTCGAGAAAGTGGGGGCTTAATTAGAGGAAAGCTCTTTAAAATGGCTTAAACGCGTTAAAACATCCGTTCGCTGACTTCCTATTAGTTATGTCTGAGTATTTTGAGTACTTCAGACAGCTTTCAGCACAGCAGTTCACCTCGGCAGCACGGTGGTTAAGCATATAATGTTTAACGACATCCCTCTGTTTCAAAAGCTTATTGTTTTCTACTCATTGCTTTATTATTTGTTATATTATAACAGTTATTAATTAAGCAATCAAATGTTATCCCTCTATGAGACTTAAAATATTACTAATACCGGCAATATAGAGTAACTTGGAAAGTTATTTCAAATACATACATCTGCAATCTGAATACGGGTGAATGTTTAGTGTCAGACTTGTAAGTTGATATATTCTCGAAAATGTCTAGTCAGGGGCTTAGATTGGAAAGCTTTTCTTTTTATAGAATAAGAGTGACAAACGAGCAAACAGTAACCTGATAGTAAGTGGATACTATTTTATTTACATCTATTCTCGATGAAGAAACAAAGTGCGGATGCGTTGTCACTCCTAATTTGGAATGCCTCGGTTCAAATAAGATTAACCTGCTATTTTATGCTGCTATTCTGTGAGAGCGTAGTCCTTTACCGGACAAGCCGACCTATTCGTGCTAAAACCATAATATAGCTGCAATAATATAGCTGAGTGGCTCTACAACATACAAAGGTTTTGGAAAATTTGACATGGATTACTTTAGAGTATGACTCTATTCCTGTTTTACGTAGGTTTATAAATATAATTTTACATTTTATCATCTATTCCTTTTTTGATCTTTGTGCCTCTTATGTGTTTATCTGTCTCTAGCTTAACGGTCGACTGGGAGGGAATGGTCTATGGTAATAAGTCGTACATAATGGACGTAAATAAATAAAATAAAGTTAAAAAGAAACCTTCAAAATATCGATATATACTTTTACTTTGGATTTGAACCCTTAATTTAGGTCAGTATACAACATTAAAACCGAATGAAACATATTTCATTAATAATCAGACAAGCCTTTCCTGCCGGAGTTGAAGTTAAGTATGAATAATTCATGTGAATGACGCTCTTTTTTAAAACCACAGCGATGTTCTATCTTCATTCCGTGAGCTGTACCTGCTTTTGAATTCAAAAAGAAGAAAGAAAAACTACTACTAACTAGCTGCCGCATAAAATAAGTTTAATCTCTCGTTGGAAATAATGTACGCTAGGACTTATTCTAGCACACATTATTATTTTTTTTTGTTTTATTGAATATTTATTAGTCTTAAACTAATATTTTTGTACATATAAATATGCATTATGCATATGACTGACTCTGGCATTTATTAATAACTTACAATTATTTTCTGTACATTAACCGTATTGTGGCGGTGTAAGACCAGCTACCTGATACCTTCCCCCACGGGAAGGTGCATTCAAGGCAATGGTAAATAGGAAAGATCGTGTGACCATTTTGTTTAAACAGAATGTAAAAACTCTTACTCTGTTAAACTACTGGGAAAAAGTCGCACTAGTTTAACGATGGTTCAACGCATACCGTTACTGTTACCGTTACAGCCTATTACAGTCCACTGCTAAATATAGGCCTCCTCCTTATTTTGCCTCATAGGGGGATATTTGCCATAGTTGCCATACTTGGCAAGCGGGTTGGCAACTGCAGTTTTTTTATTCTTAGACTCGGCATCCTCGACGTAGAACTACTGGTCATCTAGAAATGACGCCACTAGCCGCAGCATAGCAGGAGGGAAAATCGTTTGACCTTCTAGCTTGTAGGGTAATCTAGAGAGGTAAAACCATTCTCCTGCAAGAGGTAGCGCAGCCGACGACATGAAGTTCCATACGCGGTTCTCTTTTTGGGCATAAAGCTCATTGTATATCATAAAGCTCTTTGTGGCCTATGCCCAGTAGTGACATGTATATAGGATGCTATATTTTTAATTTTGATGGGGCAATTATGCAGGTTTTATTTCATTCATATTTTTATATTCATCATCTTCATATCATCTTCGTTCCTCGTTTTGTTTAAACAAAATATCATTTATATGCAGAAAACAAAACGCGGAAAGAACACGAGAAACTTATATGAAGGCACGTTCAAAGTCCAACTTTAAATTAAGTCGTTAACTTTGAGAGATAACGCTTTGGATTCTACTTAAATTTACCGCAAGGAACTTTCTTACTGTGCCCCAAAGAAGTTAAAATGACTTATTACATGATACCTTCATATAATTTTTCAGTTCAAAGCCAATGAGCATTCCTATTAAACTGACAACTCGACAAGAGGCAATTTGTCACTACGGAAGTAACCGGTTTTCAATTACTCTTAATACATATATAACTTTTTTCAAGTTAAGCTTTTTAACATAAAATATTTTCATACTCTTTAGTGCCTTAGTGTTTTTATAAGCATAAACATGAGGTTCAAGGTCGAATTTTCAAGTTATATCAAATTTTTATATAATAAATTCTTTGTTTATATTAAAAATTATGATTCGTTTTTTTAATAAAACTTATTTTACGCATTTTAGCGCATTTAATTTTAGCTTTTTAATTCCCGACATTTCGGGTGCTTTATGGTCACGGGTGGGTCTGAGATGTTTGATATCCCGATGTCTTAGTTATGTTTTTTAGGTTTTATGTTTAACTTAATATACACTAGCTAGTACCCCGCGCTTAGCAGCCGCAGAAGAAATAATTGCAGAAATATCGTTTTAATTTGGAAGAGTTATATTGTTTTAATGGAAATGATAATATATTCATTGAAGTTGAAGTTGATTAACTTTCAAATTAATTTGTCGCTACGATACGCGCGCCACGTACTCTAAGTTAATTGTACTATGCCTATAACCTTCGAGGAAGTGCAAGCAAAATATTTACAAAATTTTACCGCAACCGGATGAACCGTATGGCGGCACATAATATACGAACAAAGAAAGATTAATTTTTATATATAACATTATCGTAAATAAAAGATATAATTTTTTATCTTATTTCGTAAGGAGACGGCTGGCCCTAGATGTTCTTGGTATAGAATTGGAATATGGAATTCATGACCTTTATTGATCATTTACCTATGGAACACTTACCGACCGTTCTCCACCTACATGTAATGATTATATTTTAAAAGTTGATAAAATAAAATTTATTCTTTGTCACTTGTTAATATATGTTTGTTACAGGTTACCGCAGAGTTACATCATAACATGATGTAACTCTACGAAAAAAATGTTTTTACAACTGATGCTAAATTATATAGAATACAATAATATAGTAAATTCACGACGCCGCGCCGCCGATGATCATCTGAATGGCATGCAAGTATGCGAGTACGTAGCCGTCTTATAGAAATGATTAAGATATTTTTTCCAACTTTAATATTTTTGCCTTTGATAAAAATGAGTGTTTTGTATAGGAAATCTTTGCAAAGCTGGAGGCTCATTTTTCAGTAGATGTATAACAATTTATAGTTACATCCTATTAAAATCTACTGATGAACATAGGCCTCCCCAATAAATTACCTCATAGGAAAAAAATTGCCTTAATTGCCACGCCTGGCTGGCGGATTGGTAACCGCATTTTTTCTATTTTTAGTCATAAAGAAGACGATGCTGCCTATCGCCTGATTTGTTTCCCTCTGTCGCGTCTTACGACACCCACATATTTTATATTTATTTATAGGATAGGGTAACAAACGAGCACTCAGTCTACCTGATGATAAGTGGTTGCTGCGGTCCATAGACATCTACATCTATCCTCGTTTGTGAATCAAAATGAAGATGCGTTGTCACCCGTGTGGACCAAGATGGAATGCCTCTTTTCCAGTAAATATGGTCTCCGGTTTTCTACACTCACCATACGAAACACAGCAATGTTAAGCTGCTATTTTACGCTGGTGTTCTGTGAGATCGTGGTCCTACCCCGGTCGAGCCGACACATTCGCGCTACAACTATACTACTAATATAGCTGCAGCATGGCTCTACCACGTAAACAATGTTATGGGGCTGTGGACATTCTTACACTACTACTACGTTTTGTATCGTTGTTAATAACAAGACGCTGTAATATCATCACAGATATGCCTTTGCATACATTCAAGGGGCATATAATATAAAAAGCATTCTTTTTAAGAAATAATACGTAGTGAGATTAAAGACCTTTTTACTTTTGTATAATATATTTAATAAAGTGACATTATAAATATTGGGGGAAATTATTCTACTTATGAGTTTATTGCCGCTTTTTTTCACAGGGTCTTACGGCAATAGCAACTTGTTGGAGCAATAGCATAGTTTTTTCTTTAAATTTTGAGTGACAATATTTTTTCCTTGTAGTAGTGTTTCAATTGAGGTGATAGATTCAGTAAAGATATAAGGAAAATATGCGTTGCTAAATCCTCACCGAGACGCGGTGCTTTACACTAACTATCGGATCGGATGCGGAGGATGCGGTCACTAACTGACTTCCTTAGCGTAATAATAAGTATATCCCATTACTTCGAGGAAAATTTCATTTATTGAATTCTATACAAGGCCTATATCTAACAGTGGATCCATTTGAATCCCCTAATAAAGGAAAATATTAGTAAACTTATTACCTTTTAACGTCCCACTGCTGGGCACAGAATTCTCCTATTTATGAAAGGGTCTTAAAGTAACTTGCTGAGTATTTAACTATATAATAGTTGTAGCACGAACGGTTTGGCTCAGCCGGGGAAGGAGAAGTATTTTTTTTATAGAATAGTGGGCAAACGAGCATGCAGCTAACCTGATGGTAAGTGACTACCGCCGCCCATAAACAACCGCACACCAGGGGAATTGCAGATGAGTTGCCGACCTTTTAGAATGGTGTAAGCTCTTTTCTTGAAGGTTCATAAGTCGTATCGGTCCGGAAAATTTACTGGTGGTAATTGATTCCAGAAGGAAGTCGTGCGAGGGAGAAAACTTCTTCTAAATCGCACAGTGGTGGACCGCCAATCATCCAGATGGTATGGATGGTGACGCGACTTTTGTCGCGATGTGCGATGGTGAAATTGAGCGCCTGGAATTAGTCCGAACAATTCCTCAGAGCACTTCCTGTTATAGATGCGATAAAATACGCAAAGAGATGCAACATCTGTACGCAGTGCCAGTGTATCGAGCCGATCAGAAAGAACTCGGTCATCTACGATTCGAACCGCTCTGCGTTGGATGCAGTCAAGTGGAAGGAGCTGGCACTGGGGTGCCCCGGCCCAGAGATGAGAACAGTATTCCATGTGGGGCCGAACTTGCGCTTTGTAAAGTTGCAATCGATGTGCCGGCATGAAATACTGTCTCGCTCTGCTGAGCACGCCAAGCTTTTTTGAGGCCAATTTGGCCTTCCCTTCCAATTGACCACGAAACTGCACACTATTCGAAATGTCGATGCCAAGGATTCCGATACTGGCTGAGGCAGAAAGGGGATTGCTTTGAAACTGAGGAAATACGACAAAGGGGTTCTTTTAAGCGGTAAACGCGCAAACTTGTGTCTTCTGGGGATTGAACTGGACTAGATTTAGTCGGCCCCAATCCGAGACTTTGTTAAGCAAAGACTCGACTTCAGACACAAGTTTGTCCTGGTACTCGGCGAGGTTTTCCCGAGAAATATTGGCACGGCCGGTATATAAGGCATCACCAGTGCTGTCCTCTTCATAGCAATTAATGTTACCAGTTAGCAACATATCATTGATATGCAGGAGAAACAGCGTTGGTGATAGCACGTAGCCTTGTGGAACACCAGCATTGATAGGCTTGAAATCAGAGCATGCACCGTCTACTACGACCTTAATACTCTGATCAGCAAGGAAACTGGTGATCCATTTGCACACTTTTTCGGGAAGCCTATAGGAAGGAAGCTTAGAAAAAAGCGCTTGGTGCCAGACAGGATCAAAAGCCTTCGGTACATCCAAACTAACGTCTAATGCCTCCCCTTGGACTCTACTGCCTCCGCCCATCTATGAGTTAAGTAGACTAGGAGATCACCAGCTGATCGACCCCGACGAAAACCGTACTGGCGGTTACTAATCCACTGGTGATCCTCAAGGTACCTCATGAGCTGGCAGTTTATAATGGCTTTCATTATTTTGGAGAACAAGGAGGTGATAGCGATAGGCCTGCAGTTGGACGGGTCTAAACGGTCGCCTGTTTTAAGGATCGGGTGGACCAAAGCTCTCTTCCATGGATTCGGGACTACGCCTTATGAGTAGGAGTACCGGAAAAGATGCATTAAAACCTGTGCCAACTTCGGAGCACACGTCTTCAGCACAATGGGAGGGACTCCATCGGACCCACTCGACTTACTGACGTCCAAGGAGAAAAGTGCTTTGCGGACCGAGCATTGTGTAAATCGCACATCCAGCATGGAGCACTCACATCGTGGGATGGTCGGCGGTGTGTTCCCCCCGTCATCTAGAGTCGGATTGGACGCAAAAAGAGAGCTCAACAGATCAGCTTTCTCCTTTGCGGCATGGGCCAGTGAGTTGTCCTCTCTGTGCAGAGATATAAGAGATGGCTAACAAAAGTTCTCTTGGACAGCCTTGGCGAGAGACCAGAATGCACGGGTTCTCGAAGGAAGGCGAACTAGTTTCTCGCCAATTCTGCCGATGTGCTCAGACCTTGCCTTGGCAATGACGCTTTTGAAGGACCTGGAGGCAGAATTATACTTCTTTTTAAGTGGACACCACAGAGGATGGAATAAAAGTTCCATACGCTGAAGTACCACATCTGCAACAGAATCGGCAACAACGCTGGGATCTTCCGGCAAAAAGCAAACCCGCCAAGGGTAGGATACAAAAAAAGACCGCACCCCCGTCCCAACCAGCTGGCATATAGTGCCAAACACGGCGGAAACCTGTAGTAGATCGCAACTGCGATTGGAGTGTGAGTGGCACCGTACTCCAAATCTGACAATGGTCCGAAGAGCCCAGAGGGGCATCGACGGAGACCTGATATCCGTCCGGATGAGAGGTCAACAGAAGGTCCAACAGGGAAGATACATGGTCTTCCACATCTGGGATCCGCGTAAGCAAAGTAACCAGTTGTGTTAAACCATATGCCAAAGCAAAGTCAGAGACAGATCTACCCGCATGATCGGTTAAACGAGAACCAAGCCTTTCAGCGTGGTGGGCGTTAAAATCACCGAGTATCACGATATCTGCGGATGGGACCTGTTGTAACACGGAGTCTGCAGCAATTTGGACGTGGTCGATGAGTCGGCATTACCGCTATGGGACCTATAGAGGCACCCGTACACGCGGGGATGGTCGTCGCTGTCTACGCGCAGCCATAAGATGGACAGGTCCGTACCTTCAAGACTGCCGAGACGTCGAAAACCGATGTCCTTTCTGACATACACGCAAACTCCAGCCCGTGGCTTAAACAAGTGTTCTAATTTGTACCCCGGGTAGGATGAGAGATACGAAGTATCAGCCGGAGAGGACACCTGTGTCTCGGTTAGAAAGAGCAAGGCCGGTTTAGCTATCTCCAGATGGTAGTGGACGGCGTTAAGGTTTGAATGAATTCCCCTGATATTGCAGAAATCCACGGTAAGCGTGGCAGAGGTTGCCTTTGTCTTCTTGCTCCGCTTGCCCTGAGCAGGTTTCGTCTTGAGCGGAATTTCGCCCCCCCAGAATACACGGGGCAGCCTGAGCACCCACGCCCAGGAGTGGAGTAGTTTGGTCGTTGATGCTCAGCGAGGGATTCTCCAGGGTTGCTGGTACCCTCCTGGGGTAGTTTTCATATAATTCCACTACCATGTTGATGGGGGGGGGGGGGATTGGGCCTCCGGCCACCTGCACTCACCAAGCGCAACGCAGAGGTAAACCTCTACTTCACGCTGGTATTCTGTGAGGTCGTGGTACCCACCCCGGTTCGAGCTGGCCCATCCGTGCGACAGCAAAAGCTACCGCTTGACTCTACCATTGTTAATGCGGATGCGGATGCTCTCACAGAATATCAGCGTAAACTGGCAGCTTAATGCTTCTATGTTCAGTAGCGTGTGTGTAGAGAATCGGAAACCCTTTTTACTGGAAACGAGGCATTCCAACGTAGTTCTCATGGGTGACAACGCATCTGCATTTTGATTCTTAATCGAAGATAAATGTAGATGTCTATGGGCCACATCATCCACTTACCAACAAGTGGACTGTTTGCTCTTGCCACCCCATTCTTCAAAAAAAGAAGAAGGTTACTATTCCATTATAAAAAAGCAACCCGCTTCGCCTTCCTCCAGCCTGGATCTATTAACGTGATATCATATTGATTTTTTTAAATAACTACCAATAATAATAATTTGTTTTTACTATTTTTCCCATCTCTACATGTTATAAAACAAAGTCCCTTCTCGCCGTCTGTACGCTTAGATCTTTTAAACTTCGCAACACATTTCATAAATAAACAGAATGATTCAAGAGAAAGGTTTATGTGTATAATACATGTTTATTATATACTATATAATTCTCATGTCGGTGTATATGTGACTGAACTCCTAAAAGACTGGATCATTTTGATGAAATATTGTATGTGATTAAGTTAATTAGAGAATGGTTTAGATTCACAATTTGACTCGGTTATTTCCATATAACAGACATAAACTTTAATTTCATTTATAAGGATGTATAGATATTTATAGAGAACTTGTAGAGTGTTATGATATGAATTTATACGTTATTATATTCATTTTTTTTGATTATACTAAAATGTTGTAATGAAAGAAAATTATATCTTAATAACACTTGACAA
>JAVANC010000020.1:39880190-39896463 GCA_033319125.1 Parnassius glacialis
GTTATCTACTTTAATTTGCTATCTCCTACCTCGGAGATAGCTGTGGAAAAAGGAGAGAGACTTACCTCTTATTCCTATAGCTTCAAGTCTCTATACAAGGATGGGGATCAATACGGTGTCAAAAGCCTTTTTCAGGTCTAGAAACACCGTAACGTATTTATAACCATTGTCAACCTATTAGTGATTTCAGATGTTAACGCAATGACCGCATCCTGAGTTGACAGTCCCTGTCTAAAACCGTATTGTCAATTAGAAATAATGTTGTTATTATTAAAATAACTTACTGGTCTCGTATTTAACATTTTATCTATTATTTTTAAAAGGGACGGTAAGACAGACATCGGTAAATAATTTTTAACATCATTCTTTACCATATCTTTAAGCACGGGTGTAATTATAGAAAACTTTGCGCATCAGGAAATACGCCGGTTTCGAAACACAATATGTCAACTGGCTAATTAAAGGAACGAAAAGTTCTCGAAATATTTTAAGGAAACCCACAGGTATGCAATCCCACCCTTCTGCGTCAAGTGACCCATGTATGCTATCCACTTTTGCTGGGTCTTTCTCCACCAGGATGAACGAGTTAATTTGAGTTAGTGAACTTAGGTTAGTGACAGTATGCAATCCCACCCTAAAGAACATTCTGCTTCAAGTGACCCAAGTATGCTATCCAATTCGGCTGGGTCTGTCTCCAGCAGGACGAACGAGTTAATTTCAGTTAGTGAATTTAAGTTAGTGACAGATCTAGATGCTTGTCAAGTAAGGGTTATGATTTCATCTGTAAGTTTTTTCCAATAGTAACGAAGAATTTGTTTACACGGTTTTAATAGTCAAGAAAATATGGTGTGATATACAGTATGTGAATACAAGAGGCCTAGGGTTTTTTTTATAATGGGTAATGTCATTAATTTTACACGATTTGTCATGATTTTTTAAAGAATTTATTATCTGCTTTTTATATTTAGTTTGTAGTTGTTCTATTATATTGTAATTTAAGTTCTTTAATAAGATTAGAACAATATCTGCGAACACGCCTGTAAGTTATGATCAAAATTACGTTAAAAAATATTTTGTCTTTTGCAGCTGCAACTTATTTTTAAACCTATATCTTAGTGCGCCCATAGTTATTCAGGGCTTTAAGGTTCGCTTGGAACTGAACACTGAGACAACCTTAGAGTTTTGGAGGAGATATGTCTTAGTCACGTCTATCATCGCGTCAGCTATATTTTTTGGGCCTCTATGTGCACTAAGAAAAGATATATCTATTCTTATTGTATTTATGGTTTTATTTTTGACATAAGTCTTGCTATGGTGCTTATAGTATATATTTAATAACACCATTAGCATGATCTGTAATAGGAGTGTTTAGGACAGCCACGAAAGCCGACTTGTTTAATTTGTCTAACTTAAAGAGCATGTAGTTACTCCCCCTTAGTAGGCAAACAGTGTCCTGGGAAAAAACCATGTATAGGCGTCATGTTCAAATCGGGAATTTCTTGCTATGGTAAAGTCCTTGCAGCATTTTAGCAAATATCGTCTGGGGTGGAAATTCCACTTACGAACTGACAATGCTTCACTGAAATGGCTATTGCAGTTCAAAAATCCGGAAGGAAAAGTTGCGAGATGGATTGAACTACCGCAGGAATACGACTTTGTAATCGAACATCACAGCGGAAAATCTCATGGCAATGCAGATGTATTGTCCAGAAAAACTTGCCCTGAAGATTGCAAGCATTGTACTAGGCAAGACGGTAAGGAAGTGGTATCTTAGAGGATACTCATGACAGACCAGCTCGACAATGAGTGGAAGGACAGCCTACAACATGCACAGCAGGAAGATTCGGACATTAAGCCGATTCTGGAATGGATGAAGGCCACTGCTCCTAAGCCCAAGTGGACCGACGTCTCAGCGATGAGTACGACCACGAAAAGGTATAGGACTCAATGGGACAGCTTGCTGATTCAGGATGGAGTTCTGTGCCGTAAATGAGAAAATGGTGGGGGACCCTGTTATCAATTGCAAATAGTTGTCCCTAAGGCTAAAGTACCGGATGTTCTACAGCTGTACCATAGTGGTTGTTCAGGAAGCCACCTGGGAGTTAAACTAACTTTACTGAAGATCTGAAAACGGTTTTACTGGGTCCAGTGTCGACTGGGACGATGTCGAGTACTGGTGACGCAAATGTACAAGTTGTGCGGCTGTAAAGGGACCTCAAACTCATAGTAGAGGCGCATTGAAATTGTACAATGTTGGTGCACCATTGGAGAGAATAGCTGTTGAAGTTGTGGGGCCGTGTCCTGAAAGTGAATGTGGTAACAAGTATTTCATGGTTGTGATGGATTACTTCACTAAGTGGCCAGAAGTCTTGGCCATTCCAAATCAAGAAGCTTCAACAGTTGCAGATAAACTAGTTCATGAAGACTTCTGTCGTTTTGGAGTACCTTTAGAGATTCACAGCGATCAAGGAAGGAATTTTGAGTCTCAAATATTCCAGAAAACTTGCCAAGTTATGGATACTTATAAAACAAGCACAACTTCTTACCACCCACAACCTGATGGAATGGTAGAACGATTTAATCAGACATTGGAAAGGTACCTGGAAAAAGTTGTGGAAAAACGGCAAGGAGACTGGGAAAGGCACAGACAACCGTTTTTGTTGTATTATCGAAGCGCTATTCACGAAAGTACATCAGTGACACCAGCTTTCGCAAACTTTGGGAGAGAATAACGTCTGTCTGCAGACCTGATCACCGGAATATCACCTGATGCCCCAAGCAGTATAACTGATTATGCAAATGACTTGCGGAACAAAAGGAATGACATTTATTAGCACGTCAGACAGACGGGCCAGCAAACGTCTGAGAAGATGAAAACTCGGTATGACCGCAAAATGAACAACAAAGGGTTTGACGAAGGTTTACTAGTGTGGTTACGCAATCCAGTTCACAGCAAAGGGAAATCTCCTAAGCTTCAAGCTAAATGGGATTGTGACAAGGATCAATGACGTAACCTACCGGATACAGAAAGGTGCCAGAGGTACTCATAAGATCGTCCATTTGGATCGACTGGCGCGTTATTATGGGGCCAATAATGCTCGGGAAGAGCATGTCTTAGGAGCGCGCAGTATTGCGCGCCACTATTGATGTCTTGTACATGGCAACACTAGTTACCACTAGCGCCCTCTAGTGTAGAGTAGCAGAACTAGGAGAGTCAAGATCCTTCTAGAAATTTCAGGACCAATATCAGTACTCGAACATTTTAGATGGCGCTACAGTAGAAGGTTCTGGAAATTGTATAAGGCCGTTATAGACCACGATCGAGTCAGTATTGAATTGGCGATATAAGCGAATACTTCGAAGTGATATAACTGCGAACTAAAGTGATCAGTAGCACAATTGTGTTTTATTATTAGTGTGTTTTTAAGTTGTAATTAGTGTTCTGTAATTAAAGTGTCAATTTTGGTAATTCACTCGGCAGTTTAATTGTCTCGAACCCCAAGCTCGTAATAATAGCTGCAGGTGTCCAAGTCCGCTTACGATGAAAATTATCTATGTATGTTCAGCCTTCAAAAAAGCTTACACGCTATTTATTTTCAAAAACGCTATATAATTAATTTTAGTGAGCCTTTATAATATAATTAGTATAAAATTAAAGTTTTAACTTTGATCATTGAAGCTGGTGTGGCGGAAGCAATTATGCGGTTACTGCTGATGTCATCTTGAATTATCAAACTACTAACTACAAATTTTAGGTCAGTTAACACGTTCACTATGACAGCAATTTCAAATGCCTTTAAAACTGTGGGCTCCGACGTTGACCAATATAACACGTAAATCATTAATTTTCTTCTTTCCTTTTTCTATGAATGATTTTTTTGTATGAATATAAACTTAAAACCACGTCCAATGAGCTAGGATAGAATTGCCCCTTTCAAATGTTAAAAAAACCGGCCAAGTGCGAGTCGGACTCGCGCTCCGAGGGTTCCGCACAAATCCGTATTTTAAAATTATTAAAAATATTTTTATTATGCGATGTAACTAAAAATTTATGCTTTTTGCAATTTTTCCTTTATCTGTGCTACAATACGTTGCTTCGTACCAAATTTTAAGATTCTGAGTTCACGGGAAGTACCCTATAGCTTTTGATTCCCTGATTCCCTTGCGAATGTCGAAAATTTGCGGTATAAACGGCTGTATCTATTGATTGCGTTGGCTTAGAAGTTTGATTTTTTCACAGCTCCAAGGGACAATAAACTTGAGAATTTCATATAAATTTCAGCTTAATACCTCCATGCGTTCCTGAGAAAAAGGGTCTTGACAGACAGACAGACGGACAGACGGACAACAAAGTGATCTTATAAGGGTTCCGTTTTTTCCTTTTGAGGTACGGAACCCTAAAAAGCATAATTTTTTATCTTTCTTTTAGCTCCATGTTATGGACGGGGGATATATGTTTACTCGTTGTGCCAAACGGGGATATATTTCTCCCCGTTGTCTTGCTTTGGCATAGGGACAAGGTAATTTTATCTCTTGTCAGTGGACATAATCGGGGAATAAAGTTATTGTCCCCAGCCCATGCTAGCCGTGCTGGGGTAACGAAATCTTTATACCACTATCTATTTATTGAAAGCCATAATTTATTTCTGTTATATCCCATAGGTAAAGATGCTTGAGGGGCAGAATTGTGTGATGGATTTTTTATAGGATAGGGTGAGAAACGAGCACACAGTCCACCATATCTATCCTCAATAATGAATCAAAATGCAGATGCGTTGTCAACCGTGAGGACTAAGAAGTCAGCCATCTTCGATTCTATTTCTCCTGATAATACACAAAATATTATGCGTTTTATTTTTGACGGTGATATGCATTGCGTAGTGTAGTGGTATTGAGAGTAGTAGTGCTGAGATTAGTGGTGTACGCAATCGAGGGAGGCGAGGTGCCCTTAATACTAGATAAGACACATAATTTTTTTTTCTCACGCTATCTGCTAAATAATATTAACATTTTTGATATATTGAACTTACGAAAATTAACGCTTGATTCTATTAATTATAATAATAATGTCCTTCAGACCGAATTTCGGGGCCAGTCTAAACGTAGACTAGCCAACTGTTTAGGACAGGATTATAGTGCCCAAATGTAAGCGCAAGCACAAGTGCACTCTCAATCTTATAAACCAATGAGATGGCATTCCGACACAACCAGAGAAATTTTAGGTGCATAAGGCTTTACGTGTTTTTCTTGAAAAAAAATCGATAACTTATTTTGGCTCGATCCTGGATTCCAACCCAGATTACTATAATTAGCAGTCACGCCTGCGACCACTTGACCAACGAGGTCATCAAATGCATGTATTTTGTTTCATGTTATTTATTTTTTAATGATTTTAACGTATTGCTAAAAAACTTTAGCTTTTTCTACTAATAATTATATAAAGCATAATATGCTTTTGACATGTTTTAAATCATGTGTTTAATGAAATAAAGTGCACAACCGTGAAATGAAATTGCTATCAATTAAATATTATGTGGGTGTCGTCAATGAAAGAGGCTTATGTTAAGTCAGTCCACTTTACCATATTCCGCTGCACCACAACTTACCATCAGGTTCGATAGTAGTCAAACTGTGGCTTAGAATAATAAAAAATTGTTAGCTTACTATAAACTTTTAATGTATAGAGTATATTTTTTATCATAAAGTTAATATTAACATGATCCGCGTTAAACTATTTTTTTTTATAGGGTAAGGGTGACAAACGAGCACACAGTCCACCTGATGGTAAGTGGTTGCTGCGGCCCATAGACATCTACATCAATCCTCTATTACAAATAAAAATGTAGATGCGTTGTCACCCGTGAGGACTAAGATGGAATGTCTCATTTCCAGTAAAAAGTGCCTCCGGCCACCTGCACTCACCAAGTGAAACGCAGAGGTAAACCTCTACTTCACGCTGGATTTCTGTGAGGTCGTGGTACCACCCCGGTTCGAGCCGGCCCATCCGTGCGACAGCAAAAGCTGCCGCGTGGCTCTACCACTGTTGAACTATTTCGCCATAAGAAAAAGAAGACAGTATAAAGCAAGGAAATGGCAGCACCAATAATTTAATGTCTCGAGGTGCTAATTGCGAAGGTTAAAGACATTGATTTATGATCTTTTTTTTATAAAAGAGGGAAAAAATGATCATGCAGCTCACCTGATGGTATGTGACTACTAGCGCCAATGAACAACCCAAGATCGGGGAAATTTGTTGCCGGCCTTTTAGAAAGGTGTAAGTGCTTTTCTTGAATGTCCCTAAGTCGTATCGGCCAAGAAAAATCGCCGGTGGTAAAAACATCCGCCCATCTGTGAGTCAAGTGGATTCGAAGATGAGATTCTATGTTCAGTAATCTAAAACTTCAGCGCTTACTGCAATTCTTAGTTGAATTTATATATTTTTTTCCATCCGCGATAATCCATTATTCACTTATACGTGTGTTATCTATGAGTCCACTGTGGAACGGGTAACTCGATAAGTAGTTTGTATTAAACGTTATCAACACGCTTATTAACCGGAATTACGATCGTTACCTTTTCCATACCCTTTTCCTTCCACGGACAAACTGGTGACTACCCGACGTGATGTGAACACCGCAATATTGAAGCTTTGGAAACTTCAACTTCAAACTTTCGTCATCATCCTCAAGTACCCAATCCATTTGATCCCGAGCAGATATTGTCAGTAGTCTTCACATCTTACAAGCCATCTGGCTTTACAATGTTTATCACAGCACTAAGAATAATGCTTCCCGAGCCTTCAAGCTACTCTCTGCGCTACAGTCTTCGGAAGGGCTCTGAGACTTACTGCTGAACTTCTGTTTTACTCCTGCAGATTACTTGTCTTCTTCTCGACTTACAGCAGATTAAAAGGCAATTTCTGGCACTTGTTTAAAAAATGAAAGATGTTTCTCCAGTAACTTTTTTTATGGTTTTTAATACTATATTAATAAAAATTGGAGTCCTCTACACATCTACCTTAAAGTTTATAAGATACGTTTGGTTACGAATAACATTTTTAGAAGATCATAACATATGAGAAATTTTTGGTAATCAATGGAAATTAATTATGCGTGCGTGCGTGCGTGCGTACACATGTAGCATAATATGTGAGCGAGTGTAAGTGAGCGTGCGATGTGTGTGTGTGTGTGTGTGTGCTTCGAAATAACTTTCTGTTAATGTATTTATATAGAAAAGAAGATGGTTTAGTCTGTTGTCGTCTAACCAATGCTGTTTTAACACTTGGAGCTACACTAGTTTTTACAAACCGATGACCCGTTACTATAGTAAAGAAGCATACCATCTCTTAGTCCTCAGGAGTGAATACTTATCTCTACATCGGAATAATAAATCGGCAATAGATGATAGACAACAGCATCTATTCAACAGCTGATGTATTTTATGGTCGTTTTTTTATAGAATAGGGTGACAAACAAGCACACAGTCCACCTGATGGTAAGTGGTTGTTGTGGCCCATAGACATCTACATCCATCCTCGTTTGCGAATCAAAATGCAGATGCGTTGTCACCCGTGAGGACTAAGATGGAATGCCCCTTTTCAGTAAAAAGGGTCTCCAGTTCTCTACACTCACCATACGAAAGACAGCGGTGTTAAGCTGCTATTTTACGCTGGTATTCTGTGAGTCTGAGCGAGATTAGAATGGCTCTCCAGCACCTTAAAAACGGCAAGGCCCCAGTCGAGGATGGAATTACAGAGGAGCTTCTGAAAGCGGGTGGAAAACCGGTACTTGAAGTCCTTCAGAAGCTCTTTGATTTTGTCCTCCATGGTGGCATTACACCAGAGGCGTGAAGCAAAAGTGCGGTGGTCTTGTTCTTCAAGAAAGGCGACAACGCTCTCTTGAAGAACTACAGACCGATTTCCCTTCTGAGCCGCGTCTACGTGCTGTTTTTGAGAGTCATTACGAATCGTCTCGCGCGCAGGCTTGACGATTTCCAGCCTCCCGAAGAAGCCGGTTTCCGAAAAGGCTTTAATACCATAGACCACATACATACCCTTCGGCAAATTGTTCAGAAGTCCGAGGAGTACCATTTGCCACTATGTCTGGCGTATGTGGACTATGAGAAAGCCTTTGATTCCGTCGAAATTTGGGCAGTGCTGCAGTCCCTTTAGCGGTACCAAGTTGACTGTCGGTATATCGAAGTGTTGAAGTGCTCGTACAGTATGGCAACGATGGCTATCCGAGTACAGAACCACAGTACGAAACCTATCCAAATGCAGAGAGGTGTAAGACAGGGTGACGTCATATCCCCGAAACTCTTCACCGCTGCATTGGAAGACAATTTCAAGCTTCTGGACTGGAAAGGATACGGTATCAACATCAATGGCGAGTACATAAATCACCTTCGATTTGCCGACGATATAGTCCTTATGGCAGAATCGCTGGAGGACCTAAGCACTATGCTCAATGACCTCAATAGTGTTTCTCAACGGATAGGTCTTAAGATGGACATGGACAAAACAAAGATCATGTTTAATATCCATGTCACACCTATGCCGGTAGTTGTTACCTGGGACAAATAGTTCGACTAGGTAAGTCCAACTTCGACCGAGAGGTCAAACGACAAATTCAACTCGGTTGGGCAGCGTTCGGAAAATTACGGCACATCTTCTCGTCAGGTATACCTCAAAACTTGAAAACGAGACTGTACACCCAGTGCATGTTTCCAGTGATGACATACGGAACTGAGATATGGTCCTTCACTGCTGGCCAGATGAGGAAGCTTAAGGTTGCTCAGCGAGCTATCGAGAGGGCTATGCTCGGAGTTTCTCTGCGTGATAAACTCAGAAATGCGGATATTCGCAGTAGAACCAGAGTGACCGACATAGCCCAACGGATTAGTAAGCTGAAGTGGCAATGGGCCGGCCATATAGCTCGAAGAACCGACAACCGATGGGGAAGAAAGGTTCTCGAGTGGCAGCCTCGTACCGGCAGGCGAATTGTAGGGCGTCCCCTCACTAGATGGAGTGAAGACCTGGTAAGATATGCAGGAAGTCGATGGATGCAGGTGGCTCAGGACCGTGCTTTGTGGCATTCTTTGGGGAAGGCTTATGTTCAGCAGTGGACTTGTGAAGGGCTGTAATGATGATGATGATAATGATTCTGTGAGAGCGTGGTCGCTTCCCGATCGACCCTATTCATTCGTGCTACAACTATAATACTAATATAGCTGCAGCATGACTCTACCTCCTAAACAAAAAAAGTTTGTTGCTCTTATTTGTAGATATTATTATCATATTCAAACGGGCTTTTGTTGTAAACCAAAAATTAATAGGTGTCAGGACTCTTCTAAGTAGTTGGTGTAGCCATACCTACATACATAACCATCTTCTTACCTATTTCGGCTGCTAAATATTAGGCACTGCTGTGCTTGCACTTTGTGTTCTGATCTGGTGTTTATAGAGTTCCGATTTAATTACAGGTTGTGAGGGATGCTATTCTGGTCTTCAGAAATGACAACTTATCGATAGCCCTCACTTCTTGAAATTTGCTGCAGGTGGCCATAGACTGCAGTAGCTACATTTTTGTTACTTCACTTAAAAAAATACATAATAAAAATAAACATTTTAGTATAAAATAACAATTCAAAAATTTTATGAGTTTGTACCATGAAAATTTCGGAAATAATTTTTATTATTAAGAAGATAAAAATTTAAAACACAATCTCATTGTATATTTATTCACTTACTGCTACAACACATTTCATTTTATACTCCCAACTACAGAATAGAGATAGGTGTTTCCACACTGCATGTTTTATGTGACTAGAATATTTTCAAACTATTACAGTGGAAGCAGTAAGTCTTCCACTTGAAAAATTTAATCTTTAAGTTTGTAAGCTCTTTCATTCCATGACATGAATTTATCTTTATAAAGTTGTCATTTGTTCTTAACACGCTTTAATTATCTATATATATAGTATCTGTGTATTTATGTAATGGAATTTTTGAATGTGATTTTCGTCCCCTTCAAATCGTCGGATTGATTTAAAATTTCGCACACTCATCAAAAACTGATGACAATCCAATAATTTAAATAGTGTGTCCCATTATCCTTGCCAGGATCCTCAGGATTAGCGAGGAAATGGTAATGCATTAAATGAAATGGTTTTCGAAATATTTCATAAAACAACTAAGATTTCTGCTAGTTCAACTTACTTTAAGCCGCGTAAAAAAACTTACAACAACTTACTACAAAAAGAACACGCATTTGTAGTTAGCCGCACTTAAAAATAAAAAATAAATAACAGTTTGATAAAACACATTTTTGTAGATAACCGAGCTAAAAAAGGAAAAATAATTTTCTATAAATAAGAAAATAGTGATTAATATAAAAATTAATTTTTATTATAAAAATAGCGTGGGGTGCTTGACGCCATTTGTTGTAAATATTTTTTGGATATTTGTAAAATTAAAGGCCAGGTCAATAGTACCCTAAACCGTAGAGCATGTATGAAGGGAATAATGAAAATGGACGAAGCGAAACAAGTATGTAAGGATCGTAGCAAGTGGAAAGAAGTGGTATCTGCCTACCCCCAACGGGAAAAAGGCGTGATTATATGTATGTATGTAAAATTAGGGTCATCATAAAAAACATCTGAAAAACCCTACGCTTTTTTTTCCAATAAAATGATTTTTTTTGTTAATCACTATTTTCTTATTTTTAATTTATTGAAAATTATTTTCTACTTTTTAGTTCGGTTATCTACAAAAGCATGTTTTTTTAATTTTTTAAACTAGTATTTATTTTCATAATTAAATTACTTTGTTTCATAATTCCGTTACATTTTGTACCAACTTCTTATTCACTTGCACCGCTTAAGTTTTACTCTGACAGTCTTTATTGAAACTTTTAATAAAGAATGACAGAAATAAGAAATGTGAAAGGAATATCAACGTTACTTACCATATATTAGTGTTCTTCTTCACTAACAGCCTGTAAAATTACACTTCTGAAAATAGATAAGGAGGATTTACGACAATTGCCACGCTTGGCAGGTACATTGGCGATTGTCGCTTTAGCAATTGCGATTCAATTACAAACGATGTGAAAATAAAGTCATAACTTTTTTTATGTGGTAAAGCCATGCTGCAGAAATATTAGCAGTATAGTTGTAGCACGAATGGGGCGGCTCGAACGGGGAAGAAGTACGCTGTTACAGAACACTAGCAAAATATCACAAAATAGCATTTTAACGCTGCTGTGTTTCGTATGGTGAATGTAGAGAAACGGAGACCCTTTTTACTGGAAACGAGGCATTCCATCTTAGTCGTCAGGGGTGACAACTCATCTGAATTTTGATTCGCAAACGAGGATAGGTGTAGATGTCTATGGGCCGCAGCAACCACTTACCATCATGTGGACTGTGTGCTCGTTTGTCACCCATTTCCAATTAAAAAAATTCACAAAATTTGTCCTAAAATAAAAAAATAAACCTTTTTTTAATATTAAGGTACTCTGTACACTAACCAAACCCGGACCATCGCGATAAGAATTATACACGATGCCTACTTTGCCACGACAGCCTTCGAAAGGTCTAATTCGGAAATTATAAGTACAATTAGTATCGGAAAACTTGCGAAAGATATTTCTCCCTTATATTCCATGACTTATGTGCCTAGACCTATTCCGTAGATTAAAATTAGGTTTTATAATAAGAAGCAATAAAATTATCTTAATTAAAAACATGTTGTGATATATTTAGATTTTTAAATTGATTGACTACATTCGTTGGACTCTCAAGTTCAACTAAATAATTACGGTTACAGTTTTAAAACAGCACAGTACTTAAGTAAATAAACTCACGATCGATATTATTGGGACTAAATTAATCTCATACTATGAGACACTAATTGAATTCTCTGCATTATTCTATTTGTCGTGCCGTATCTGATTAACAAACATATATACTGACTTATGTAGTGGACGAAACTGGTATACACGCAAAACTCTGTTCAAGTTAAAAAAAAGATAGTGCAGTTGTCCATTCAGTTCAATTACTGGTTACACGCTTTACCATCAAGTATTCTCGGCATATTACTTGATGGGGAAAGCTTGCGTATCGCCGTAGGAAACCGACTAGGAGCGGCGATTTGTCAACCTCATCAGTGCCACTGTGCTAGCAGCGTCCACAAGTTTGGATTTTGGCCACGGACTTTCATATAAGAAAAGTGTTGGTAGGTTTTTACGGCACGGTTCTTTGAACGATGTCATCCGAAGGCTCTTGTCTCTATAAATGTTCCCCCGGTTTTAAAACATTGTGGATTACTTAGAGACGATGGCAGGAGACCCGACGGTATGACATTGGCCCTTGGGACAGAGGTAAAGCCCTAGTGTAAGATGCTACTTGCGTAGACACTCTAGCGGCCTCTCAGCTCAAGGGTACCTCGTTTAGAGCCGGGGCAGTATCAGAGGCAACTGAACTGAGTAAGTGGCGCAAATATGAGTCTCTGAGAGATGACTACATATTTGTGCCATTTGCTGTAGAGACTATCGGTGGTCTATCTACCGTGAGATCCACGTGCGGTGAAGTTCCTGAAGGAACTCCATCCGCGACTGGTCGTTGCTGCTGGTGATAAGAGGGCTGGTTCTTTTCACGCTCAAAGACTAAGACTAGCCACTCAGCGGGGAAACGCAGCCAGTGTTCTTGGCACGATACCGCGGGGAGTAGACTACATGATAATTAAGTTTCTAGTTTTAGTTCTTTTTTTATTATAGTTTTTTTAATATTGTATATTCAAACATAGCCTTACACCACCCCCGTTGCATATTATTTTATTTCATAACAGACAAGCGTACTATATTCCTAAACTTTTGCGCGCGGGTCTACCTCTCTCTCTCTCTCTCTCTCTCTATCTCTCTCTGTGTGTGTATGTATCTATGTATGTGCGTGCGCGCGCGCGCGCGCGCGCGCGTGTGTGTGTGTGTGTGTGTGTGTGTGTGTGTGTGTGTGTGCGCGCGCGTGTGTGTGTGTGTGTGTGCGTGTGTGTGAGAGTATATATCCTATACCCATAGTAGACAAATCCAAGTATCTTCTAATAAAATATTTTAATAAACAATCACATTTTATTCACTTTAGTTTACTAGAATTGCATTGCTGGATATTCCTTTTATAGGATGGACTTGCCACTATCAACAGGATCAACAAGCGAGATGTGAATCGCAATAACAGATATGTCGCTTCTTTGACGCTATTCCCGTCGCTGACCATTATTTAGTGATTTAAATAAATAAAATAATTATTTAAATCAGTAGACTAGATGGTAATAACATCACATCGAAGGTTAATAGATTTTCTGGCATATATCACACTCACCTTTTAGGACACTAACCCACGCAAATGATATAATAAAAAATAGGACAAAAATAACATTTGTTTAATTTATGAGATGTTACATAATACGTGATCTGATGAACTTATGGCATCACTTCTCGCTCTTTTTATATGCGATGTATTTTATAATTAAACGAGAAGTATATGAGTGCAACGTAATTTCAGACGTGTCTACACTTTGTATAATTAAAGCCACGTCGAGAAAATGGGGGCTTAATTAGAGGAAAGCTCTTTCAAATGGCATAAATGCGTTAAAACTTCCGTTCGCAGACTTCCTATTAGTTATGTCTGAGTATGTAGAGTACTGCAGACAGCTTTCAACACAGCATCTCATCTCGGCAGCACAGTGGTTAAGCATATAATGTATAACGATATCCCTCTGTTTAAAAAGCTTATCGTTTTCTACTCATTGCTTTATAATTTGTTATACTATAATAGTTATTAATTCAGCAATCAAATGTTATCCCTCTATGAGACTTAAAATATTACTAATACCGACCGGAAAGTTATTTCTAATACATACGATCTCCGATATGAATACGGGTGAATGTTTAGTGTCAGTCATGTAAATTGATATTTTTTTTGAAAATGTATGGTCAAGGGCTTGGAATAGAAAGCTTTTCTACAGAATAAGAGTGACAAACGAGCAAACAGTAACCTGATAGTAAGTGGATACTGTGTTTTATTTACATCTATTCTCGATTAAGGAACAAAGTGCGGATGCGTTGTCTCTCCTTATTTGGAATGCCTCGGTTCAAATAAGAAGGGTCTCTGGTTCTCTACACTCAACACAGCAGCATTAACCTGATATTTTATGCTGCTATTCTGTGAGAGCGTAATCTTTTAACGGACGAGCCTACCTATTCGTGCTAAAATTATAATATAGCTGCAGTAATATAGCTGAGTGGCTCTACAACATACAAATCTCTATTTTCTGAACTTGCAATGCTTTTGTATTCATAATATTTTAAATTATTTATTACTTCTGAAAGCTATGTCATTTTACACCTTACGTTTTTTGGGATTACAGCATTTCATAACTATGCAAATTTTAACTCTTCTGCGTAAAACACTTCGAGAAAAACCATGAGGTTTTGCAAAATTTGACACAGATTACTTTAAAGTATGACTCTATTCCCGTTTTACGTAGGTTTATCAATATAATTTCACAAATTTATCATCTTTTCCTTTTTTGATCTTTGTACCTCTTATATGTTTATCTCTCTTTAGCTTAACGGTCGACTGGGAGGAAATGGTCTAAGTTATTAAGTCGTACATAATGAACGTAAATTAATAAAATAAATTAAAAAGAAACCTTCAAAATACCGATATATATTTTTACTTTGGATTTGAACCCTTAATTCAGCTCAGTATACAACATTAAAACAATATAAAACATATTTTATTAATAATCAGACAAGCTGTTCCTGTCGCAGTGGAAGTTTAGTATGAATAATTCATGTGAATGACGCTCTTTTTTAAAACCACAGCAATGTTCTATCTTCATTCCGTAAAGAAATAAAACTATTACTATCTAGCTGCCGCATAAAATAAGTGAAAACTGCTCTTAAGTTTAATGTCTCGTTGGAAATAATGTGCGCTAGGACTTATCCTAGCACACATTATTATATTTTTTTATTTAATTGAATATTTATTAGTCTTAAACTAATGTATATGTACAAATACATAAATATGCATTATGCATATGATTGATTCTGGCATTTATTAATTACTTACACTTACTTATGTACATTAACCGTATTGTGG
The DNA here is from genome assembly GCA_033319125.1 of Parnassius glacialis. Taxonomy (NCBI): domain Eukaryota; kingdom Metazoa; phylum Arthropoda; class Insecta; order Lepidoptera; family Papilionidae; genus Parnassius; species Parnassius glacialis. Next base: position 39,895,350 of record JAVANC010000020.1, read on the forward strand.
CGGTGTAAGACCACTACCTGATACCTTACCCCACGGGAAGGTGCATTCAAGACAATAGTAAATAGGAAAGGTCGTGTGACCATTTTGTTTAAACAGAATGTAAATAAACACTTATTCTATTAAACTACTGGGGAAAAAGTCGCACTAGTTTAACGATGGTTCAAAGCAATACCGTTACTGTTACCGTTACAGCCTATTAAAGTCCACTGCTAAATATAGGCCTCCTCCTTATTTTGCCTCATAGGGGGTTATTTGCCATAGTTGCCATACTTGGCAAGCGGGTTAGCAACTGCAGTTTTTTTATTCTGAGACTCGGCATCCTTGATCTAGAACTTTTGGTCATCTAGAAATGACGCCACTAGCCGCAGCATAGCAGGAGGGAAACTCGTTTGATCTTCTAGCTTGTAGGGTAATCTAGAATGCCACACCCAGTTGAACGCCCGAAGACGCCCAACGATGTGCGTTGCTGATTATATTCGGCCGCTAGGTGGTGCAGCACGCTGGTCAGATGTGTTGCTGTGGAGAGGTCCCTCCAAAATCCGTGTTGTTCCGCCCGAAGTTGTATGCACGGGCCGACTCTTCTTAGAATCACTATCTCAAGTAGTTTGACTATGTGCGGTAGCAGTGTAATCGGCCATTAACTAGCTGCTCTACGCCTATCCTTCCCAGTTTTCGGCAGAACGATGAACTTGCTGATTTTATAGTCCTCCTGGAAGTGGGAAATACGCAATATTTCATTGTCCTAACTCTACAATTGCTCTATTGGGCTCTATTGGGCTGTCAAAGTGCAGTGTTCGTAAGCTGGTCGTGCCCCGGCACCTTCCTCGGTTGCAGGCGGCTTACTTTCCTCCGCAGTTCAGCGGGGGAGATAAACCACTCTCCTGCAAGCGGTAGCGCGGCCGACGACATGAAGTTCCATACGCGGTTCTCTTTTTGGGCATAAAGTTCGTTGTATATCATAAAGCTCTTTGTGGCCTATGCCCCGTAGTGACATGTATGTAGTATGCTACATTTTTAATTTTGATGGGGCAATTATGCAGGTTTTATTTCATTCATATTTTTATATTCATCATCTTCATATCATCTTCGTTCATCGTTTGGTCAAACAAAATAT
>JAVANC010000020.1:39896563-39966674 GCA_033319125.1 Parnassius glacialis
CAAATGGAAGTCCGTGGTCTCTGCCTACCCCTCTGGGTGACAGGCATGAGTCTTTGTATGTGTATATAATATGATGTGACAAAATTATGATATCACTTCTTGATTTTCGTTATATGGTTTATGTTTTATAATTAAACGAGATGTACATGAGTGCAACGTAATTTCAGACGTGCGATTTCGACGTTGAAAAAATGAGTGTTTAATTAGCGGAAAGCACTTTCAAATAGTTTTAACGCGTTAAAAACATCCGTTAATTGGCTTTCTATTAGTTATGTCTGAGTATTTCGAGTACTGCAGACAGTTTTCAGCACAACAGCTTATCTCGGCAGCGCAGTGGCTTCGCATATAATACATATAACTCAGCCCTCTATTTAGAGAGATAATCTTTTTCTGCTCATTGATTTATTATGATGAGTATCTAAATAAAACTAGTTTTATTTAAATATACAGTGTTCGCGTAAACATAAAAATTATTATGATGATTATCTGTTTCAGCGTTAATTTTTTCATTCGATGAATAAGGAAATCAATTTTAGTATTTTAATTTATATTTAATTTAAGTATTTAAAATGCTACTATTGTCAGCAACATAAAGCAACTAGAAAGGTGTGCAAACGTCTAATAATGCGATCAAGGATCTAAACACGGGTTAATTTTTAATGCAAATGTGTTACCGTCAATTTGATAAACCATTAGCAATTTTGTTTAGAACTTCCATCAAGTTGGGTGAAATGGATTAAATCATTCATACACTGCAATATTTAAAAGTAGTAATAAGCATATTATATATTAAAATTACCGCCCTATTTCAAAATTAAGCTCGATTCCAAAATTATTTGAGAAAATTATTTATGAAACACTCAAAAAATAAATCAACCAATTATAATTTCTGAACAACGTGGTTTTGTAAGTCAAAAATCTTCAGAAAATAATGTTTGCGAATTTCTGTCTTTATACTGCTATGAACAGTGTACTGCAGGTAGATGCAGTGTATAACGATTATACAAAAGCATTTGACAAAATTTCACATGAAATTCTAATAGATAAATTAGATCAAATAGGCTGATTTACTTCGATGATCCTTTTATCTTAGAAATCGTAGTCAATCAGATACAATAAATGGATACTGTTCGTTTCTCCCAATTTCTTCAGACGATCCTCGCGGTTTACATCTCGATCAACTATTGTTTATAATATTTATAAATAATGTTATATCCTGCTTCCATAGTTCTGAAATTATCTTTGTTGCAGATGATATTGTAACACTCCTCCCAACCTCACTCTATACTTATTTTTGTTTTTCTTTAGAATCCAGATCTATAAGATATATAAGTATATTAAATTTACATTACCAGTATATTAACCATATATTGATCTTTCTAAATGTTTAAATATAGGCCGTTGAATAAATTTATGCCGTGATCGTCTTAGTTGTGACCATTATTTACGTTGTGTTTGTATCGTAATTTAGTTCTTTTATGTGTCTTGGAAGAATTAATATTCACGAGAGCAATCGAAAGTTGTTGGTAGCATCTTATAAGCTAAAGAACCCCGTTCACGAAGAAGGAGCTCAAAAAGGTTAAGAACAATTAATTGTCCGTATTCCGCTTGTATCAGGTTTACAATAGTGAATTCCTTATAAATTTACCTCTTCCCGCTTAGAACATGCTAACAATATTTATATAAAATACCAGACACAAGGGTTTCGCTCTCCCACATTTAAAAAAAATGTGTGGGAGGCACACGGCTCCACACGTGCCGTGTACGGTGAGCGCCAACCAATTAATGCGATCCCCTTTGGCCCCTTGGTAGTGCGTAAGTAAAAACGGCTTTCAATATGTTAGGATTCGTTTTACTGGTTTTAAAATAGTACTAAATTTGAAAGTAATGTTGAACTTTTAGTTAGCAATTGCAAAATTAAAAATGAAGAGAAATGACTAAACGGTGAGTTGCAAATGATTGTAGTAACAGTATAATGCTGCTGTATATCGTATGTTGAGCTGAAGGAACCGAAGACCCATTACAATAGTAAAGAGGCACAATATCTATAGCAAATGGTGAACAATAGCAAATGTCATCTATTCATTATCGAATGCACTGTGTGGTAGTTTATTACTCTTATTTGTATTATAATGACGTTCAAACTGGCATTTGTTGAACATCAAAAATTAGTAGGTCTTAGGACTATTCTTCTTCTAAGAAGTTCATCTAGATAGGTAATCAACATCTTAGAGAAATTTTCAGAGATGACAACGTATCGTTAGCTTTCGTTATTTGTAGCTGACTGCAGCTGACCACAGCAGCCACTTATTTTTTAACAAATATATATATATATATATATATATATATATATATATATATATATATATATATATATATATATATATATAATAAATTTAAACATTATATAAGTACAAAATAAAAATTTTAAAATTTTATGAGTTCCTTACATAAATGTAAACTGTATGTAAACAATTTTTATTACAAAGAAGACAAAAATTTAAAACACTATCTCATTATTTCTCAGTCAAGTCGTGCAATTTTTGTTCACTTACTGCCACAACACATTTTATTTAACACCTCATCATCCGAACTACAGAATAGAGATAAGTGTTTTCACACTGCATGTATTAACCCTTTCGCTGTCCCGCGCACTACATATAGGTCACTGCTATTATCTTACTATTGTGTCTCAAAACCGGACAGTGAAAGTGTTAAGTGACTAGAGTATTTTAAAACTTATACTGTGGAAGTAGTAAGTCTACCACTTTAAAATGAAGTCTTTAAGTTTTTATACTACTTCATGCCATGACATGAATTTATCTTTATGAAGTTGTCCTTCGTTCTTTTTACAATTAAATTACTTTGTTTTCAAGCACATTTTGTAACATCTACTTATTCAACTCCACCACTTAATTTTTACTCTGACAGTCTCTATTTTTAAACTTTTTTTAAAGAATGACAGAAGTTAGAAATATAAAAGAAACATTAACCTTACTTACCACATATTCATGTTCTTCGCTACAATATGAATTTCGCGGGAAAACCCAAAGCATTTTAATTTTAATTTAAAGAATTTTTAACTAAGTGCTCGAACAAACCAAATCTAATACCCCTTGAGAGCGTGATTCAACGCTCCAGGGGGCCCTAATCTTCCCACCACCAAGTGGAGGCCACACCGCGTGAACCCGAGACTAACAGAGCGCAACCGCTAACAGTCGCCACTCGGGTTGGTACGGCCGCACTGAGGCCGTCGGCAACAGAACAGCTTGACAAGTGGACTGTTGACGGCTCAAATGCTCAGTGGACGCGGCCGTGGTGGGAGCTAAGGCGGCAGCTAGCTAGGGCCGCCTCCATCAAATAGAATACAGTGGTACACTTCTTTAAATTGAATTCAGCCAGTAAAATTTCACTTCTAAAAATGGCTTAGGTGGATTTACGAAAAGTGCCACGCTTGACAGTTACATTGGCGATTGTCGCTTTGGCGATTGCGTTTTGATTATAAACGATGTGAAATAAAGTCATAAATTTCACAAAAATGTTCCTAAAACGATAATTCTCATTGAGTGGCCCTGTTATTAATCTTTTGATTTATATAAAGACAGAGATACGAGTAGGTTTATAGAGAGTACATGTATTAACCGAACCAGATTTACCATGCTAAGAAATATACACGCTACCTACTTTGCCACGACAGCCTTCCAAGGTTAAATTTGGAACTTATAAGTATAAGTAAATTTTAACAGTGGTAGAGCCAGGCGGCAGCTTTTGCTGTCGCATGGATGGGCCGGCTCGAACCGGGGTGGTACCACGACCTCACAGAATACCAGCGTGAAGTAAAGGTTTACCTCTGCGGTTCGCTTGGTGAGTGCAGGTGGCCGGAGGCCCTTTTTACTGGAAATGAGGCATTCCATCCTAGTCCTCACGGGTGAAAACGCATCTGCATTTTGATCTGTAATAGAGGATAGATGTAGATGTCTATGGGCCGCAGCAACCACTTACCATCAGGTGGACTGTGTGCTCGTTTTTCAACCTTATCCTATAAAAAAATAAGTAGTATCGAAAAACTTGCCAAAGATATTACTCCCTTATATTTGACTTAATATCTGCCAAAATCTATTCCGTGACTTAAAACTAAGTTTTAGAAAAAGAAGCAATAAACCTATCCTTATTAAACATGTTGTAATATACTTAGCTTTTAAATTAATTAACTACATTAGTAGGACTATTAAATCAACTACAACTAAACTATTAATAACAAAATATTTACGGTTACAGTTTCAGAACAGCACAGTAATTAAGTAAATAAACTCGCGATCGATATAACTGGGACTAAATTAATCTCGTACTGTGAGACACTAATTGAATTTTCTGCATTCTATTTGTCGAGCCGTATCTGCTTAAAGACGCGTTTGTAAATCGGGCAAAATTTTGCTGTTTTTCGGTACATTTTGTAACAAAACTAAACCAAATCAAATATAACTAATAACTACCGCGTGTAGATTGCTTCTTCATCTTCACACTTTTTTGTTGAAAATAATAGTTTTTTATATTGTAAAAACGATCTTTCCTAGACATTTTCTACAAAATTAACAATACTGGCTCATGTTAGGTACATTTTTGTTCTATTATCAACATATGTTAAGACTTCTAAAAATACTATAAATAGGCGGACCATCACCAGGTTTCTCCATTAAGCCTGGAGGTAAGGTCTCATCATAACTAGCAAATTGAGCCCAAACTCGGAACACTTAGTTCTACTTGCCCAGGAGTTCCAGCAGCAGTCACTGAAGTACACCACCAGGTCTCTTCATAAAATTTAGAGGTAAGGTCTCATCATAACTAACAAAACGAGCCTAAACTTGGCACACCTTATTCTATTCATCAAGCAGTTCCAGCAGCACTCACCGAAGTACACTTTCAGGTCACATAGTTAGGTATTCGAATTTCATATCTAAGTATATTTTTGTAGGTATAAGAAATGAGAAAAAAAAAACAATCTTTCAAAGTATCTAAATATTTTACTTGACTACGATTTCCGCAGCTAACCGTGCTGTGTGTGTAACCCGTGTCAATGTAATAGTTCGATTCTATACCTATCAATTTTGCAAACGCGTCCTTAACAAACAGATATACTGACTTATGTATTTGACGAAACTGATATATACGCAAAACTCTGTTTATTGTTTATTATAATTATATTCATTATTTTATTATTAAAAAAGAAGATATTGCAGTTTTCTATTCCACACAGCTAACCTTCACCACCCCTGTTTCATATCAATTTATTTTATACCAAACGAGTATACGAGGGCATAGGATATCTCTAAAATTTTAGGAATATTTTTTAATTCAATATAACATAATAAATTTCTTATTGAAACTTGTTTATGTATTTTTCGCCAGTTAATTTATCCATGCTTGAAATTAAATTGAAGTGTCTGACTGTGTTATTGAAATAATTATCTTTTATTAAGTTAAGAGGGATATTCGCATGCTATAAGAATAGACCAGAATAAAATGATTTTTATTCAATATTGATTATTACATAATAATTATTGAAAGTAATTTTTTGTTTACCACTGGTTCGGAAAATACCTCTGTCCTGGGATGAACCAGCAAGAAACCCAGAGGGACTTTTTTTTAAACATAATTTCACTTTACAATAATTTAGTTTTTTTTTTGTTTATACAATATTAAGACACGAATTACCATTTTTTAAACTTTGTCAATAAAGTAGTGATAATATGAATGGTCTTTGATAACTATGTTAAATCTAAATAATGTCACAAATCTATATTTGTCGTAGATCCCACCCAGGCGAAACCGGGGCGGGTCGTTAGTGAATCATAAATTATAATTAGTACTTTTATAATTAGTATCTTTTATTGCCAGTATTGAATCAGCTAGACTAGTTTACTTTAGCTATTTTCATAGCATAATGTCGTTTGGTATTTTGCTAAGGGGACACGCAACTGACACTAAAATTATATTTGTTTTACAGGAGAGTTCAGTAAGAGCAATCTTTTATTTAAAACCTAAAAAGTCACTCAGACAAAAATTTAAGAAAATTAATATATTAACTTTGGCCTCTTAACACATTTATCAAAATGTAATGTACGTACACAAAAATAAAAGAAATTTTACAGAAATAAGTGATATTGATTCTGTAAATACTAGGAACAGACGCAAGCTTGTAGCACCAGTTACCAACAAAATCCCAGAAAATATACAAAAGTCAAAAGTCAAAAACTTTATTAAACTAAGTTTGTATAAAATATAATATTAAAAAATTTATGGATGATAATAAGGTGAGAATGAGGTTATTGCTACCAAGCTATTTCTAATTTGTTTTGTGTTGGTAATTGTGTAACATACATGATTGTATGTTGTTATTTATAAAAAAGTCCCACTGGTTTCTTGCTGGTTCTTCACAAGACAGGGGTTTTTGTTCCGAAACAATGGTAATTAAACAAAAGAGTGACTTTCAGTAAGTATTATTTATAATCTATAAGGAATAAAAAAGTTTATGTTTGTGTTTCTACTGCAGTCTAAAACAACTGCAATATGAGTACATTGCAGTTTTATTCTCTAACCATAATTATCCTCAAAAATTAGTCACAGTAGCGTCACGCCTAAAAACTGATTAAAACAAGATCGCCGTCTGTATATAGTTTTCTAACTTTTTAAACCACAAAGTGATATCAGTTCCAATATATGAGTACTATTAGTAATATCAGTACGATAAAGTCGTCCATGCCGAATTTCGGTCACGGCGGGCAGTTTCAACGGAAACTGCCTGTCTGCACAGGACAGGATAACAGTGTTCAAGTGTATGCGCAAGTATAGGTGTACTCTCTATTTTCTAATAGTCATAGTCCGATGGGACGGTAATCCGATAAGACCGAAAAGAGATCACGCACAAGAAGAACGGCTTTACGTACTTTCTGAGGCACGGGGGTTAAACATCCCCAACGTTTTGAATCCGGGCGCTACTAAGAACTTCTTGACAGACCCCAATTTAAAAACCCAGTAACTGACTTTTGGCCTGACCTGGAATTTGAACCCATGATCTTGTGATCAGCAGTCGATTTGCAACCACTAGACGAACGAGGCAGTCAACTGTGATAATACAGAAACAATTCAGGCAACAATAAGGAAGTCAATGGATGCAGATGGCTCAAGACCGTGCTTTGTGACCTATGTTAAGCAGTGGACTGCTCTGTTTGAGTTAATAATTAATGTATTAGCTAAATTTTATATATTTTACAACATGTCACGCTGTACAGCAATAGACCTTTTCATCAAAAAAGTCCAAGAAGGTTCACATTTACTTTTTTACTAAGTAAATTTTTAACGTTCGTGCTTAAAACTTTATACCAAAAGGCTTATAAATTAAAAAAAAATATTGCGATATATTTATTTAGGATATTTTTGAGTTGTGACTTTGTTGGCAAAGCTGACAGTAGTAAAAGAACTTCCCACTAGTAAGCTTGAATAAATAAGGTGTTCTACAACAAAGAACAATTTGTTCCATTTCCCCATCCGAATCTGAAATGTCGAAATGCAAATTCGTTGCATTCTTTGAAATTTTTAAACAGGTATACGCATAGGCTTTGTATTTTCTTTTTTTTAAGCAATCATTTAAATTTTAAAAGAAAATTGGTTTTATTTAAATAAAATTAATGTGCAATGCATTAACGAATCCGTGACGCAGTAGCTTGATAATGAGTTGCAGCGCTAACGCCCGCGGGTTCGAATCCCGTACTCAGTTACGCACGTATTTGTATGTTCTACAAATAATTGTTCAGGGTCTGGATGTTTGTGAAATTTATGTGTGTTAACTGTTCCCACGATACAGGAGAAAATCTTAGTGTGTTTACTTAATGGTAATTGTCGGCGTTATGGACACCGCAGAAGAACTTATTATTTGAAGCTGCCGTACAAAATAAACATAATATACCTCTATACGAGTAAAAGGGTGTGGTTGTACTTGTCCAGTAACTACAGGTCAAATATAAAAAAGTAAAAAGTATGTAATGGTAACGCGGAAATTGGGACTCCGCAAATCTGGTCAAGACATATATTTACCTTTCCATTCCATCGCATTCTCTTTTATTCTATTCAGTTCTATTCTGTTCTGTTTTATTCTATTCTATTATTTTCTTAGGTCAAAAATATGTTTTACTTTAACCCTTACTCGAAGAAATTGATAGCTTGTCTACTATTCTAATTATGATTTACAAAGTTTTAAGATTTATAATCAGCGTTATAATTTAGTGTTCTCTATTCCGCTAATTAATAATTAAAATTAATAATAAATTAATTCCGCGTAATGTCTGCGAATTTCCGTCTGAATTTCTGACCGAGTATACAAAAATATTTGACAAAATTTCACATGATATTCTAATACATAAATTAGATCAAATAGGCTGATTTACTTCGATGAATATCCTCTTATCTTAGAAATCGTAGTCAATCAGATACAATAAATGGATACTGTTCGTTTCTCCCAGTTTTTCAGACGTTCCTCGCGGTTTAAATCTCGATCAACTATTGTTTATAATATTTATAAATGATGTTATATCCTGCTTCCATAATTCTAAAATTATCTTTGTTGCAGATGATATTGTAACACTGCTCCCAACCTGCATCTCAATGATATGTTGCTTACTGGTAGCATTCATTGCTATGCAGACGACAGCACTGGTGATGCCTTATATATTTTTTTTTTATAGGAGAGGGGGCAAACGAGGATGCAGCTCACCTGATGGTAAGTGACTACCGCCGCCCATGAACAACCGCAACACTAGGGGAATTGCAGATGCGTTGCCGGCCTTTTAAAAAGGAGTAGGCTTTTTTCTTGAAGGTCCTTAAGTCGTATCGGTCCGGAAAAATCGCTGATGGTAATCGATTCCACAAGGAAGTCGTGCGATGAAGAAAACATGTTCTAAATCGCACATTGGTGTACCGCAAATCATCCAGATGGTGTGGATGGTATCGGAAGTTCTGCCGCGATGTGCGTTCGTGTAATTTGGCGGCTGGGACTAATCCGAACAATTCCTCACAGCTCTCCCCGTGGTAAATGCGAAAGAAAATGCAAAGAGATGCAACATCTCTTCGCAGCGCCAGTGAGATGCAACATCTCTACGCAGTGCCAGTGTATCGAGCCGATCAAAAAGAACTCGGTCGTCGACGATTCTAACCGCTCTGCGCTGGATGCGGTCAAGTGGAAGGAGCTGGCACTGGGGTGTCACGTCATGTGAGGCCGAACCTGTGCCTTGTAAAGTTCCATGCGTTGAGCCGGCATGAAATACTGTCCCGCTCTGCTGAGCACGCCAAGCTTTTTTGAGGCCAATTTGGCCTTCTCTTCCAAGTGACCACGAAACTGCACGTCACTCGATATGTTGACGCCAAGGATTCCGGTACTGGCTAAGGCAACAAGGGGAGTACCTTGAAACTGAGGAGATACGACGAAGGGGTTCTTTTTAGCGGTAAACGCGCAAACTTGTGTCTTCTGGGGATTAAACTGGACTAGATTTAGTCGACCCCAATCTGAGACTTTGTCCAACAAAGACTCGACTTCAGACACAAGTTTGTTCCGGTACTCGGCGACGTTTTACCGAAAAATATTGGCACGGCCGGTGTATAGAGCATCACCAGTGCTGTCATCCGCATAACAATGAATTCTACCGGTTTGCAACATATCATTGATATGCAGAAGAAACAGCGTTGGTGAAAGCACACAACCTTGTAGAACACAAGCGTTAATAGGCTTGTAGTCGGAGCATGCACCGTCTACAACGACCTTGATGCTCCAATCTGCTAGAAAGCTAGTGATCCAATTGCATAATTTCCCGGGAAGCCCATAGGAAGGGACCTTCGAAAGAAGCGCTTTGTGCCAAACCCGATCGAAGGCCTTCGCAATGTCCAAACTAACGGCCAATGCCTCCCCCTTGGACTCTACTGCCTCCGCCCATCTATGAGTTAAGTGGCCCAGAAGATCACCAGCTGATCGACCCCACGAAAATCGTATTGGCGATCACTAATCAACTGGGGATCTTCAAGGTATATCATAAGCTGGCAGTTTATAGCGGATTCTATTATTTTAGAGAACAAGGGGGTGATGGCGATAGGCCTGTAGGTGGACGGGTCTGAGCGGTCGCCTTTTTTAGTGATCGAGTGGACAAAAGCTGTCTTCCATGATTACGGGACTACGCCTAGGAAGTAGGAGTACCGGAAAAGACGCGTTAGAACTGGTGCCAACTCCGGAGCACACGTCCTCAGCACAATTGGGGGGATTCCGTCAGGCCCACTTGACTTGTGGATGTCCAGGGAGAGGAGTGCTCTGCGATCCGAGCGCTGTGAGAACCGCACATCTGGCATGGAGCACTCACACCGCGGGATGGACGGCGGTGTGTTCCCCCCGTCATCAACAGTCGAGTTGGACGCAAAACGGAGCCTAAAAGGTCGGCTTTCTCTTTTGCGTCGTGGGCCAGTGAGATGTCCTCCCTGTGCAGAGATGGTAGTGATGGCATACAGAAATTCCCTTGGACAGCCTTGGCGAGAGACCAGAATGCACGAGTTCCCGAAGGAAAGCGAACTTGTTTTTTTGCCAATTCTGCCTATGTGCTCTGATTTTGCCTTGGCAATAACTCCGACCGTGCCAATATTTCTCGGGAAAACGTCGCCGTAACGTAAAGTAACGCCGGGAAAACGTACACCGGGACAAACTTGTGTCTGAAGTCGAGTCTTTGCTTAACAAAGTCTCTGGGGCCGACTAAATCTAGTCCAGTTCAATCCCCAGAAGGCACAAGTTTGCGCGTATACCGCTAGAAAAACCCCTTTGTCGTATCTCCTCAGTTTTAAGGCACTCCCCTTGCTGCCTCAGCTAGTATCGGAATCCTTGGCGTCGACATATTGAATAGTGTGAAGTTTGTAGTCACTTGGAAGGGAAGGCCAAATTGGCCTCTAGAAAGCTTGGCGTGCTCAGCAGAGCGGGACAGTATTTCATGCCGGTGCATCGCTTGCAACTTTACAAAGCGGAACCTCGGCCCCACATGGAATACTGTTCTCATCTCTGGGCCAGGGCACCCCAGAGCCAGCTCCATCCACTTGACCGCATCCAGCGCAGAGCGGTCCGAATCGTCGACGACCGAGTTCTTTCTGATCGGCTCGATACACTGGCACTGCGTAGGGATGTTGCATCTCTTTGCGTATTTTATCGCATCTATCACGGGGAGTGCTCTGAGGAATTGTTTGGACTAATTTGAGCCGCTCAATTTCACCACCGCACATCGCGACAAAACTCGCGTTACCGTCCATACCATCTGGATGATTTGCGGTTCACCACTGTGCAATTTAGAAGAAGTTTTCTCCCTCGCACAACTTCCTTGTGGAATCAATTACCACCAGCGAATTTTCCGGACCGATACGACTTAGGAACATTTCAAGAAAAGAGCTTACAAGTTTCTAAAAGGCCGGCAACGCATCTGCAATTCCCCTGGTGTTGCGGTTGTTCATGGGCGGCGGTAGTCACTTACCATCAGGTGAGCCGCATTCTCGTATGCCCCCTCTTCTATAAAAAAAAACCTCACTCAATACTTATTTTTGTCTTTCTTTAGAATCCAGATCTATAAGATATATAAAAATATTAAATTTAAGTGACCAGTATATTAACCATATATTGATCTTTCTAAAGGTTTAAATATAAGCCGTTGAATAAATTTATGGCGTGATCGTCTTAGTTGGGACCATTATTTACGTTGTGTTTGTATCGTAACTTAGTTCTTTTAGGTTTATCTTGGAAGAATTAATATTTACGAGAGCAATCGAAAGCTATTGGTAGCGTCTTATAAGCTAAAGAACCCCGTTCACGAAGAAGGAACTCAAAAAGGTTAAGAACAATTAATTGTCCGTATTCCACTTGTATCAGGTTCACAACAGTGAATTCCTTATAAATTTACCTCTTCCCGCTTAGAAGAGGCTAACAATATTTTTATAAAATACCAGATACAAGGGTTTCGCTCTCCCACATTTAAAAAAAAATGTGTGGGAGGCACACGGCTCCACACGTGCCGTGTACGGTTAGCGCCAACCAATTAATGCGCTCCCCTTTGGCCCCTTGGTAGTGCGTAAGTAAAGACGGCTTTCAATATGTTAAGATTCGTTTTACTGGCTTTAAAATGGTACTAAAGGCGAATGCCCACCGTTCATAGACACTTTGGCCATGAGTGACCACATATAAAAGCATTTGGAAATGATAATATGCGATTAAAAGAATGAAATGGTTAAGGAATTGGTTTAAAAAAAGTCCGAAATTTTAAGATATAAAGGTTTTTTATTTTTACAAGAACATTTTTTTAACAACAAATGACTTCGTATTTTCGTGGCATTTAAACCACAATTGACACACCGTAAATGTCCTCTTGAATGAGTTACTGAGAGCTGGGAAAGCTGGAGTCATTGTTAACAGTGGATATCGAGTCCAAGTTCGTGCAGAGGTAAGGAGTAGGAGCGGGATCCATTTTCAGGCCGTGGTCAATAGGGTGAGAAGAATTATCGGAGTCCATTTAAAAAGCTTATGCGTTGCTTAGATAACAAATCCGCGAGAAAACTAACAAAATAATACAAATACAAGGAATTCGACTTGTGACTATTTAGTTTTGATAATTATGACAGACATGGGTCCACAGAGTACTTTTTATATACTGAAACATGGGCCTAGCTGTCAGATTCGATGTTGCCAATTAACAGACATAAAATCGATAAATAGATAGCGATTTTTTTATTCGATTTATAATTTCATAAAAAAGAATAATCTTTGATTCGCTTTAAGTTTTGCATGTTTTTTAAAATATGTTTTGTTTTATTTATTTAAATTCCATTTTAAATGTATTTTTAAGAATAGATAAGAATAACAGTTAAATTGTGCAGTAGTGTTTTTGTTATGGTCTAAAGAGTTCATGGTAAATCAACTAGCAATTCGCTTGTTTAATTATCATAACATCACAATAATTATCGAAAAATAATATTACCATTATAATAATGACACCATAAAAAATCGATTGAAAAAACTGAATCGACATTTTTAAGGAGATTTGTGATTGGCAACACTTTATTTTATCCACAAACTAATGACTTCCGGATTTACCTAATTTCATTTTTATCTTTTCGGTACTTTTTTTTTGTAAAAAAATATTGCAATCTTTTTTGGAAACATAAATACCGCGATTAATTACCATAAAAAAGATGTATTTTTTTAATAAATGCAAATAGTTGGGCGTTTCATGGCCAGAATTGGGCATTCCCCTTTTAAAGTAATGTTGAACTTTTAGTTAGCAATTGCAAAATTAAAAATGAGGAGAAATGACTAAACGGTGAGTTGCAAATGATTGTAGTAACAGTATAATGCTGCTGTATATCGTATGTCGCGCTGAAGGAACCGAAGACCCATTTTAATAGTAAAGAAACACAATATCTATAGCAAATGATAAACAATAGCAAATGGCATCTACTCATTATCGAATGCACTGTGTGGTAGTTTGTTACTCTTATTTGTATTTTAATGACGTTCAAACTGGTCTTTGTTGAACATCAAAAATTACTAGGCCTTAGGAGTATTCTTCTTCTAAGAAGTCCATCTGGGTATGTACCAGCTTCTTACCAAGTTATGCGCTGCTTTTTTTTCTGGTCTTGAGGGTATAGAGTGCCAGTTTTATTACAGAATGTGAGGCATTCTATCATAGAGAAATTTTCAGCCGTGCTGTGTGTGTGACCCGTGTCAATGTAATAGTTCGATTCTATACCTATCAATTTTGCAAACGCGTCCTTAACAAACAGATATACTGACTTATGTATTTGACGAAACTGATATATATATGCAAAACTCTGTTTATTGTTTATTATAATTATATTCATTATTTTATTATTAAAAAGAAGATATTGCAGTTTTCTATTCCACAAAGCTAACCTTCACCACCCCTGTTTCATATCAATTTATTTTATACCAAACGAGTATACGAGGGCATAGGATATCTCTAAAATTTTAGGAATATTTTTTAATTCAATATAACATAATAAATTTCTTATTGAAACTTGTTTATGTATTTTTCGCCAGTTAATTTATCCATGCTTGAAATTAAATTGAAGTGTCTGACTGTGTTATTGAAATAATTATCTTTTATTAAGTTAAGAGGGATATTCGCATGCTATAAGAATAGACCAGAATAAAATGATTTTTATTCAATATTGATTATTACATAATAATTATTGAAAGTAATTTTTTGTTTACCACTGGTTCGGAAAATACCTCTGTCCTGGGATGAACCAGCAAGAAACCCAGAGGGACTTATTTTTAAACATAATTTCACTTAACAATAATTTTGTTTTTTTTTTTGTTTATACAATATTAAGACACTAATTACCATTTTTTAAACTGTGTCAATAAAGTAGTGATTATATGAATGGTCTTTGATAACTATGTTAAATCTAAATAATGTCACAAATCTATATTTATCGTAGATCCCACCCAGGCGAAACCGGGGCGGGTCGTTAGTGAATCATAAATTATAATTAGTACTTTTATAATTAGTATCTTTTATTGCCAGTGTTGAATCAGCTAGACTAGTTTACTTTAGCTATTTTCATAGCATAATGTCGTTTGGTATTTTGCTAAGGGGACACGCAACTGACACTAAAATTATATTTGTTTTACAGGAGAGTTCAGTAAGAGCAATCTTTTATTTAAAACCTAAAAATTCACTCAGACAAAAATTTAAGAAAATTAATATATTAACTTTGGCCTCTTAACACATTTATCAAAATGTTATGTACGTACACAAAAATAAAAGAAATTTTACAAAAATAAGTGATATTGATTCTGTAAATACTAGGAACAGACGCAAGCTTGTAGCACCAGTTACCAACAAAATCCCAGAAAATATACAAAAGTCAAAAACTTTATTTAACTAAGTTTGTATAAAATATAATATTAAAAATTTATGGATGATAATAAGGTGAGAATGAGGTAATTGCTACCAAGCTATTTCTAATTTGTTTTGTGTTGGTAATTGTGTAACATACATGATTGTATGTTGTTATTTATAAAAAAGTCCCACTGGTTTCTTGCTGGTTCTTCACAAGACAGGGGTTTTTGTTCCGAACCAATGGTAATTAAACAAAAGAGTGACTTTCAGTAAGTATTATTTATAATCTATAAGGAATAAAAAAGTTTATGTTTGTGTTTCTACTGCAGTCTAAAACAACTGCAATATGAGTACATTGCAGTTTTATTCTCTAACCATAATTATCCTCAAAAATTAGTCACAGTGGCATCACGCCTAAAAACTGATTAAAACAAGATCGCCGTCTGTATATAGTTTCTAACTTTTTAAACCACAAAGTGATATCAGTTCCAATATATCAGTACTATCAGTAATATCAGTACGATAAAGTCGTCCATGCCGAATTTCGGTCACGGCGGGCAGTTTCAACGGAAACTGCCTATCTGCACAGGACAGGATAACAGTGTTCAAGTGTATGCGCAAGTATAGGTGTACTCTCTATTTTCTAATAGTCATAGTCCGATGGGACGGTAATCCGATAAGACCGAAAAGAGATCACGCACAAGAAGAACGGCTTTACGTACTTTCTGAGGCACGGGGGTTAAACACCCCCAACGTTTTGAATCCGGGCGCTACTAAGAACTTCTTGACAGACTCCAATTTAAAAACCCAGTAACTGACATTTGGCCTGACCTGGAATTTGAACCCATGATCTTGTGATCAGCAGTCGATTTGCAACCACTAGACGAACGAGGCAGTCAACTGTGATAATACACAAACAATTCAGGCAACAATAAGGAAGTCAATGGATGCAGATGGCTCAAGACCGTGCTTTGTGACATATGTTAAGCAGTGGACTGCTCTGTTTGAGTTAATAATTAATGTATTAGCTAAATTTTATATATTTTACAACATGTCACGCTGTACAGCAATAAACCTTTTCATCAAAAAAGTCCAAGAAGGTTCACATTTACTTTCACTAAGTAAATTTTTATCGTTCGTGCTTAAAACTTTATACCAAAAGGGTTATAAATTAAAAAAAAAATATTGCGAAATATTTATTTAGGATATTTTTGAGTTGTGACTTCGTTGGCAAAGCTGACAGTAGTAAAAGAACTTCCCACTAGTAAGCTTGAATAAATAAGGTGTTCTACAACAAAGAACAATTTGTTCCATTTCCCCATCCGAATCTGAAATGTCGAAATGCAAATTCGTTGCATTCTTTGAAATTTTTAAACAGGTATACGCATAGGCTTTGTATTTTCTTTTTTTTAAGCAATCATTTAAATTTAAAAAAAAATTGGTTTTATTTAAATAAAATTAATGTGCAATGCATTAACGAATCCGTGACGCAGTAGCTTGATAATGAGTTGCAGCGCTAACGCCCGCGGGTTCGAATCCCGTACTCTGTTACTCACGTATTTGTATGTTCTACAAATAATTGTTCAGGGTCTGGATGTTTGTGAAATTTATGTGTGTTAACTGTTCCCACGATACAGGAGAAAATCTTAGTGTGTTTACTTAATGGTAATTGTCGGCGCTATGGACACCGCAGAAGAACTTATTATTTGAAGCTGCCGTACAAAATAAACATAATATACCTCTATACGAGTAAAAGGGTGTGGTTGTACTTGTCCAGTAACTACAGGTCAAATATAAAAAGGTAAAAAGTATGTAATGGTAACGCGGAAATACGGACTCCGCAAATCTGATCAAGACATATATTTACCTTTCCATTCCATCGCATTCCCTTTTATTCTATTCAGTTCTATTCTGTTCTGTTTTATTCTATTATATTATTTTCTTTGTCAAAAAGATGTTTTACTTTAACTCTTACTCGAAGAAATTGATAGCTTGTCCACTATTCTAATTATGATTAACAAAGTTTAAAGATTTATAATCAGCGTTATAATTTAGTGTTTTCTATTCCGCTATCAAATGTTAGCATGGAAAAATTAACATTATTCTTAACCATGTAATAGACATTTTATATAAGTATGGGTAAAATACCAGTGCTCAGTTCTCCTCATTGTTAATGGATAACTTACCTTACACACACATGTCTGTCTTTGTCATCCCTGAGTAGTAAGATTGATTGCCTTATCTATTAAAAAAGATCTCCGCCTCTCGTCCTTAATAACACCAAATGCCAGCTTTGGTTTGCTTCATACCGGTAATCTCGAAGTAAGCTGTAACAAAAAAGATAATTTAACAATTACATTCCATAATATTATAATCTATGTTCAAAATATATCGTTAATTTAATATTCTTGTCTTCTTTAACACGCTGAAAGAGTCCACGATGGAAATTAATCTCTCCCAACTTAACAAGGATTTTCACGGCTATTTTATAGCATTTTAATGACTAAAATAAAACTAGGGCAGATTGTTTTTTTTTGTTTATGAGCCTGCCAGCTATTAATTTATTATTATATATTATCACATATTTTTTCATATTCATGTAATTTTATCATAGAAATTTTCATTCTTTAGAGTCTATCAAAAGTCCAAAACTAAACATAGGCCTCACCCATACAATGCTTTGTATATCATACTCAAGGTGATTTAGGACACTTACGTGCGTAAATAATGTAATAAACAGAAGCAGGAAAAGAAAAGAAATTAAAATTTGTTTCATTTATTGTATTTTACATAATATAATATGATTTGGAGGCGAGAGAGGTGTGTCAAGATCGCGCCAAATGGCAGTCCGTAGTCTCTACCTACCCCTCTGGGTGACAGGCATGAGTGTTTGTATGTGTATATAATATGATGTGACAAATTTATGATATCAATACTTGATTTTCGTTATATGGTTTATATTTTATAATTAAACGAGATGTATATGAGTGCAACGTAATTTCAGACGTGCGATTTCGACGTTGAAAAAATGAGTGTTTAATTAGCGGAAAGCACTTTCAAATGGTTTTAACGCGTTAAAAAACATCCGTTAATTGGATTTCTATTAGTTATGTCTGATTATTTCGAGTACTGCAGACAGTTTTCAGCACAACAGCTTATCTCGGCAGCGCAGTGGCTTCGCATATAATACATATAACTCAGCCCTCTATTTAGAGAGATTACCTGCTCATTGATTTATTATAATGAGTAGCTAAATAAAACTAGTTTTATTTATATGTACAGTGTTCGCGTAAACATAAAAATTATTATGATGATTATCTGTTTTAGCGTTAATTTTTTCATTCGATGAATTAGGAAATCAATTTTATTGTTATCGCTCTATACTAGTATTTAAAATGCTACTACTGTCAGCAACATAAAGCAACTAGAAAGGTGCGCAACGTCTAATAATGCGATCTAGGATCCAAACACGGGTTAATTTTTAATGCGAATCTGTTACCGTCAATTTGATAAACCATTAGCAATTTTGTTTAGAACTTCCATCAAGTAGGGTGAAATGGAATAAATCATTTATAACTGCCATATTTAATAGTAGTAATAAACCTAGCAAGCTAACAGAATAGCAAAGTGGCGAAGCAATCAGCTTTGTAGCGGTTTCTAACGGAAAAAAATCAAAATAGGAGGTTCAGATGCATGGGTGATCAGTAATCGATTTCTGAAAACAGAATTTGAAAATTCGAAACCGTTCTCGAGATAATCGTGGGACAGACGGACAGACGGACGGACAGACGGACAGACGGACAGACGGACAGACATCGTGAAATCAATAAGTGACTTCGCAAGCTTCGCCACTTAATAAGCATGATATTAAAATTACCGCCCTATTTCAAAATTAGGCTTGATTCCAAAATTAATTGAGAAAATTATTTACGAAACTGTCTCTCAAATAATTCAACCAATTATAATTTCTGAACAACGTGGTTTTGTAAGTCAAAAATCTTCAGAAAGTCATGTTTGCGAATTTCTGTCTTTATACTGCTATGAACAGTGTACTGCAGGTAGATGCAGTGTATACCGATAATACAAAAGCATTTGACAAAATTTCACATGATATTCTAATACATAAATTAGATGAAATAGGCTGATTTAATACGATGAATATCCTTTTATTTTAGAAATCGTAGTCAATCAGATACAATAAATGGATTCTGTTCGTTTCTCCTAGTTTCTTCAGACGTTCCTCGCGGTTTACATCTCGATCAACTATTGTTTATAATATTTATAAATGATGTTACACCCTGCTTCCATAATTCTAAAATTATCTTTGTTGCAGATGATATTGTAATACTCCTCCCAACCTCACTCTAAACTTATTTTTGTCTTTCTTTAGAATCCAGATCTATAAGATATATAAACATATTAAATTTATGTGACCAGTATATTAACCATATAATGATCTTTCTAAAGGTTTAAATAAAGGCCGTTGAATAAATTTATGGCGTGATCGTCTTAGTTAGGACCATTAATTACGTTGTGTTTGTATAGTAACTTAGTTCTTTTAGGTGTATCTTGGAAGAATTAATATTCACGAGAGCAATCGAAAGCTGTTGGTAGCGTCTTATAAGCTAAAGAACCCCGTTCACGAAGAAGGAACTCAAAAAGGTTAAGAACAATTAATTGTCCGTATTCCACTTGTATCAGGTTCACAACAGTGAATTTCTTATAAATTTACCTCTTCCCGCTTAGAAGAGGCTAACAATATTTATATAAAATACCAGATACAAGGGTTTCGCTCTCCCCCCTTTTAAAAAAAAAATGTGTGGGAGGCACACGGCTCCACACGTGCCGTGTACGGTGAGCGCCAACCTATTAATGCGCTCCCCTTTGGCCCCTTGGTAGTGCGTAAGTAAAAACGGCTTTCAATCTGTTAAGATTCGTTTTACTGGCTTTAAAATAGTACTAAATTTGAAAGTAATGTTGAACTTTTAGTTAACAATTGCAAAATTAAAAATGAGGAGAAATGACTAAACGGTGAGTTGCAAATGATTGTAGTAACAGTATAATGCTGCTGTATATCGTATGTCGAGCTTAAGGAACCGAAGACCCATTACAATAGTAAAGAGGCACAATATCTATAGCAAATGGTGAACAATAGCAAATGGTATCTACTCATTATCGAATGCACTGTGTGGTTGTTTGTTACTCTTATTTGTATTATAATGACGTTCAAACTAGTCTTTATTGAACATCAAAAATTACTAGGCCTTAGGACTATTCTTCTTTTAAGAAGTCCATCTGGGTAGGTACCAGCTTCTTACCTAGTTATGCGCTGCTTTTTTTTCTGGTCTTGAGGGTATAGCGCGCCAGTTTTATTACAAAATGTGAGGCATTCTAACTTAGAGAAATTTTCAGAGATGACAACGTATCGTTAGCCTTCGTTATTTGTACCTGACGGCAGCTGACCATAGCAGCCACTTATTTTTTAACAAATATACATAATAAATTTAAACATTATAAAAGTACAAAATAAAAATTTAAAAAATTTATAAGTTCTTTACATAAGTGTAAACTTTATGTAAACAATTTTTATTTTAGAGAAGACAAAAATTTAAAACACAATCTCATTATTTTTCAGTCAAATCATGCAATATTTGTTCACTTACTGCCACAACACATTTCATTTTACTCCTCATCATCCGAACTACAGAATAGAGATAGGTGTTTCCACACTGCATGTATTAAGTGACTAGAGTATTTTAAACATTTTACTGTGGAGGCAGTAAGTCTACCACTTTAAAATTAAGTCTTTATGTTTTTAAACTACTTCATGCCATGACATGAATTTATCTTTATAAAGTTGTCCTTTGCTCTTTTTACAATTAAATTACATTGTTTGCAAGCACATTTTGTAACATCTACTTATTCAATTCCACCGCTTAATTTTTACTCTGACAGTCTCTATTTTTAAACTTTTTTTAAAGAATGACAGAAGTTAGAAATATAAAAGAAACATTAACCTTACTTACCACATATTCATGTTCTTCTTCACAATCAGCCAGTAAAATTTCACTTCTAAAAATGGCTTAGGTGGATTTACGACAATTGCCACCCTTGACAGTTACATTGGCGATTGTCGCTTCAGCGATTGCGATTTGATTATAAACAATGTGAAATAAAGTCATAAATTTCACAAAAAAATTCCTAAAACGATAATTATCATTG
Organism: Parnassius glacialis; assembly: GCA_033319125.1. NCBI lineage: Eukaryota > Metazoa > Arthropoda > Insecta > Lepidoptera > Papilionidae > Parnassius > Parnassius glacialis. Next base: position 39,917,713 of record JAVANC010000020.1, read on the forward strand.
AGTGGCCCTATTATTAATCTTTTGGTTTATATAAAGACAGATACAGGTTCATAGAGAGTACTTGTATTAACCGAACCAGATTTACCACGCTAAAAAATATACACGCTACCTACTTTGCCATGACAGCCTTCCAAGGTTAAATTTGGAACTTATAAGTATAAGTAAATTTTAACAGTGGTAGAACCAGGCGGCAGCTTTTGCTGTCGCATGGATGGGCCGGCTCGAACCAGGGTGGTACCACGACCTCAAAGAATACCAGCGTAAAGTAGAGGTTTACCTCTGCGTTTCGCTTGGTGAGTGCAGGTAGCCGGAGGCCCTTTTTACTGGAAATGAGGCATTCCATCCTAGTCCTCACGGGTGAAAACGCATCTGCATTTTGGTCTGTAATAGAGGATAGATGTAGATGTCTATAGGCCGCAGCAACCACTTACCATCAGGTGGACTGTGTGCTCGTTTTTCAACCTTATCCTATACAAAAAATAAGTAGTATCGGAAAACTTGCCAAAGATATTTCTCCCTTACACTCGTATTTGACTTAATATCTGCCAAAATCTATTCCATGAATTAAAACTAAGTTTTAGAATATGAAGCAATAAAACTATCCTTATTAAAACATGTTGTAATATACTTAGCTTTTAAATTGATTAACTACATTAGTAGGACTATTAAATCAACTTCAACTAAACTATTAATAACAAAAAATTTATGGTTACAGTTTCAGAACAGCACAGTACTTAAGTAAATAAACTCGCGATCGCTAAATCATTACAGCCCTTCACAAGTCCACTGCTGAACATAGGCCTCCCCCAAAGAATGCCATTAAGCACGGTCCTAAACCACCTGCATCCATCGACTTCCTGCATATCTTACAAGGTCGTCACTTCATCTAGTGGGGGGACGCCCTACACTTCGCCTGCCGGTACGAGGCTGCCACTCGAGAACCTTTCTTCCCCATCGGTTGTCGGTTCTTCGAGCTATATGGCCGGCCCATTGCCACTTCAGCTTACTAATCCGTTGGGCTATGTCGGTCACTCTGGTTCTACTGCGGATATCCTCATTTCTGAGTTTATCACGCAGAGAAACTCTGAGCATAGCCCTCTCCATAGCTCGCTGAGCGACCTTGAGCTTCCTTATCCGTCCAGCAGTGAAGGACCACGTTTCAGTTCCGTATGTCATCACTGGCAACACGCACTGGGTGTACAGTCTCGTTTTCAAGTTTTGAGGTATACCTGACGAGAAGATGTGGCGTAATTTCCCGAACGCTGCCCAACCGAGTTGAATCCGTCGATTGACCTCTCGGTCGAAGTTGGTCGGGACAAATAGTCCGACTAGGTAAGTCGGACTATTTGTCCCAGGTAAACATACTCGTCAACAACTTCGAGCTTAGTGTTCCCAACATTTACTGGCATAGGTGAGACATGGCCATTAAACATGATCTTTGTTTTGTCCATGTTCATCTTAAGACCTATCTGTTGGGAAACACTATTGAGGTCATTGAGCATAGTGCTTAGTTCCTCCAGCGATTCTGCCATAAGGACTATATCGTCGGCAAATCGAAGGTGAGTGATGTACTCGCCATTGATGTTGATACCGTATCCTTTCCAGTCCAGAAGCTTGAAAACGTCTTCCAATGCAGCGGTGAAGAGTTTCGGGGATATGACGTCACCCTGTCTTACACCTCTCTGCAATTGGATAGGTTTCGTACTCTGGTTCTGTACTCGGAAAGCCATCGTAGCCCTACTGTACAAGCACTTCAACACTTCGATATACCGACAGTCAACTTGGCACCGCTGAAGGGACTGCAGCACCGCCCAAATTTCGACGGAATCAAAGGCTTTCTCATAGTCCACATACGCCAGACATAGTGGCAAATTGTACTCTTCGGACTTCTGTACAATTTGCCGTAGGGTATGTATGTGGTCTATGGTGCTAAAGCCTTTTCGGAAACCGGCTTGTTCGGGAGGCTGGAAGTCGTCAAGTCTGCGCGCGAGACGATTCGTAATGACTCTCGAAAACAGCACGTAGACGCGGCTCAGAAGGGAAATCGGTCTGTAGTTCTTCAAGAGAGCGTTGTCGCCTTTCTTGAAGAACAAGACCACCGCACTTCTGCTCCACGCCTCCGGTGTAATGCCACCATGGAGGACGGAATTAAAGAGCCTCTGAAGGACTTCAAGTACCGGTTTTCCACCCGCTTTCAGAAGCTCCGCTGTAATTCCATCCTCGCTTGAGGCCTTGCCGTTTTTAAGGTGCTGGAGAGCCATTCTAATCTCGCTCAGACTGACGTCCGGGATATCATCGGAATAATGTCGGATAAGACTCGCTCTTGGATCGTTACTCACACTTGCGTGTGGCTCCAACGATGACGTGTACAGCTGCCCATAGAACCTCTCAATCTCACTCAAAATTTCAGGTGCCCCCGGAAACGATGCTGCCACATTCGGTCTTCAGCTTTGACAGTTGGCTCTTTCTGGCAGACAGATCTCTGGCAAAGACTCAGGAGCCTTGGCTCCGCTTGATCGCTTCTTTAATACGAGCTGTATTGAAGTTGCGTAAGTCCCGCCGCATGCATTTGGAGATCTGTCTGTTCAGTTGCCTGTATGCTGCCAAATCTGTTGAAGAATGTAGCTTTATCTCCCGTCTAACAGCCATGAGATTAAGAGTGTGATCGGAGAGTTTTTTGTGTTCTTCTGCGTCGGGTCTTGCAGAACTTAGCTCCGACCGCATGGACAGTTTCCACGAGCTTGTCATTCAAATCGTCCACTTCATTGCAGTCTTCTAGGCACTGAAAACGGTTTTGTAACTCGAGCTGAAAGGTTTCGGGACTTCGGATTAGTGCACGAGGGGGACGGAGCGTTGACTTCATTAGACGAGACCTCTCCAACTTAACGTTTAGGTTCAGTGTGCTTCTAACCATTCGGTGATCGCTGCCGGTTTTCACCCTCGCGATCACTGAGACATCACTGAACAGTTGTCGTCTGGTCGTCATAATGAAGTCAATCTCATTTTTTGTCGAACCGTCGGGGCTCGACCAGGTCCACTTTCTGTGGGGCCGCTTCTGGAAGAAAGAGTTCATCATAAAGAGTCCCTCTTTCTCCATGAAATCGGCCAGCTGCTGGCCCCTTGGGTTCCGTTGCCCTATTCCAAATTTCCCCACTTTCAGCTCACCGTTCTCTCTTGTGCCTAGTTTTGCATTGAAATCTCCCATTAACACCGTATATTGGGTTTTGGAGGAATGCATGGCTCTAGAGATATCCTCATACATTTCCTCCACCCTCCTCATCGGGGTGTGCCGAGGTTGGTGCGTAAACCTGTATGACCTTCAGCGAATACCGTTTGGTGATTCTGAGTATAAGGTACGCAACCCTCGTCGACACACTCTCAATCTTTACAACGTTGTTAACGAGAGACTTGTGGACGATAAATCCGACACCTCCTTGGGACAGATGGTCGCCCTCCCGGTAATAGAGCAAGTTGCCGGATTCGAGGATTACCGTGTCCTCCCCCTCTCTTCGGACTTCGGATAATCCTATAATATGCCAGCGTAACTTGTCTATCTCTTCTTCCAGCTCCACAATCTTCTCGTCAGTCCTTAGGGTGCGTGCGTTGTATGTTGCCAGGTCGAGTCGTTGTAGGTGGCAACCGAACCTCCACCGGAGATTCTTAGCACCCCCTGCCCCGCCGTTACCATGGTCGCCACCGTAGCCAGGAATAGTGGGGCCGCCGGGGACTGGGGGCCGTCTCTTCGTAACTTTCATTATGGGGGGTATATTGCCATAGTTGCCACGCTTGGCGAGCGGGTTGGCAACCGCAGTTTTTTATTGTATTTTGCCGTTACCAGGAAGATGCTTCTGCCCATCTCCTGCCTGTGTCCCTTTGTCGCCTTTTACGACACCCACGGGAAGATATGGGGTAGTGGATATTCTTAACCGCCACTACACGGCGATCGATATAACTGAGATTAAATTAATCTCGTACTGTGAGACACTAATTGAATTCTCTGCATTCTATTTGTCGAGCCGTATCTGCTTGAAGACGCGTTTGTAAATCGGGCAAAATTTTGCTGTTTTTCGGTACATTTTGTAACAAAACTAAACCAAATCAAATATAACTAATAACTACCACGTGTAGATTGCTTCTTCATCTTCAAATTTTTTTGTTGAAAAAAATAGTTTTTTATATTGTAAAAACGATCTTTCCTAGACATTTTCTACAAAATTAACAATACTGGCTCATGTTAGGTACACTTTAGTTCTATTATCATCATATATTAAGACTTCTAAAAATACTATAAATAGGCGGACCACCACCAGGTTTCTCCATTAAACCTGGAGGTAAGGTCTCATCATAACTAGCAAATCGAGCCTAAACTCAGAACACTTAGTTCTACTTGCCCAGGAGTTCCAGCAGCAGTCACTGAAGTACACCACCAGGTTCTCTTCTTATATTTTTGTAAGTATAAGAAATGAGAAAAAAAAAAACAATCTTTCAAAGTATCTAAATATTTTACTTGACTACGATTTCCGCAGCTAACCGTGCATACACCTGTGTGTGTGACCCGTGTCAATGTAATAGTTCGATTCTATACCTATCAATTTTGCAAACGCGTCCTTAACAAACAGATATACTGACTTATGTATTTGACGAAACTGATATATACGCAAAACTCTGTTTATTGTTTATTATAATTATATTCATTATTTTATTATTAAAAAAGAAGATATTGCAGTTTTCTATTCTACAAAGGTAACCTTCACCACCCCTGTTTCATATCAATTTATTTTATAACCAAACGAGTATACGAGGGCATAGGATATCTCTAAAATTTTAGGAATATTTTTTAATTCAATATAACATAATAAATTTCTTATTGAAACTTGTTTATGTATTTTTCGCCAGTTAATTTATCCATGCTTGAAATTAAATTGAAGTGTCTGACTGTGTTATTGAAATAATTATCTTTTATTACGTTAAGAGGGATATTCGCATGCTGTAAGAATAGACCAGAATAAAATGATTTTTATTCAATATTGATTATTACATAACAATTATTGAAAGTTATTTTTATTTACCACTGGTTCGGAAAATACCTCTGTCCTGGGATGAACCAGCAAGAAACCCAGCGGGACTTTTTTTTAAACATAATTTCACTTAAAAATAATTTTGTTTTTTTTTTGTTTATACAGTATTAAGACACGAATAACCATTTTTTAAACTTTGTCAATGAAAAAGTGATAATATGAAGGGTCTTTGATAACTATGTTAAATCTAAATAATGTCTCAAATCTATATTTGTCGTAGATCCCACCCAGGCGAAACCGGGGCGGGTAGAGTTAGTGAATCATAAATTATAATTAGTACTTTTATAATAATAGTATCTTTTATTGCCAATGTTGAATCAGCTAGACTAGTTTACTTTAGCTATTTTCATAGCATAATGTCGTTTGGTATTTTGCTAAGGGGACACGCAACTGACACTAAAATTATATTTGTTTTACAGGAGAGTTCAGTAAGATCAATCTTTTATTTAAAACCTTAAAAGTCACTCCTAAAAATAAATATATTAACTTTGGCCTCTTAACACATTTATCAAAATGTAATGTACGTACACAAAAAAAAAAAAATTTTACAAAAATAAGTGATATTGATTCTGTAAATACTAGGAACAGACGCAAGCTTGTAGTACCAGTTACCAACAAAATCCCAGAAAATATACAAAAGTCAAAAACTTTATTAAACTTAGTTTGTATAAAATATAATATTTAAAAATTTACGGATGGTAATAAGGTGAGAATGAGGTGATCGCTACCAAGCTCTTTCTAATTTGTTTTGTGTTGGTAATTGTGTATCATACATGATTGTATGTTGTTATTTATAAAATCCAGTCCCGCTGGTTTCTTGCTGGTTCTTCCCAAGACAGGGGTTTTGGTTCCGAACCAATGGTAATTAAACAAAAGAGTGACTTTCAATAAGTATTATTTATAATCTATAAGGAATAAAAAAGTTTATGTTTGTGTTTCTACTGCAGTCTAAAAAACCTGCAATATGAGTACATTGCAGGTACGAGTATATTCTCTAACCATAATTTTCCTCAAAAATTACACACATACAGTTGCGTCACGCCTAAAAACTGATAAAATTAGGATAGCCGACTGTAAGTAGTTTCCTAACTTTTTAAACCACAAAGTGACATCAGTTCCACAGCTGCTATAATAATGTCGTCCAGGCCGAATTTCGGTCACGACGGGCAGTCTCAACGGAAACTAGCCATCTGCACAGGACAGGATAATAGTGTTCAAGTGTATGCGACAGTATAGGTGTACTCTCTATTTTCTAATACTCAAAGTTCGATGGGACGGTAATCCGACAAGACCGGAAAGAGATCACGCTCAAGACGAATGGCTTTACGTGCTTTCTGAGGCACGGAGGTTAAACACCACCAACGTTTTGACTCCGGGCGCTACTAAGAACTTCTTGACAAACCCCAATTTTAAAACCCAGTAAGTTACTTTTGGTCCGACCTGGAATTCGAACCTATGATCTCTTGATCAACAGTTGATTTGGAACCACCAGACCAACGTCAGCTATGATAATACACAAACAATTCAGGCAACAATAAGGAAGTCGATGGATGCAGATGGCTCAAGACCGTGCTTTGTGACCTATGTTCAGCTGTGGACTGGTCTGTTTGAGTTAATAAATTATGTATTAGCTAAATTTTGTATATTTTACAACATGTGACGCTGTACAGCAACATACCTTTTCACCAGAAAAGTCCCAGAAGGTTCACATTTACTTTTACTAAGTAAAATTTAAACGTCCGTGCGTAAAAGCTGTCTTTATACATTTATAATTATCGAAATAGTTTTAAATAAAAAATTGGCGAGATATTTACTTAAGATATTTTTGAGTTGTGACTTTGTTGGCAAAGCTGACGGTAGGAAACGAACCTCCCACTAGTTAGCTTGAATAAATAAGGTGTTCTACAACAAAGAACAATTTGTTCCATTTCCCCATCCGACTCTGAAATGTCGAAATGCAAGTTCGTTGCATTCTTTGAAATTTTTAAACAGGTATACGCATAGGCTTTGTATTTCCTTTTTTTAAGCAATTATTTAAAATAAAAAAGGAAATTGGTTTTATTTAAATAAAATTATTGTGCAAAGCTAATGCAATGCATACGACTCCGTGACGCGGTAGCTTGATAATGAGTTGCAGCGCTAACACCCGCGGGTTCGAATCCCGTACTCTGTTACGCAAGTATTTGTATGGTCTACAAAGCAAGGAAGCTGTTACAAAAAAGATTATTTAAAAACTACATATTCCTTGGCATTATAATCTATGTTAAAAATATATCGCTAGTTTAACATTCTTGTTTTCTTTAACACGCTGAAAGAGTACACCGATGGAGATTAACCTCTTCCAACTTAACGAGAATTTTCACGGCTATTTTATAGTATTTTAATAGCTAAAATAAAACTGGAGCAGATTTTTTTTTTATTTCCTTTATTAGCCTCGCAGCTATTCATTTTTTATTATATAATTATCATATATATATTCATATTCGTGTTATATTATTATAGCGATATTCGTTCAATCATTCATTCATTATAGTCTATCAAAAGTTCACAACTAAACATAGGCCTCACCCATACAATGCTTTATATATTTGCCATAGTTGCAACGCTAAGCAGGCGGGTTTTGCAACCGAAATTTATTTTTATATTTATTTGTTATCAGGAATACACTGCTGCCCATATCCTGTGTAATTTCCTTCTATCAATAACCACGGCATGATATAGGATAGGGGATTCTCTTATCCACCGTCGGTCGCCATAACACGCCTTATTAGTCTTGTATAACAATTATATACCTATAGTAAACAAATCACATTATTTTATATAGCAATATTTTATTAAAAATCACATTTTAGTCAGTTCAGTTTATTAGAAGTATACTGCTGGATATAGGCCGTTCCGTTTGTAGAAAGGACGTATCAATGTCAACACGATCGATAGGCGAATTGTCAATCGAAGTATCAGATGTGTCGTTTCTTTGACGGTACTCCCGTCGTTAACCATTATTTTATGATTTAAATAAATATTTTTTTTTATTAAAATCATTACTTTAGATGGTAATAGCATCACATCGAAGGTTATCACACTTTTCTAGCACTCATCATACTCACTTTTTTTACACTTACGCAAGTAAATAATGTAATAAACGTAAATACAGACGTGCCTATATTTTGTCAAATGAAAAAAGCTACCTCGAGAAAAGATGGGGGCTTAATGAGCGGAAAGCAGTTTCAAATGACATTAACGCGTTAAAAATTTTCGTTCATTAGCTTCCTATTAGTTATGTCTGAGTTTTTTAAGTACTGCAGACAGTTTTCAGCACAGGATCTCGTCTCGTTAGCGCAGTGGCTTAGCATAAAATACATATAATTGAGCCCATTATTTAGAAAGAATATCTTTTTAACTAATTGATTTATTATGATGATTATCCAAATAAAACTAGTTTTATTTAATTTTGTAGTGTTTGCGTAAACATAAGAAATGATTTTGATGATTATCTGTTTGAATCGTAGCAAGTGGAAATAAGTGGTCTCTGCCTACCCTTACGGGGAAGAGGCGTGATTATATGTATGTATGTATCTGTTTGAGTGTTTTTTTTCTCATTCGATTAATTAAGATATCAATTTTATTGTTATCACTCTATGCTAGTATTAAAATGCTACTACTGTCAGCAATATAAAGCAACTTGAAAGGTGCGCAACGTCTAATAATGCGATCTACGATCTGAACACGGGTTAATTTTTAATGCAGTGTTACCGTCAACTAGCTAAACCATTATCAATTTTATTTATAATTTCCATGAAGTTGGGTGAAATGCCTTTACAATGGAAAAAATCATTCATAACTTCCATATTTAAAAGTATTAATAAGCATGATATTTCAAATTACCGTCCTATTTCAAAATTTAATATACGTGGTGGAGCCATGCTGCAGCTATATTAGTAGTATAGTTGTAGCACGAATGGGTCAGCTCGACCGGGGAAGGACCACGCTCTCACAGAATACCAGCGTAAAATGGCAGCTTGACACTGCTGTGTTTCGTATGGTGAATGTAGAGAACCGAAGACCCATTTCACTGGAAAAGAGGCATTTCATCTTGGTCCTCACGGGTGACGACGTATCTGCATTTTGACTTTTATTGAGAATAAATGTAGATGTCTATGGGTCACAGCAACCACTTACCATCAGGTGGACTGTGGGCTCGTTTGTCACCCATTCTTATATAAAAAAATTAAGTTAGATTCCAAAACTATTTGAGAAAATAGTTTATCAAACACTCTCTCAAACAATTCGACTAATTATAATTCCTGTACAACATGGTTTTGCAAGTCGAAAGTCTTCAGAAAGTAATCTTTGCGAATTTCTTGGTCATCTTTATACTACTATGGACAGTAGACTGCACGTAGATGCCGTGTACACCGATTATAAAAAAGCATTTGACATAATTTCACATAATATTCTTAAACATAAATTGGATCAAATCGGTGCCTGTACACAGATTTCATCTAATTTAGGTAATTGGACGTTTGATTATTTATTTCAATGTATATCATCTTACCTTAGAAATCGTAGTCAGGCGGTTGCAATAAAAATATACTGTGCATCATTCCTCCCAGTTTCTTCAGGCGTTCCTCAGGGTTCGCATCTCGGCCCACTATTGTTTATAATATTTATAAAATGATGTTATATCCTCTTTCCATAATTCCAAAATTCACCTATTTGCAGATGATATGAAAATTTTCAGACCAATTAAAACAATAGAGGAATATAATCTACTTCAACAAGATCTGTGTAGGCTTAGTGCATATTGTCAATTAAATGATCTTTCATTCAACATCAGGAAATGTAACATTATCTCATTTACCAGGAAAAAGAATCCCGTCCTTTTTGATTAGATGCTTGACGATAATTTATTAACGAGAGCAAATGAAGTGCGTGCTCTTGGCGTTCAGTTGGATAGTAAGTTGTTACTGAGATCACATATTAATATCATTACTAAAAGAGCTTATAAGATGCTGGGTTTTGTTATGCGTATCTCAAAATATTTTAAAAAGTCTTCAACAATAATCATACTATTTAATACTCTAATGCGGTCTATTCTTGAGTATTGATCTTCATGTTGGAATCCTCGATACAAAGTTTATATTAAAATAACTGAAACAATCAACAATAAAGTTATAGCGATATAATTCTTCTCTAGACTCTAATATTGATAACTAAGGCAGTAATACCCTCGAGAAACGCCGTGATATAAGAGATCGAATGTTGTACAAATTGATTCATAATTTCATCGACTCTCCCCTCCTTTTAAGCAAAGTAAATCTTGCGTGTCACGGGTTAGGTGCACGAAATAAATCGCTTTTTGCATTACGTAAAGTTAAAACAAGGTATGCCTCAAATAGTTTTGTATCTCGTACATGCAAAAAAATGTACTTAAAATATTGTATATTAGATATATTTTACATTAAGTATAATAGTTACAAAGAAAATATTGTAAAAAATTATTTAATTGGTAGTTTCACTTTAAGTTGTATACATAATATAACTATTAACTGCTTAGTACCTAAAGCTTAGTTTATAAATACCATTTAGTTATTTTTATTCTTTGATATTATTTAATTTTTATTTTATAGTGGTGACAAGTTTTTATTATGTATTAGATTAGAAACGTCATTGGTTTTTAAGATTACTTTTATATGTTTTATAATGTAATTAATTATTGTAGTGTATGTTTCCCTTAAAAAGTAAATAAGCTAGGTTTGCAAATCGATGCATTTTCCAAAGGGTCTAGTCAGCGGCGTAGCTTAGAAATCTGCCGCATTATCATAGAATAAGAGTGAAACGAGCACACAGTCCACCCGATGATAAGTGGATACTATGTCTACATTGGATATCCTCGGTAAAGAATTAAAGTGCGGATGTCACTTCTAAGCTTTCGTTCGTGCTACAACTATAATATAGCTACAGCATGGCTCTACCACATACAAATCTCTATTTTCAGAACTTGCACTGCTTTTGTATTCGTTATATTTAAAATTCTTTCTACTCCCGTAAACTATATCCATTTATGGGATATAAAAACCTATAAAATAGTTTTTAATAGTATACAGTGTAATTTTTAATTTACTGAAGACCTTTTGAGAAAATATTATTTACATCATAACAACTACATCTGTAAGAAAATAAAATATATTTCTTAAATTTTTATTTTCATACAAAAAATAAAGTATTTTGATTGGACCTTCTAAACGGTAATAGCTCTAGTATTAGCAAAGCACGTGGCAGGGTAGGGATGGAGGGGTGTGTAGGAGATATAAAAAAGGCATTTTCTTTGACGATTTATTCAGAAATTGTTTAGGTACTAAAAAAATATAGACTTACAAGGAATCACACATGGCGATAAAAACTTAAAAGTAGTTTTTTTGTAAATGTATTATATTCTGTAAAGGGTGATTTCGCTAAAATTGTTTGTAATGATGCGACCAATATATTCCCAAAAGGTCTTTAGTAAATTAAAAATGATCCTGTATATAATAAAATCTCATCATCATGTTTATCTCTGTTTAGCTTAACGGTTAACTGGAAGGGAATGTTATATAGCATAAAGTCCTCTATATGTACTATTTTGTGCATTTGAACATAAATAAATAAAATAAAGTTTAAAAAATAAACCTTCAAATTAACGATATATATTTTCACTTTGAGAATTAGCTTAATTATGTTTTAATTTTTAATAAGAATTAATTTAATAAGAGATTAGCCCTCAGCTCAGTTTAGAACATTAAAACCGAATAAAAAATATTTCATGTATAATCAGACAAGCCGTTCCTGCCAGACCGAAAGTTTAATATGAAAAATTAATGTAAATGACGCTATTCTTATAAAACCACAGGGATTTTCTGTCTTCATTCCGTGAGCTGTACCCGCTTCTAAATTCAAAGAGAAGAACTAAAACTACTACTAAATAGTTGCCGCATAAAATAAGTGAAAACTGCTTTAAGTTTAATCTCTCGTTGGAAATAATGTGTGGTAGGATAATGTTTTATGTACATATAAATATGCATAATGCATATGACTGACTTTATCAATTGCGTACATTTATATAGATATATTAGCCGTGTAATGGCGGTGTTAGAAAACCTGAAAGCGTACGTGGTAGAGCCATGCTGCAGCTATATTAGTAGTACAGTTGTAGCATGAATGGGTCATCTCGACCGGGGAAAGACCACGCTCTCACAGAATACCAGCGTCAAATAGTAGCTTCATGCTACTGTGTTTCGTATGGTGAGTGTAGAGAACCGGAGACCCTTTTTACTGAAAAAATACATTCTATCTTAGTCCTCACGGGTGACAACGCATCTGCATTTTGATTCGCAAACAAGGATAAATGTAGATGTCTATGGGCCACAGCAACCACTTACCATCAGGTGGACTGTGTGCTCGTTTGTCACCCTATCCTATAAAAAAACAGAAGCATTTTTCTGATAACAACTCAAAATTATGGAAAAAAATGGGATTGCCAATCTGCCATTTTTTTATGTATTAGTTGTTAGGCGCCTTTTATGTGAGTGTAATAAAACTTTTTAGGCGTTTTCTATACGTTTCGTTATTAATTTTATTTTCTGTAGTTGGTTTTAATCAATAAGACCGAAGTTTTAACGAGTGAGAAGTGTGGCATGAGCTTACAGTCCACTTGGTAGTAAATGAATTCTGTAGCCCATAAACACCTACATCAATTATCGATTAATATCAAAATAAATATGCGTTGTCACTTAGGAGAACTAAAATAGAAAGCAGCAATTAATACTTTGATAAAAGTACCCAGGACCAAATTTATTTTAGTCTTTAATAAACCTAGCAAGCTAACAGCATAGCAAAGTGGCGAAGCAATCAGCTTTGTAGCGGTTTCTAACGGTTACCATTAAGCAATCAGTTTCAAAATAGGAGATTCAGATGCCTGGGTGATCAGTAATCGATTGCTGAAAACAGAATTTGAAAATTCGAAACCGTTCTCGAGATAATCGTGGGACAGACGGACAGACGGACAGACATCGTTAAATCAATAAGTGTCTTCGCAAGCTTCGCCACTTAATAATCGTTATACGAAATGTAAGAAGAATTTAAGAACTTTTTACATTGTAGAACCACGCTTTACCTATATTATGGTTGTATCACAAATGGCTCTGCTCGACCGGGTTAGGGCCACGCTCACACAGAATACCAGCATAAAATAGCAGTTTAATGCTGCTGTGTTTTGTATGGTGAGTAAGGAGAACCGGAGACCCTTTTTACTGAGAACGAGGCATTCCATCTTAACTCTCAAGGGTGACAACGCATCTGCATTTTGATTCTTAATCGAAGATAAATGGGCCACCTACTATCAGGTGGACTGTGTGCTCGTAGTTTTTTTTTAGAATTAGGGTGACAAACGAGCACACAGTCCATCTGATTGTAAGTGGTTGCTGTGGCCCATAGACATCTACATCTATCTTCGTTTGCGAAATAAAATGCAGATGCGTTGTCACCCGTGACGACTAAGATGGAACCCTATTCTATAAAAAAAGGAAAACCTTTTACTGTTCTATTATAAACAAGCGACCCGCTCTGCCTTCACATGGCTGGGATCTATTGAAGTGGTGTTATTTAGATTTAAGAATAATTATCAATAATCATTGGTGTTAACAATTTTTCCATTGTAAAATAAAATTCTCTTAGTTTGTAAAATATAGCTTAGATCACTTCTGGCATTATTCTTTCTCTATTCGTGAAGTTTCATCACAATCAGTTCAGCTATTCCGAAGATTATCCCGGATAGACAGGCAGACGGAGCTTGTTTTTAAATCGTCTGTCATGATAGATAGATAGAAAATTATTTTTGCACTCAAACAACAAACATTTGGTACAAAGGCGAACTTAATGCCAAAAAGGCATTCTCTGCCAGCTAACCTTTGGTAGTGTGGTGATAATTGTGGGTAGAGCCGCAACAATGTCATTTTTATTGGCTTGCAAATAATCCCCGAACTCGATAAAAGACAGTATTTTACTTATTACGGACGGACACTTCAATTTTATTTATATGTATGTACGTATGTACAGATGTGTCTCATTCAATAACTTGTAGAGAAGAAAATATGAATGGTTGTTTATATAGATTATATTAAATTTTGTTTGTTATACTGAAATATTGTAATGAAAGAAAATTATGTCTTGATAGCATAATCATTTATGAGAGTGGACGATTTGAAATTAAACTATGAACACCATAACTGTTTTAAATTAATCTTAATTGAAAATTGGCAGCAAATTATTTTTAAGTAATTGTTTAGGGACGAAGTTTTGTTTGTTTTATTATTTATTAATAATTTGCTTTAAACATTTTATTACATATAAAACTGCTGTTTTGTCTTATATAATGATATAATTTTAAAATTAAATTCATATTCTGCTATAGCTCTTTAGGAATTTTGATTTTTTTTTAAATCTAAAGGCCGTACAGTAGCAACCCGTGGGTAGGAGAATGAGGGAAATATAATAAAACTGGCAGCATCATCTTTCTGATAACAGCACTAAATATTAAAATACTGCGGTGGCTGACCCGCCTACCAAGCGCGATAATAATTGAAAATATCCTTCCTAAGAGCATATGTTATGCGATGGACTTTTGATAGGCTGATTATGATTATGTTAAAATAATATCTACTTTTACTAACTACTACTTAATTATCAAGGTACCTTAGTACTTGGCGGAAATTTTACTTTTTTTTTAATACTCAAGCTACCCGAATTCGATTCCGACCGGCACCAAAGACATAATTGATTTTGAACTTAAGTGCTGATTTACCACATGCTTGGATTTTATTTTAAAATATCGCGAGGAAACCTGCATAAATATGGAAGTAAAACTTTTACTGGACAGTCTCGTAAAGTCTGTCACAAGTACCCATATGTACGTACATTCTTGGAAAAAGCGTACTGGTTTATATTTTTTTAATACTTCTAGTGAATCTACAAAAAACAATGATTCATCGAGTTTTAGATAGTTATTGAGTGCGGCTATATCTAGATTTAGTTCGTTCATTCATTAAAATCTATTAAAGTCCGTTGCTAATCATACGCTTTCGTATAAATTGCTTCGTAAGGAAGATTTTTGCTTTAGTTGCCACGCTTGGCGGGCGAGTTAGCAATCACAGTTTATTATGTTATTGTTGTTATTAGAAAAACGCTGCTGCTTCCCGATTATACTAGCTTATCTATGGCTACTGCCTATCTACTAGATACGGGACGATAATCGTTAAGGGACATTTTTACACCATCACTACACGGTCTATCTACAATCTAGACTTAGGTACTTGGTGTTATTTTTTTGTTTTAGCATCACCAATCAAAGGCATGACTATGATAATAATAGAAATGAATCATATATAATATGGTCTTATTGCTATGATATTTTACTTCTTAGGTGGCAGTTGAAGAATATCCACTACCCCATATCATCCCGTGGTGTAGTAATAGGTGACAAAGGGAAACAAATCAGGGGATAGGCAGCAGCGTCTTCTTAATAACAACTAAAATAAAAATAAAACTGCGGTTGACAACCCGCTTGCCAAGCGTGGCAACTATGGCTTATAACTCACCATGAGAGAATTTATTGGGGAAGCCTTCAGCAGTAGAATTTATCAAGCTGTGACGGTAAGGGTAACGGTAAGGAATTATAGTATATTTCCCTGTTTTTTCATTTTTACACACGTCATTAATATGGGTACAGTCTTGTGATTTTAAAAATTTGTGTTGTTATTCGACATTTTATTTATTTTTATATTTACAATTTATTGTACACCTTAATAAAAGGATTACAAAGGCCGGACTTAATGACTTGTGGCATTCTCTCGCAGTCAACACTGAAAAATAATGTGATAGTGCCACATATACACTCTACAATACATATACATACATATACAATAGTCCTAATGATATAATGAACTTTATTTCTAACAAATACAATTATATTCATAAAAAATATTTTTTATGAATATAATTGTATTATATTCATATTTTCACATTACTATAAGGGGGAATTGTGTATGGATAAATAAAAGGGCCATAAAAATGTGTAATACTAAGAATAAGCTATTAGATTTTTACAGGATAGGGCACAGCAACCACTTACCTGATGGTAAGTGATTGCTGTGGCCCATAGACATTTACATCTATCCTCGTTTGCGAGCCAAAATACAGATGCGTTGTCACTCGTGAGAACTAAGATAGAATGTCTCTTTTCCAGCAAAAAACTATACGGAAACAGGATGAAAGTAACTTGAAAAATAGAATATTGTATAAAAGTATCGAAAAAAACTAACAAATATGTTAATTATATAAAAAAACAAACATATTAAAAGTCAGATAATAGCTAATTTTAAAAACCCAATAAATGTTTGGGATATTGTGAACACGTTATGTGGTAAATTGGCAATATTTTTAGATGAAATATTATTTAATAAGTTCAAAATACCTGCTAAATTAATATCAAATATTACTACAGAATTAAAACAAAATAAGTACAGATTGATATGTCTATGATAACATAATTGCTGTAAATTGCATGATTTGATGTGTTTATACCTATTTTAACTCAAATTTACATATTTATTAATATTTATTTATTTAGAAAACCAACAGCTAACTATAGGTTTCCCTGTATAAATCTTAAATGGTATCTCCTACTCTTAATACATATCAAATAAGAACAAGGTGAAACTAGTAAACTAGTAAACTATGACTAAGAGGCATGCGCGTGCGCGCACACACGTATGTGTGTGTGTGTGTGTGTGTGTGTTCATGTAGGTATGTGTCTATAGATATATAAATAAATGTTTTATCATACATATTATTTATAATATATCAATATAAAGAACAATAAACAACATATGAAATGATATACTTTAATGTTATAATAATAGGTATGCGAATAGATAAGTTATTTACCGTAAAAGCTTGAGAACTTTTTGTTTGAATTTATCTTTAGACATGTAAAATATATCTAAGTTCGAGAATTTTTTATTATATATTGAGCAAATCCGAGTCAAGGGTGAGTTTCTTGCATAGTTAGAATTTCTAGTGTTGGGAGCTAATAAAGGGGTGTGTCTTGTACGCTTCTTGGGTACATTTACATTTATTACGGATAGTAAAATCGGTAGCCATTAGCTATATGAAACAAAAACATCATGTCTATTTTCTAAGGACGTTACTTTATGATTTCGGCAGCCTGTAATATAATCAGAATAAATGTGACTTCTTTAATTCAGGTGCCTTATAAACTTTGCCTGAATACTTTCAATTTGTTCTTTGTCGGTAATATAATAGGGAGACCAAATACTACTTGCGTATTCCAAAACGTTTCGAATGTACGCGTAGTAAATACTTTTAATACAGCGTATATCTGAAAAAGGTTTGCAAATACGTAGAATAAATCCTAGATTTTTGTAAGCTTTTTGCACTATAGTATCCACGTGTTTTGTCATTGTCAGTTTCTTGTCAAGTGTAATGCCTAAATCACGAACTTCGTCTACTTCTTCAACTGGGATGTTATTTATACTAGGTATATGTAAATTTTATAGGTTTATTTTTGCGTGTGAACGATATTATTTGACATTTAAGTACATTTACAGTTATTTTATTAACAGAGTAATAATACGACAGTTTGTTTAAAGTGCTTTGGAGGGTAAGGCAGTCTTGAATATTATTAATTTTATAAAATATCTTTTTATCATCTGCATATAAAAGGTAGTTTGTGGAGTCAAAACAAGTGAATATGTCATATATATATATATATATATATATATATATATATATATATATATATATATATATATATATATATATGCATTGTATAATAATGGACCTAGATGAGATCCCTATGGAATCCCGGAGGGAATATTGGTGAAGTTAGACTTGTATGAACCAACTACTAAGGCCTGAGATCTGTTCGAAAGATAGGATTTTAACCAACGTAACAAGTCTCCATGTATTCCCAATCTTTCTAGTTTGGCGAGCAAGATAATGTGATCCACGCGATCAAAGGCTTTTTCGAAGTCTGTATACACAACGTTAACTTGCCCCCCACGTTCCATATTATTAAGAACGAGCTCAAAAAACTTCGCAAGATTAGTAACAGAAGAGCACTGCATCAAGAAACCATGCTGAGCGTGACTTATGCCTTTCGTTATGGTGCTGTAAATTTGGTCATAAACGGTTTTTTCAAATATTTTACTGAAAGTATTTAAAATGGAAATTGGCCTATAATTCTCGATTTTGGATTTAGATGTTATTTTATGAATTGGTATGATATTGGCCTGTTTCCATTTAGTAGGAAAAGTTTGGATGTCTAACTCTCTTTCACGACACAAAAACTGAAACGATTTAGATACTTTTAATTAACACATAACCTACATTTTATTCCAGAAAATTAAATTAAAAAACCTTAATCCCCGTAGACGAAGTCGCGGGCATCATTTAGTTAAGAAATAAAATTATTGAATATATTTTAAATATAATAATTAAAGGAAGTTTTAATATAGACATCGATAGTTTCATTTTTTTTTTGCTGAAATCATTTTATTTAGGGACAGAAATTATTAATTTATACTTTTATTTACTAGGTACGAGTAAAGTCTCTACTCAATAATATTCTTCTTTAGTTGAGTCATTAAATTCATTAATTAAATCATGATGCTTCTTCTTCAATAATTAATAAAAAAAATTATCGATATCGATCCGCAATCACATTACACATCGATTTTGGAAAACGTAAAACTTAACCCTACAGTGGTCGGGTAGATTATAATATTAATCCGTTTTGTGAATCTGAATGTGAAATTGAATCTCTTGACACGTCAAGTATTAAAAGTTGAAAAGTAGGAGAACATGCGCAGTGCAGCACGTGCATTTATATTTGATTTATTTTTTTATTGATAACTCGCTGGTCGAAGAGTATACCAAAAAATAGAGGAAACTAGCGATCATATTATAATACACAGTTAACAAAAATATTATGATCTCGCTTTGAAATGAAGGAGCTATGCTCATATATTAATATTTAAAAGTTTTTTCATTATTATTATTTGCATAAAAAAGAGGTATAAATATTTCTGTTTATTTATTATGATTAATCGTTAACTAAATATTACCTTGTTTTATTTAAAATAGTGTATTTATTAGTTAAAGTTGATTTTTTGTTATTTGAATTGAACTACATATGAAATCCATGTGACCACTCACTTGTTTTTATAAGGCGCGACAATTGCAGGGTTAAGAAATATTCTCGTTACACTTATTTAGCTGTCATGTTATTCGTTTATTCGAATTTCAAATTTAACAGTGGTAGAGCTAAGCGGTGGCTTTTGCTGTCGCATGGATGGGCCAGCTCGAACCGGGGTTGTACCACGACCTCACAGAATACCAGCGTGAAGTAGAGGTTTACCTCTGCGTTGCGCTTGGTGAGTGCAGGTGGCCGGAGGCCCAATTCCCCCCCCCCCCATCAACATGGTAGTGGAATTAAATAAAAGACTACCCCAGGAGGGTACCAGCACCCCTGGAGAATCCCTCGCTGAGCATCCACGACCAAACTACTCCACTCCTGGGCGTGGGTGCTCAGGCTGCCCCGCGTATTCTGGGGGGGGGGGGCAAAATTCCGCTCAAGACGAAACCTGCTCGGGGCAAGTGGAGCAAGAAGACAAAGGCAACCCCTGCCACGCTTACCGTGGATTTCTGCAATATCAGGGGACTTCATTCAAACCTTAACGCCGTCCACTACCATCTGGAGATAGCTAAGCCGGCCTTGCTCTTTCTTACCGAGACACAGGTGTCCTCTCCGGCTGATACTTCGTATCTCTCCTACCCGGGGTACAAATTAGAACACTCGTTTGTGCCCCGGGCTGGAGTTTGCGTGTATGTCAGAGAGGACATCTGTTTTCGACGCCTCGGCAGCCTTGAAGGTACGGACCTGTCCATCCTATGGCTGCGCGTAGACAGCGACGACCATCCCCGCGTCTACGGGTGCCTCTATAGGTCCCATAGCGGTAATGCCGACACAGACCGACTCATAGACCACGTCCAAATGGCTGCAGACTCCGTGCTACAACAGGTCCCATCCGCAGAGATCGTGATACCCGGTGATTTCAACGCCCACCAAGCTGAATGGCTTGGTTCTCGTTTAACCGATAATGCGGGTAGATCTGTCTATGACTTTGCTTTGGCATATGGTCTAACACAACTGGTTACTTCGCCTACGCGGATCCCAGATGTGGAAGACCATGTACCTTCCCTATTGGACCTTCTGCTGACCTCTCATCCGGACGGATATCAGGTCTCCGTCGATGCGCCTCTGGGCTCTTCGGACCATTGTCTGATCCGGAGTACGGTGCCACTCACGCTCCAATCGCAGTTGCGATCTACAGCTTGCCGCCGTGTTTGGCACTATAGGTCAGCTGATTGGGACGGGATGCGGTCTTTTTTTGCATTCTACCCTTGGTGGCGGGTTTACTTCTCGCCGGAAGATCCCAGCGTTGTTGCCGATTCTGTTGCTGATGTGGTACTTCAGGGTATGGAACTTTTTATTCCATCCTCTGTGGTGCCCATCGGAGGCAGATCCCAGCCATGGTTTGTTCGCTCCTGTAAAATAGCATCATGCTATAAGCAGGAGTGCTACCAGGCCTGGGCTGACGCATCAACGTCTCGGGATGTAAACACCAGCGCAATAAAAAGAAGTACAATTCCGCCTCCAGGTCCTTCAAAAGTGTCATTGCCGAGGCAAGGTCTGAGCACATCGGCAGAATTGGCGAGAAGCTAGTTCGCCTTCCTTCGGGAACCCGTGCATTCTGGTCTCTCACCAAGGCTGTCCAAGGGAACTTCTGTCAGCCATCTCTTCCATCTCTGCACAGAGAGGACGACTCACTGGCCCATGCCGCAAAGGAGAAAGCCGATCTGTTGAGCTCTCTTTTTGCGTCCAACTCGACTCTAGATGACGGGGGGAACACACCGCCGACCATCCCGCGATGTGAGTGCTCCATGCCGGATGTGCGATTTACACAGCGCTCGGTCCGCAAAGCACTCTTCTCCCTGGACGTCAATAAGTCGAGTGGGCCCGATGGAGTCCCTCCCATTGTGCTGAAGACGTGTGCTCCGGAGTTGGCACCGGTTTTAACGCTTCTTTTCCGGTACTCCTACTCCCAAGGCGTAGTCCCGAACTCATGGAAGACAGCTTTGGTGCACCCGATCCCTAAAAAAGGCGACCGCTCAGACCCGTCCAACTACAGGCATATCGCCATCACCTCCTTGTTCTCCAAAATAATGGAAGCCATTATAAACTGCCAGCTCATGAGGTACCTTGAGGATCACCAGCTGATTAGTGACCGCTAGTACGGTTTTCGTCGGGGTCGATCAGCTGGTGATCTTCTAGTCTACTTAACTCATAGATGGGCGGAGGCAGTAGAGTCCAAGGGAGGGGCATTAGCCGTTAGTTTGGACGTAGCGAAGGCCTTTGATCGGGTCTGGCACAAAGCGCTTCTTTCGAAGCTTCCTTCCTACGGGCTTCCCGAGAAATTGTGCAAATGGATCACCAGTTTCCTTGCTGATCGGAGCATCAAGGTCGTAGTAGACGGTGAATGCTCTGATTTCAAGCCTATCAACGCTGGTGTTCCACAAGGCTGCGTGCTATCACCAACGCTGTTTCTCCTGCATATCAATGATATGTTGCTAACTGGCAGCATTCATTGCTATGCGGACGACAGCACTGGTGGTGCCTTATATACCGGCCGTGCCAATATTTCTCGGGAAAAACGTCGCCGAGTACCGGGACAAACTTGTGTCTGAAGTCGAGTCTTTGCTTAACAAAGTCTCGGATTGGGGCCGACTAAATCTAGTCCAGTTCAATCCCCAGAAGACACAAGTTTGCGCGTTTACCGCTAAAAAGAACCCCTTTGTCGTATCTCCTCAGTTTCAAGGCACTCCCCTTACTGCCTCAGCCAGTATCGGAATCCTTGGCGTCGACATATCGAATAGTGTGCAGTTTCGTGGTCACTTGGAAGGGAAGGCCAAATTGGCCTCTAAATAGCTTGGCGTGCTCAGCAGAGCGAGACAGTATTTCATGCCGGCACATCGCTTGCAACTTTACAAAGCGCAAGTTCGGCCCCACATGGAATACTGTTCTCATCTCTGGGCCGGGGCACCCCAGTGCCAGCTCCTTCCACTTGACCGCATCCAGCGCAGAGCGGTTCGAATTGTCGACGACCGAGTTATTTCTGATCGGCTCGATACACTGGCACTGCGTAGAGATGTTGCATCTCTTTGCGTATTTTATCGCATTTATCACGGGGAGTGCTCTGAGGAATTGTTCGGACTAATTCCAGCCGCTCAATTTCACCATCGCACATCGCGACAAAACTCGCGTTACCATCCATACCATCTGGATGATTGGCGGTCCACGACTGTGCGATTTAGAAGAAGTTTTCTCCCTCGCACGACTTCCTTGTGGAATCAATTACCACCAGCGAATTTTCCGGACCGATACGACTTAGGAACCTTCAAGAAAAGAACTTACACCTTTCTAAAAGGTCGGCAACGCATCTGCAATTCCCCTGGTGTTGCGGTTGTTCATGGGCGGCGGTAGTCACTTACCATCAGGTGAGCCGCATGCTCGTTTGCCCCCTATTCTATAAAAAAAAAACCTATTTTGAAGCAAACGAAGTTTTAAATTGTTTAAAAAAATTAAATAGTCTAGTGGGAAATGCGGTTATCATATTGAGATTATCACTATAATTTTAATGAAATATTACGTACTCGATTACCTAATCGGTAAATTTTTCAATTTATGTTTATGATATTATTATAAATTATTTTAATAGAAAAAAAATCATGTTACAAAATAAAAATACCTGCATATGGAATGTAACTTCATCTTTTTGAATATTTTATTTATCTGCTTTATGCACACATTAACCGCACAGATCGGCATTTTTCATAAAGCACCTACTTCGGAGAAAATTATTCTTGTAATGATAAAATCAATTCCGTAAACATGTCTTATAAACGCACTAGAATTTTAAATCCAATATCTTCCCAGAGAGGAATAATCATGCGACGCGAGTGCACTGGGTTAAATGGTCTAAGGTAGAGCCTGAATGGTTAAAGGTTTACCAACAAAATTAGTGAAAAATAATGGGATACGTATTCTTTTATTACAACAGTTACGTAAAGTTCTATCACGCGTTGATGAAATATACTTAAATTTGTCCTTGAGTTAAGAAGATGTGAATTTATTATTTAAGATAGAGAAGGGAAGCAGATACATATATATATATATATATATATATATATATATATATATATATATATATATATATATATATATATATGATCATTTTTCCGAAGACTGAAAATGTAAAAGGCGCTCTAGCTTGTTAAGATGATTTTGGTTTAAATCCGGGTCACACACTGTACAAGCATAATTTTAATCCTAAAGAGAAGAAAATGTTTAAGCGATAATCAAAAAAGTTCAGAGTACTATCAATATGGAGACCAAGATTTTTAACTAAAGAAGGGAACGGTATCCAGCAATCATTAAAGTAGACGGAAGGTACCCTCGCGGTATCAATTCTTGCTAGTATCCTGGAGCTACCTATAATCATCGCTTGGCTTTCGTGGTGTTAACGGACACTCCGCAGCGCTTGGATCAATCATATACTGACTTGAGATTGGAATTCAATTTGACATATTCTTCTCATGCCGGTTTTTCCTAAATGTTTATATAGATTTACCAAAAATATCCGAAAATTGACTCAAGTTGTGCAGATTGTTACAAAATATTGATTGCAGATGGTAAACCTATAAATATAGATCGAAACCAATTAATTAGAGTGAACAAGTTTGCAGAGTATAAAACATTTGAATGGTGCTCGAAACCAAGCAACTAAATTTAACCGGTTTGCAGACGGTAAACATAAGATTGTTGCTCGAAACCAAGGAACAAAATTTAACCAGTTTACTGAAGGTACAATAAGACTATTTAGTTTCGAGAACGGCAATATTTTTATCAACTCACCAAGCCTATTAAAAACCAATGGTCTTTTTGGCATCACACATTTTTATCATTTTGTTATTTGTACTACGAATTTCTATGTTTCTTAATGGTGTGTCGGTTAAATAAATGTTTCTTTTTTTCTTTCTGCGCTTGGAGCATTTTACCACAGCATTCACCGTGGTTGACTAAACTAAAACTAATTATCCTTCTTGCCCTTACAAAGAGGTAACCCGTTTGGGGATACCTAAATCTATCTTCGATGAAGAATCAAGATGTAGATGCGTTGTCACTCCTCACTATTGAGAACTATGATGGAATGCCTCGTTGCCAAAAAAAATATGTTGTTATAATTAAATTTTATATAATATTTCTGGCTAACAAATGGAATCCCATTAATATATTATATAATCTTTAAGTCAATACTGATTGCTTTGAAATATTAAATGAGGCTTAATCAAGCGACGCAACTGACACAAATAAAAGAGAAGACATATTTAGGCGATCCTTTATCTTTATTGGAACGAGAGTTAAATTGCATTTAGAAGCAGTTTTCGAAAAACGCTTGATTAATGTCCATTCCGATTCATTTGCTGTAAAGCCGTCCGGCTTTAGTCCATACGGTAGCTGAACATAAATTTATATTATTATTAGTTGTGCAACCTTTAGACAACTTTTTTACCTCAAAAATAAAGTATTTAGTACTACGTAGAAGAAAAGTAAACAAATGAACACAGTTCAAAATTCAGAGTTTCACATTTTATCTGTTGATATGAAATTTTTTTCTTATTTTCCTTTGAATGAAAAGCACTTTTCTAGCTTATGGGTAACAAAAACCAGTTTTACATATTACTCTGTATAACTAAGTTTATTATGATATAATATAAGTAAAAGTAAATATTTAGTATGTCATAGATCAACATTTAACTTATAATTTTTTTCTTCAATAATCCTAAAATAGCAAGTTATTTCTTTTGAAATTAAAAATCTTGATTTTTGTCTCAATTTTCCCCATAATATAATATTTAGGATTATTTCGTGCTTCTTAAAACGTCCGAGGAGAAAAAGAAAAATTTGTGTTTAGTATCATCATTATTGTCATTATGCAACGCATCATCGTCATGCGTTGCTTCGATTCATTTAGCCAGGGGATTTCACACATCGAGTTTGCGTTAAAGCGATCTATACTTTATAGCACTTCCTACAGTAAAAATGTTCATTTCTGCGACAGATGTACTTCATTTAAATATGAAAAACGTTTTGGTGGCACGGAAGTTGACGATTTTATCAACCTGAAAATTCGCTCAAAAGGGTAATTTGAACTTATGGAGTAGTAGTAACGTTAGTATCTGTGCCTTAAAATTATGTGTCGACTCGCCAAAGACTCAGTAGTTGAACGTTTTCGTTCGACGGTAAAATCTAAGTTTCCTAATTAAAAAAAAAAACGTAAGGACGACATTACTTTAGAAACAATCTTTAATTAAGCAGATGGTAACCGCAATAAAGAACAAGTTTTAATAAAATTTGTTATGAGAGTGACAAAATTTAGTACTTGTAATAATAGACCTAAAATTATTAAATACCTAATACAAATTAATTAAATAAATAATAAACTTTCTTCAAAATTATAAAAGTAGCGAAATCATAGTAAATTCACACAACAAAAGAACGTTAGTTCCTTTTTTTACGTTTACGACGTGTCTGTATTTTCATATTTGAATAAAAAATTAAAAAATTCAGCAATATTCTCTATAGATGCTGCGGACTTTACGTTGAAATATGCAATTTGTATGCCGGTTGGGAGCTGCGTGATGATTTAAAAAAACGTGACGAGGTAAGGCAAAGAGGTTTGTTAAAGTAGTTACTATGAAAGGTTTATAATGGTTTAAGTGAATTTAAAACAGTAAATGCTGTCTTGTAAATCTGGAATATCTGTAACACACCTAAAACAATTAAGTTGATCCTCCGTTTTGTACAGCTTTTAATAAACAAAATTGTTTGGTTATTAAAGAATTCATAAAGAAATTTAATAAAATCTTGCATGTCATCAGATATGCTGCTAAATTTGTTTAAAAAATATAATAATTATAATAATTATATTTATTGAAACATATTATTCATTTGTAGCTTTTATTATTTATAACAAATACCATAAATGATTGTTAATTATATTATATTAGTTATCTAATGCTTACTACTATATAAATTTATATTACATGCAATATTGATTATTTAGTTTTATATTTGTGTCATGGAGAAAAATTGTATCAGTCGTATTATTTAGTTGTAATCTGCAGCTGGCGGTTTGTTTTGAAAAATGAAAAAAGCTCTATATACTGTTCAGTTCGATATATTATGTAGAGAAAAAATAATAATTTTAGTAAAAAGTAAAAGCCGAGCTTTAATACTTCGATACACTGTGTCTTAAAACCGGTCTCTCAACCTTTTTTTTAAGTCTGCTTTAATTTTTTATTAATATTCTCATTTTTGACCGTTTTAAGTACACAAGACAAATATTAGAAGTTCGTACCAATTGTTATAAATAGTTGACTTCTTAATACATTTTTCACCTTTAGATTTGGAATATTTTTCCCAAGTTTATATAGGACTACCACTGAAGTATATTTAATAAAAGATATACTTTCATGCCTATTTAATAAATTTTAAAAATTAAACGTAATTAAAATTTTCAATAGAATTTTGCTTATTGAAATTTATTAGAACATGGAAATGCCTTTTAGATGGTTTCAGTTTAAAAGTATTAATATTTCTGATAATAGTTAGTAGTGTAGATTAGTTTTTAGTCTTATATTAATAAAAGCTTATATTAATAAAAGAATTAATAAATCGGTTCACTAACAAGAAAGTAACATAAACTCGAGTAGGAAACCTCCTTCTAACAATTCTTCAACAAACTTCTAACAAACTCCTCTCGACAATGGTGAATTTGTCAAAAAAATAAATTAAATACTAATTATATAAATGTTACATAACCAGTTCATTTTTACTTCTTATTTAATGTTCCTAGTAAGGTAGTCTTCTTTTTTCTTTTAATCAGCTGGCAATCATCACATTGTCTACGTTAATCGTAACGCTTTGTTGGTTGATTGACGTTCGCAGTTCCAAGCAGCTGCATCTTTAACGTAGCTCCGGATCGTTGTCCCGGTATCTTTCGGAAGCGATTAAATCTTTTGGAATTTAAAGGGCACGGGGAAAAAATTTTCAATCAAAAATTGACAATTTACGTTTTGGAATGAACTATACCATTTTACTTCGTTTCCTATGGCCAATCAGAGCACGTTATTTTAAACACGATAAAAGGCGCTGATTTTGTGTAAAGTTAATTAAAAAAATCTACTTTAGGATAAAACGCACTCATTGCATTCCATATCGAGTAAAAGGTGCCCATTGTCTATGAAATCACGCTAGACCGGGCTGATGGCAGCGATTGTAACCGAAAACGCGCTCATAGTCGGCCATCTTATATTTTGTCATACAAGTGACAGCTGTGAGATAAGCTTCCTTGCATAAATTTTACGACTCCTTTAGTGTACGTTAGGTTTTTAAAAATTTTTGCTTATTTATCTCAAAATGGACAATAATACGTAGGACATTCAATACGATTTAAGTTATACGAAATGTATTCTCGATACTATTAATATTTATTTACATCTTTCAAAATATTCTCCATCATGTATAATATTCTTCCATTCGCCTAAACCAACTCTGAAAACACTTTTGCCAGTCCTGATCTGACAAGTCGGTAATCGCTTCTTCGTAGGCAGCCACGGCTTTTTCGGCGCTTGAAAAAAAACTTGCCTTTTATTTTTTCTTTGACTCTTGGGAACAAAAAGAAATCATAAGGAGCTAAGTCGGGGCTGTAGGGTGGGTGACTTATGCCTGGTTTCTGAAGTTCCTAGTTATCTTCCCATTAGCTATTGATTCAATAAAGTTATCTATAGGATAAACGTTGGTTAACTGTCACTGCGTTTCTAAATACGCAACGAATCGTTCAACAACTATGAAACCATTACAAGTACCATAATTTGCCATCGACATCGAGTCTAAAATGGATTTTTTAATATCAATTCTTCATTTATACTAGTATTATTTATAAAATATATTTTTTGTGGCTAAATAAGAGGATATGCTGTTTAGTAATAAAATATGATAATTCCATATTTATCAGAAACTGTATGAGTGACATCATTGTATTGTCTAATTGTTAAAAAAGAAAACATCAAACTCATTGCTTTTATTCGAATGTGGTTTTATTTTTCACAACTTTCTGATTTTAAGTTTAGTGGTATTTACTATCGTTTTTGCATTATCCAAAACATTATGGAATCTAGAAAACGTAGTAATTTTTTTTCTGAAAGAGAGAAGAGTACTCGTGTTCATTGCACTTCTATTAATAATTATTTTATCTTAACTTAACTTATCTTCACGCACAATCCCTGACGGGGTAGCCAGAGAGAACAGATCGCCAAGTGTCACGATCCTTACATACCTCTTTCGCTCCTTTCAGATTCATTATCTTCTTCATACATGCACGTCTTGGTATCCGAGTACTCTTGACCTTCCCCTCTTCGAGAAATTTGCTCACATGGTCTTCGAAAGTTAGTCTCGGTCTTCCTCGACACCTTGTAATATTAACTTTCGCGCTATATATTTTCTTCACCATACGGTCTTCACTCATTTGCTCAACGTGCCCAAACCATCGAAGCATGCCCTTATCAATTTTTGTGATAAGGTCATCTTTCAAAGCTGCCATATTGCGAATCTCTTCGTTTTGCTTCGGTCGGCCATGGTAACGCCGCACATTTTACGAAGAGATCGCATCTCCACTGCATTCAACTTGCTTTTATGCTTCTTCTGGCGTACCCAGGTTTCGCTGCCATATAACAAAGTCGGTACCAACACTGCGTTATGTATTGCAAGGCGTGCACTCTTCACTACGCCTTGCCTTTTGACTAACGCAGTCAGGGCACCATTATCTTTGTTCCCGGCAGCGACACGCCTGTCCACATCTAAATCACATCTTCCATCCCGGCTAAAAGCACTCCCCAAGTATATAATTTCATTTACCTGTTCTAGACATTCCTGATTTACCCATATTTCACATTTGAAAGGGACGAAGAGAGAACGAAGTGTGAAATATGCGTAAATTATTTTATCCCTTGAATATTTTAGTATTTAGTGCCCACTGGCAATTTATTTTATTAATAACACGTTATAACCTAAAAGTAGATGTAATTCGCTTAAAATTAAACGTCAAATAAAGTTATAGAACCGATAAACGGCACATATTGGCCAGTCAAATTAAACTTAGCTTAAATGGAATTTATCTTACATTGCGATGTTCGGAAACGCACTTTCACAAGTTATCGAACCAATAGCGCTAACGAATAGATAAACTGCCGATAAAAGTACATCAGAAACCGAGCATTAGAGTTTTAACACGAAATTCCTCAATAAATGCTTTTGTTCTAAGGGAGGTATGTGAAGAGGCGTTATCGTGATACAGCATGATTACCCGAAGCCCGGTCTTTGGTCTTCTTTCCCGCATAGCTTGAAAAGCTTTGGGAAATGCAACTGTAGTATACCCTTCAGAGTTGACTGATCCACAATTTTCCAGCATTCACGTCGAAAAATATCCGCTCCGCGAAAAAAACTAGCCACCATTTTTTTGCCGACGTTGCGAGGTCACTAACTGTCCTTCTGAGTAGACCCATACCGATGATTGCCTTTTATTTTCCGGATCATATTGATAGATCCATTTCTAGTCACCAATAACGATTTTTAAAACACGCCTAGATGCCCCGTTTTCAAAACGTAGACGCATTACATGGCACCAATCGACAGGAGTCTGTTTTTCGCTTTAGGAGATCAAACGCGGGATCCATCAACAACAAAGCTTCCTCACTCCAAGATGTTGATGAAGGATGGCATGAATGCTCCCCAAATTAATGCCTACAATTTTTTCGATGTACGAATATGTGATTCGTGGGTCTTCTCGCACTAACATTTCAGTAGTCCATACATTTCTGCCGTTACTGCTCTTTGCGGGCCTCGGTTCATTAGTCATCTTTAAAATTAATTTTACCCGAATATATTACTCGAACTTACCCCACAAAAAATTTAATGCTAATTAATATGTATTTTATTTCATTAGTGTGTTTATGTAATTAGACATTGTTATGATCACCAATTAATTTGCAAAATATAAAAAGGAGATCATTGTGACAATAAGCACCTTCTTGCCAATTACGTTTGGGAGTTAGGTAATTAATTTACAAACTATTATTATTTACCAACCCAATTTTTGAAATAACAATATATTATGTTAAAAATATAGTGTTTCTTTTTCATATGGTTACAAATCATATTCTAGTAGAGTTGTAAGTGTAGAATATGAAATTTTAGGTTTAATTCCTCAATTACTCGAAACAATGACAATGTTGATGAGCTCTTCTTTTCCTGTGCCCTTCATTTCTAATAGTCGCCTGTTACGACACTCACAATGAACTGGTATGATGGTTTCTCTTACGTCGCCACTTCGTGGTAAATATAATTTATAAAACAATACGCTAGTATTGTTAATTCGTCTAATAACGACGTAGCCCTCGATGGTAAAGTTTGTTTCCATTGTGTATACAATATTTACAAAGTTGACAAAAAGAGTGGAGGGGAGGTGGAACTTCGTATTTAAAGTTAAATAATTTGTGTGTTTTTCATCAGCGGGGGAAAAAATATTCATAGGAAGTGCACCAAATTTAAAAAGACTAAACATTTATTACATTTATTATATTCGACAGGACAGGGCAATAAATTTTGGTATTTCTTAGTTTCATGTGCAAATTAAATGCAAAATGTGTTAAATATTATAAGGGTTAACCACTGTATTTAAACATAAAATTTATAAGTGGCTGTTCTCTATTAGGTACCTTTTATTTTGAAGAGGACACTTTACTCACGATACTGTAAAAAACTTTAAAACTGTGAGTATTGAAAATGATTTAAAATTATACCTTATTATTGTGTTTTAAAATTCTGTCTCAAACGATTAAAAATTATCAAGTTATTTGGAAATATAAATACCACGTTATAACACATTTCAAGTACGGCGTTCATTTCAATTGCTTGGTGTCTTGTCTAGCAATTAAAGCGATGAAAAATTTTAACAAAATTACATAAAATTCATGTTGTCTCTGTGTACTATTCTTAAAAAAATATTCTTCATCTTGATGGTCAGCCCGTTCTCTTTCTCTTTTTTCTTTTAAAATCGTTACCCCCACACTAGGATTTTCTACTGTATCGTGGAGGCAGTTTACAAACACAAATTGCACAAGGACAAACATTCAGACCCAGAACAATTATTTGTAGGCCATACATGTATTGTGCCAATTTTGAACCCACGCCCCCCAGCGCAGCAAGTCATTCATCTTCACGCATCTTGTTACCCGTGTTTTGTTTTTAAGTTGTTACACAAGATGGCGATACCACCATTTACTTTTTTATTCTTTTTTAATTATGGGACTTTCTTTTTTTTAACATGTCAGTCCCATTGTACCTTATAACTAAATAACACAAAACAATTTATAAAATAACTTATACAATATACTAACAAAATGACACACATTACGAGCAGCATTTGACAGTATTTAAGAGAGAATGCTTTGAATTTCATCTACATTAATGTTAGTAACATTTTAATGTTAGTTCTGGTAGCCAGTAGTTTCCGCTCGTGATGGTTTTAGGAACATTTGCCGAGCAAATGTATATCTTCGAATGTATTGCATGTTTCATAATTTCGAGATTGTTTTTTTTTTTATCATGAAAGCAAACTTGTTGCACAGAATGTGTCCGGAGCGAAGTCGCATTGCAAATGCAATAGATTTTTCATGCAATAGACACTGACAAAGGCACTTTCGGAGGCTGACACTGGACAGTTTTGTGCCATATCCATTTTTACTGCGACCTTTCATCAAAATATTCTTTCCAAAGTCATAACATTTCTCTTTATATTTAATTTCTCTACTTCATATAATTGTCAATTTTGCCAGTTTATCTGCCTCCTCACTACCTTGTAACCGCTGTCAGATGGTAGTCATATTAAATTACGGTTTTTACATTTAAGTTTAAATATGTCGCATAATATAGAGTATGCAATCGATGCACCTCTCCAAAGAAATTTGGCAAATTTGTTGCAATTAATTCATAACTCATAAATCTTTATTTGCAAGAATCACGGTATAAAAAGATGTTACAATTTATATATATATAATTATTTAAATCTAAAAAATCTTTGAAGTCATAAAAGCATTCAATTTTAACCAATCATACAAATGTTTCTTATATAGTCCTTTCGCTTAATAATTTAAATTCTTAAGGTATTTTATTATATATTTTACACACATATTTATGCATCTTTTGTTATTTTTAACGAGCCAAAGAATAACAACACAAGTTTGTCTGGGTTACGTCGTTTTGAGGATATATATCACTTGCTTTAACAAATAATGACTTATTTTTAAAAACAAACAAGCCAGCTTCATAAATGTATAGTGAAGGGAAGGGTAGGTTGTAGTGTTATGCTACTTACATATCATTTTACACTATTTTCCATTCTGTTTTTGATTTTCTGCATTCATATTTTGCATCACTTTTCACGCTATCAGTTATGCTACTTACATATCATTTTACACTTTTTTTCCATTCTGTTTTTGATTTTCTGCATTTATATTTTGCATTACCTTTATTTCCATAGGATCCTGTAACGTTTTTACATAATAACAAATCATTTTTACTTCGTATTTTCACGCTATCAGCACTTTCTAAATCGCTGTCAATGGAGTCTTACCTTTTTCGATCTTTTATATAGTTCTCCGTAACTCTGCGATTTCGGGTTTTGTGCGCGCTGCTGCACTATTTTTTTCCTATATCAATAATATCTCATTTCTTACTTAAATGTTCTGTTTTTCAATTATATGCATAAAACCAAAAATTTATAATTTTGACAACCGTTCTTAATCGAGGATTAATGTAAGTAGGTGTCTATGGGCCACAGCATCCACATAACATCAGGTGGACTGCGTGCTCGTTTGTCACTCTTCTATAAAAAACGTACGTGGTAGAGCCATGCTGCAGCTATATTAATAGTATAGTTGTAGCACGAATGGGTCAGCTCGACCGTGGAAGGACCACGCTCTCACAGAATACCAACGTCAAATAGCAGCTTAACACTGCTCTGTTTCGTATGGTGAGTGCAGAGAACCGGAGACCGTTTTTACTGGAAACGAGGCATTCCATCTTAGTCCTCACGGGTGGCAACGCATCTGCATTTTGATTCGCAAACGAGGATAGAGTCTATGGGCCACAGCAGCCACTTACCATCAGGTGGACTGTGTGCTCGTTTGTCACCCTATACTATAAAAAAAAGAAACTTCTTCTCACCTCTCCCCACGGGACATAATGGAAAGTTTGATCGTTTATGCCGTCACAGCAATATAACAATATAATATTATACGTAATTACATATTCTATTCAGACATGATAACTGTTTGTAAGCTGTTTTCGAGAGTCATAACGAATCGTCTCGTGCGGAGACTTGATGACTTCCAGCCTCCCGAACAAGCCGGTTTCCGAAAGGGCTTTAGCACCATAGACCACATACACACCCTTCGGCAAATTGTACAGAAGTCCGAAGAGTACAATTTGCCACTATGTTTGGC
Source organism: Parnassius glacialis (assembly GCA_033319125.1). NCBI lineage: Eukaryota > Metazoa > Arthropoda > Insecta > Lepidoptera > Papilionidae > Parnassius > Parnassius glacialis. The sequence continues at coordinate 39,951,591 of JAVANC010000020.1, forward strand.
GTATGTGGACTATGACAAAGCCTTTGATTTCGTTGAAATTTGGGCGGTGCTGCAGTCCCTTCAGCGGTGCCAAGTTGACTGTCGGTATATCGAAGTGTTGAACTGCTTGTACAGTAGGGCTACGATGGCTATCCGAGTACAGAACTAGAGTACGAAACCTATGCAATTGCAGAGAGGTGTAAGACAGGGTGACGTCATATCCCCGAAACTCTTCACCGCTGCATTAGAAGACGTTTTCAAGCTTCTGGACTGGAAAGGATACGGTATCAACATCAATGGCGAGTACATCACTCACCTTCGATTTGCTGACGATATAGCCCTTATGGGAGAATCGCTGGAGGACCTAAGCACGATGCTCAATGACCTCAATAGTGTTTCCTAACGGATGGGTCTTAAGATGAACATGGACAAAACCAAGATCATGTTTAATGTCCATGTCACACCTATGCCGGTAGTTGTTAGTAACACTAAGCTCGAAGTTGTTGACGAGTATGTTAACCTGGGACAAATAGTCCGACTAGTTAAGTCCAACTTCGACCGAGAGGTCATTCGACGGATTCAACTCGGTTGGGCAGCGTTCGGGAAATTACGGCACATCTTCTCGTCAGGTATACCTCAAAACTTGAAAACGAGACTGTACACCCTGTGCGTGATGCCACTATGTCTGGCGTATGTGGACTATGAGAAACATAGTCCACATACGCCAGACATAGTGGCAAATTGTACTCTTCGGACTTCTGTACAATTTGCCGAAGGGTATGTATGTGGTCTATGGTGCTAAAGCCTTTTCGGAAACCAGCTTGTTCGGGAGGCTGGAAGTTGTCAAGTCTGCACGCGAGACGATTCGTAATGACTCTCGAAAACAGCACGTAGACGCGGCTCAGAAGGGAAATCTGTCTGTAGTTCTTCAAGAAAGCGTTGTCGCCTTTCTTGAAGAACAAGACCGCCGCACTTCTGCTCCACGCCTCCGGTGTAATGCCACCATGGAGGACAGAATTAAAGAGCTTTTGAAGGACTTCAAGTACCGGTCTTCCACCCGCTTTCAGAAGCTCCGCTGTAATTCCATCCTCGCCTAGGGCCTTGCCGTTTTTAAGGTGCCGGAGAGCCATTCTAATCTCGCTCAGACTGACGTCAGGGACATCATCGGAATAATGTCGGATAAGACTAGCTTTTGGATCGTTACTCACACTTGCGTACGGCTCCAACGATGACGTGTACAGCTGCCCAAAGAACCTCTCAATCTCACTCAAAATCTCAGGTGCCCCGGAAAGGACGCTGCCACATTCGGTCTTCAGCTTTGACAGTTGGCTCTTTCTGGCAGACAGATCTCTGGCAAAGACTTTGGAGCCTTGGTTCCGCTCGATCGCTTCTTCAATACGAGCTGTATTGAAGTTGCGTAAGTCCCGCCGCATGCATTTGGAGATCTATCTGTTCAGTTGCCTGTATGCTGTCAAATCTGTTGAAGAATGTAGCTTCATCTCTAGTCTAACATCCATGAGATTAAAAGTGTGATCGGAGAGGTTTTGTGTTCTTCTGCGGTGGGTCTTGAAGAACATAGCTCCGATCGTATGGACAGTTTCCACGAGCTTGTCATTCAAATCGTCCACTTCGTTGCAGTCTTCTAGGCACTGAAAACGGTTTTGTAACTCGAACTGAAAGGTTTCGGGACTATGGATTAGAGCACGAGGGGGACGGAGCGTTGACTTCATTAGACGAGACCTCTCCAACATAACATTTAGGTTCAGTGTGCCTCTAACCATTCGGTGATCGCTGTCGGTTTTCACCCTCGCGATCACTGAGACATCACTGAACATTTGTCGTCTGGTCATCATAATGAAGTCAATCTCATTTTTTATTGAACCGTCGGAGCTCGACTAGGTCCAGTTCCTGTGGGGCCGTATCTGGAAGAAAGAATTTATCATAAAGAGTCCCTCTTTCTCCATGAAGTCGGCCAGCTGCTGGCCCCTTGGGTTCCGTTGCCCTATTCCAAATTTCCCCACTTTCAGCTCACCGTTCTCTCTTGTGCCTAGTTTTGCATTGAAATCTCCCATTAACACCGTATATTGGGTTTCGGAGGAATGCATGGCTCTAGAGATATCCTTATACATTTCCTCCACCTCCTCATCGGAGTGTGCCAAGGTTGGTGCGTTAACCTGTATGACCTTCAGCGAATGCCGTTTGGTGATTCTGAGTATAAGGTACGCAACCCTCGTCGACACACTCTCAATCATTACAACGTTGTTAACAAGAGAATTGTGGACGATAAATCCGACACCTCCTTGGGACAGATGGTCGCCCTCCCGGTGATAGAGCAAGTTGCCGGATTCGAGGATTACCGCGACCTCCCCCTCTCTTCGGACTTCGGATAATCCTATAATATGCCAGCGTAACTTGTCTATCTCGTCTTGCAGCTCCACGATCTTCTCGTCAGTCCTCAGGGTGCGTGCGTTGTATGTTGCCAGGTAGAGTCATCGTAGGTGGCAACCGAACCTCCACCGGAGATTCTTAGTACCCCCTGCCCCGCCGTTACCATGGTCGCCTCCGTAGCCAGGAATAGCGAGGCCGCCGGGGACTGGGGGCCGTCTCTTCGTAACTTTCATTATGGGGGGTATATTGCCATAGTTGCAACGCTTGGCGAGCGGGTTGGCAACCGCAGTTTTTTTGTTGTATTTTTGCTGTTACCAGGACGATGCTACTGCCCATCTCCTGCCTGTTTCCCTTTGTCGCCTTTACGACACCCACGGGAAGATATGGGGTAGTCGATATTCTTAACCGCCACTACACGGCAAACTTAATAGTTTAAGACATTTAAATTTTTAGGATAATTAATAGAAACAGGCGTTACTTTGCGGAAGTCCATTATATTAAATTTGACAAAAAATTACTTTGCGTACTTCCGCTAGATAAAATAAAATAATGTGTCTTACCTAGTTTGAAGAGCACCTCCCGCCCTCCCACAATTGCGTGCACTATCCCCGTCACCACTACTCCCAGCACCACTACTCCCAACACCACTACACTAAGAAAGACTGTCGTGAAGCGACAATTAAAAGAGAAGGAAAACCTAACCTACGATCAGCAAAACAACCAAATAGACCAAGACAATAATATATTTAAGTTTTTAAAAGAGTATTTACAATTTTATATATCAAAAATGGAGTATGAATGTGAGGATGGATGATGTGATTTACAAATTATTTTTTAAAAAAAAAGGTAATAAAAAAAAGATTTATGTCGTAGCTGAGTCCGAAGATCCCAAGCGTGCTCTCAGCGCCTGGAACGAGCACGCACGGCGTAGGTGGGTAGGCGTGGGCGTCTCTAGGGGACGACCTCAGGTGAATGCGGCGATTGCAGGATCGGCGACTTCAGCCCAGACAGGAGCTTGCAGGATCCTCAGCGACTTCAGACAGCGCAGTGGCCTGCAGGATCCGGTGACTGCAGGCGGGACAGAGGTTTGTAGGTTCCGGTGATTTCGGGCGGAACAGAGGTCTGTAGGTTCCGGCGACTCCAGGTAGAGTAGAGACTTGTGGGATCTCGGCGACTTCAGGCAGAGCAACGTTTTGTAGGATCCGGCGACTTCAGGCAGAGCAACGGATCGTAGAGTCCAGTGGCTTCAGGCAGGATAGAGGCTTGCAGGATCCCGGGGCTGAGCGGCCCCGGGATAAGGCCTTTAGAAGATGCTTCCGATACGAGAACTGAAGCAAGACTGCATTTCTTCACCGATTGTTCGGCTTTTATATCTTTCTAGAGAAAACGGAAAAATTATTTAAATTAAAAGGAAATTTATTGTAAATGACCTAGAGCAAAAGAGTATTTATGTGAAAATATCGAGATAAAACATCATATCGGTAACGAATTTGAATAAAAATTGCCATGACAACGGTATAAATAGTAGTTGTCATAAATACCAATTTTTGGTTTTTGGACTTTTATTAAGAAATTATTACATTTAAGTATGAATTGAGATATGATTCACATAAGAAAAACTTATGCACGGCTGCGTGCATGAAGCCTGAAATTGTAGAGTTACAGAGAATTCAATAAAAGACCATAAAAGGTAAGACTTCATTGACAGCTATTTTAAAAGTGATAAATAGTGTGAAAATACGAAGTAAAATGATATGTTATTGTGTAAAAACGTTACAGGATCCTATAGAAATAAAGGTGATGCAAAATATAAATGCAGAAAATCAAAAACAGAATGAAAAAAATAGTATAAAGTGATGCAAAACATGAATGCAGAATATCAAAACAGAATGAAGAATTAGTGTACAATGAAATGTAAGTAGTATAACACTACAAGACACACCACTGACGACAATACTGGTTTGGAAAGGATACGGTATCAACATCAATGGCGAGTACATCACTCACCTTCGATTTGCCGACGATATAGTCCTTATGGCAGAATCGCTGTAGAACCTAAGCACTATGCTCAATGACCTCAATAGTGTTTCCCAACGGATAGGTCTTAAGATGAACATGGACAAAACAAAGATCATGTTTAATGTCCATATCACACCTATGCCGGTAGTTGTTGGGAACACTAAGCTCGAAATTGTTGACGAGTATGTTTACCTGGGACAAATAGTCCGACTAGGTAAGTCCAACTTCGACTGAGAGGTCAATCGACGGATTCAACTCGGTTGGGCAGCGTTCGGGAAATTACGGCACATCTTCTCGTCAGGTATACCTCAAAGCTTGAAAACGAGACTGTACACCCAGTGAGTGTTGCCACTGATGACATACGGAACTGAGACGTGGTCTTTCACTGCTGGCCGGATGAGGAAGCTCAAGGTCGCTCAGCGAGCTATGGACAGGGCTATGATCGGCTATTTCTCTGCGTGATAAACTCAGACATGAGGATATCCGCAGTAGAACCAGAGTGACCGACATAGCCCAACGGATTTGTAGCTGAAGTGGCAATGGGCCGGCCATATAGCTCGAAGAACCGACAACCGATGGGGAAGAAAGGTTCTCGAGTGGCAGCCACGTACCGGCAGGCGAAGTGTAGGGCGTCCCCCCACTAGATGGAGTGACGACCTGGTAATATATGCAGGAAGTAGATGGATGCAGGTGGGTCAGGACCGTGTTTTTTGGCATTCTTTGGAGGAGGCCTATGTTCAGCAGTGGACTTGTGAAAGGCTGTGATGATGAATGATGATGACGACTTAATTATCTTCACGCACGATCCCTGACGGGGTAGCATGAGAGAACAGATCGCCAAGTGTCACGATCCTTACATACCTCTTTCACTTCTTTCAGATTCATTATCTTCTTCATACATGCACGTCTAGGTATTCGAGTACTCTTGACCCTCCCTTCTTCGATCAATTTACTCACATGGTCTTCGAAAGTTAGTCTCGGTCTACCTCTACACTTTTTGAAATTAACTTTTGCGCTATATATTTTCTTCGCCATTCGGTCTTCACTCATTCGCTCAACGTGCCCAAACCATCGAAGCACGCCCTTATCAATTTTTGTGCTAAGGTCATCTTTCAAACCTGCCATATTGCGAATCTCTTCGTTTCGCTTTCGGTCGGCCATGGTAACGCCGCACATTTTACGAAGAGATCGCATCTCCACTGCATTCAACTTGCTTTTATGCTTCTTCTGGCATATCCAGGTTTCGCTACCATATAACAAAGTCGGTACCAACAATGCGTTATGTATTGCAAGGCGTGCACTCTTCACTACGCCTTGCCTTTTGACTAACGCAGTCAGGGCACCTTTGACTTTGTTCCCGGCAGCGACCCGCCTGTCCACATCTAAATCACATCTTCCATCCCGGCTAAAAGCACTCCCCAATTATACAATTTCATTTACCTGTTCTAGACATTCCTGATTTACCCATATTTCACACTTCGTTCTCTCTTCGTCCCTTTCAAATACCAGAACCTTAGTTTTATTAGCATCTAAACGGAGACCTTTAATTTCACATTTCTCTTTCATACACGTGACTAATGCCTGCAGTTCTGCCTCTGATGGTGCTATAAGCACTACATCATCATTATATAGCAGACAATTTACTTTTATGTCACCCAATTTCACACCCAAACAGCTATCTTTCAGCTTCTGTAAACAGCTGTCGAGATACAATATGAACAGCCAGGAAGACATGACACAACCCTGTTTTACGCCCGTTTGGACGCTTTACATGGGTGACAGGTCATGATCTATCTGCACACAAGCTTTACAGTCACAGTAAAGTGACTGCACAGCCCTTAGCAATCGACCATCCACACCGTACCCCGGCAACAATTCCCACATTTTCTTCCTTACAACCTTATCAAATGCTTTCTCAAGATCCACAAAAGCAAAGAAAAAGCTTTTCCGTAAACAGCGGAGAGAAAACATTTGATCCGTGCATCTTCTTCCAGGTCTAAATCCGCATTGTGCCTCCCATAGAAATCTTTCCGATTTCTCTTGCATCCTACGTGTCAAAACCTTCGAGTAAACTTTACTTGCTAAACTGGTCAAGCTGATCGCCCGATAGCACCCGCAGTCAAAATGTGAAACTTTACCTTTATATAAAGGCACAATGAATGCGGATCGCCAATCATCCGGGACATCTCCCGTCCGCCAGCACAAATTGCACAGCAGATGAAAGTTGTCCCAGACGCGAGGCCCGCCATACTTGACCATTTCAGCAGTAACGCACGTTCAATCTCTTTCATACTGATGACCTCAGTGTCATCGAGGTCCGGGTCTGGCGTACCAGTCACGGCGTCATCCCCTGATCCCTCACTAAGATCATCACACGCATACATTTCTCTATAATATTCGCTCCATCGCTGCATGAGGTCCGATTTTTCTGAGAGAACGTCATTAGTTCTCGAAAGCACTTTGTTCATTCTTAAGGCCAACTCACCACTTCGGGTCCTTCCAACCTCTTTCCAGAAGAGTTTGGAGTTCTCCTTAAAGTTGTGCGACAACCTTTCGTCCGCTTCCATTCTACACCTTTCACGAACTTTCTTAATCAATGCTTTCGTGTGAACTTTCTGCAGCTTATATCTTTCTTTCATCTTCTCTCTTATATCCTTATCAGTACTAGAGGCGAAGTAGTCTAACCATGCTTTCTTCTTCTTCTTTACAGCTTTTTTCACTTCATCATTCCACCATGTATCTCTTATTTTACTACAGCCTCTTTTTATTGTTCCACACAGTTCTTCCGCTGCAATAACCATTCCATTCCTATGGTTCTGCCATGTTCTTTCCACACATTTTTTTCTGCCATCGATGGTGTCAAGCTTTTCGGCTACCCTCGCATGATATTTGTCCCTAGTATCCGCTTCCTGAAGCTTCCAACTTCGGATGCGACAGACCGACTGTGGTTCTGTTACTGCCATCCGGTAGCGCCAACCCGCGAACAGACCCCTAAATCTAGTAATAACTAGATAGTGATCCGTTTCCAGGTCAGCACCCCTGAAGAGTCGCGTATCCATCACCTGTTTTCGCAGTCGGTCATCCACCAGAAACAAATCGCTCATACTTCTCTCATTCTTTTTTTCTCTAGTATACATATGGATTTTCTTGTCATTAAACATAGTGTTTGTCATAAGAAGACCGTTTTCCTTGCATACCGCCAGTATGCGCTTGCCAGTATCATTAACCCTCTTATCGCCAAACTTTCCAAGCACCGACTCGTACCCTGGTCGAGCGGTACCAACCCATCCATTCAAATCACCACATACAACAATTCTTTCGTTTCCCCTAGCCAAATCTAGAACTTCTCTTACATTCTCCCAAAACTCCTCCAGCTCAGCCCTGGACGACGAAGCTACCGGCGCATTAACAGCCAAAAGGAATAACTTCGTCAGTCCCAATTTAAAGCGAACCCAGAGAAGTCTTGAGTTCACAACCTTATATTCAGTCATTACATCGACCAACCGAGACGACAGCAGCACCCCCACTCCCTGGCAGGCGTTCTCGCTCTCCGGGACTCCGGACCATAGAGCTAACGCCCCGCCAGGGAGCTCTTCAGTACCACTGCCCTTCCGTTTGGTCTCCGACATACACACGACATCTAATTCTCTATCTTTCATTATTTCGATCAACTCATTCGTCTTATCTCTCGTGCCTCCTCTAACATTCATCGTGCCAACTCTGCACTTTGTCTTCTATATTCCGCCATATCGGGCTGTGCGTGACGGGTGGCAGTCCCCATCGCCGCTTTGCGCGCTGCATTCCACACCAACGGGTACGAGCTGGTGTGCTTCGCCTTGGGGGGACGCCCTTACCCTAGTTGGCATGGGTGCGCAGCTGAGTAGAATTGCAGCCCTGAAAAGGGCTGGCAGGGGTCGCGACGAGAACGCTTCTACAATGACCCCCATACATATTATAGTATATAAATAAGTAAAAAACAATAAAGTAGTTAATAAAATAACAGCATGAACGTTATATATACGCAATTCAGGAAGTTCGTTGCCTATTTTTCATTACATTTACTTACGTAAAATATATACGAGTATATGATTTTAAGTAAGTAACTCTTATGTAACTGTCGAAAGTGTTTCGTATTAAAGAAGAACTTAGTTTTTGATATACGAAACAAATTTTAAAACGGTCACTAATCGGCTTTTGGTTTTAAGGGGATATCCTATATTTCACCACTTTTGTGAATAGGTTTAATGAGCGCTGTTATTAAAGCTGAGGAAAAGATTCCTGTAGACAAAGCCAGGTCACAAATATGTGTAATAGGGGGGGTAAGAATATATATCATCATCATCATTACAGCCCTTCACAAGTCCACTGCTGAACATAGGCCTCCCCCAAGGAATGCCACAAAGCACGGTCCTGAGCCACCTGCATCCATCGACTTCCTGCATGTCTTACCAGGTCGTCACTCCATCTTGTGGGGGGACGCCCTACACTTCGCCTACCGGTACGAGGCTGCCACTCGAGAACCTTTCTTCCCCATCGGTTGTCGGTTCTTCGAGCTATATGGCCGGCCCACTGCCACTTCAGCTTACTAATCCGTTGGGCTATGTCGGTTACTCTGGTTCTACTGCGGATATCCTTGTTCCTAAGTTAATCACGCAGAGAAACTCCGAGCATAGCCCTCTCCATAGCTCGCTGAGCGACCTTGAGCTTCCTCATACGGCCAGCAGTGAAGGACCACGTCTCAGTTCCGTAAGTCATCACTGGCAACACGCACTGGTTGTACAATTTTGTTTTAAGGTTTTGAGGTATTTCTGACGAGAAGATGTGTCGTAGCTTCCCGAACGCTGCCCAGCCGAGTTAAATCCGTCGATTGACCTCTCGGTCGAAGTTGGACTTACCTAGTCGGACTATTTGTCCCAGGTAAACATACTCGTCAACAACTTCGAGCTTAGTGCTCCCAACAACTACCGGCATAGGTGTGACATGGACATTAAACATAATCTTTGTTTTGTCCATGTTCATCTTAAGACCTATCCGTTGGGAGACACTATTGAGGTCATTGAGCATAGTGCTTAGCTCCTCCAGCGATTCTGCCATGAGGACTATATCGTCAGCAAATCGAAGGTGAGTGATGTACTCGCCATTGATGTTAATTCCGTATCCTTTCCAGTCCAGAAGCTTGAAAACGTCTTCCAATGCAGCGGTGAAGAGTTTCGGGGATATAACGTCACCCTGTCTTACACCTCTCTGCAATTGGATAGGTTTCGTACTCTGGTTCTGTACTCGGATAGCCATCGTAGCTCTACTGTACAAACACTTCAGCACTTCGATATACCGACAGTCAACTTGGCACCGCTGAAGGGACTGCAGCACCGCCCAAATTTCGACGGAATCAAAGGCTTTCTCATAGTCCACATACGCCAGACATAGTGGCAAATTGTACTCTTCGGACTTCTGTACAATTTGCCGTAGGGTATGTATGTGGTCTATGGTGCTAAAGCCCTTTCAGAAACCGGCTTGTTCGGGAGGCTGGAAGTCGTCAAGTCTGCGCGCGAGACGATTCGTAATGACTCTAGAAAACAGCACGTAGACGCGGCTCAGAAGGGAAATCGGTCTGTAGTTCTTCAAGAGAGCGTTGTCACCTTTCTTGAAGAACAAGACCACCGCACTTCTGCTCCACGCCTCCGGTGTAATGCCACCATGGAGGACGGAATTAAAGAGCTTCTGAAGGACTTCAAGTACCGGTCTTCCACCCGCTTTCAGAAGCTCCGCTGTAATTCCATCCCCGCCTGGGGCCTTGCCGTTTTTAAGGTGCTGGAGAGCCATTCTAATCTCGCTCAGACTGACGTCCGGGATATCTTCGGAATAGTGTCGAATAAGACTCGCTCTTGGATCGTTACTCACACATGCGTGTGGCTCCAACGATGACGTGTACAGCTGCCCATAGAACCTCTCAATCTCACTCAAAATCTCAGGTGCCCCGGAAACGATGCTGCCACATTCGGTCTTCAGCTTTGACAGTTGGCTCTTTCTGGCAGACAGATCTCTGGCAAAGACTTTGGAGCCTTGGTTCCGCTCGATCGCTTCTTCAACACGAGCTGTATTGAAGTTGCGTAAGTCTCGCCGCATGCATTTGGAGATCTGTCTGTTCAGTTGCCTGTATGCTGTCAAATCTGTTGAAGAATGTAGCCTCATCTCCCGTCTAACAGCCATGAGATTAAGAGTGTGATCGGAGAGTTTTTGTGTTCTTCTGCGGTGGGGCTTGCAGAACTTAGCTCCGACCGCATGGACAGTTTCCACGAGCTTGTCATTCATATCGTCCACTTCATTGCAGTCTTCTAGGCACTGAAATCGGTTTTGTAACTCGAGCTGAAAGGTTTCGGGACTTTGGATTAGAGCACGAGGGGGACGGAGCGTTGACTTCATTAGACGAGACCTCTCCAACTTAACATTTAGGTTCAGTGTGCCTCTAACCATTCGGTGATCGCTGCCGGTTTTCACCCTCGCGATCACTGAGACATCACTGAACAGTTGTCGTCTGGTCGTCATAATGAAGTCAATCTTATTTTTCGTCGAACCGTCGGGGCTCGACCAGGTCCACTTCCTGTGTGAATATATATATATATATATATATATATATATATATATATATATATATATATATATATCTATTAAGTATTACACTAGAAATCTGATCAAGCCCTACTTCATAATTGTCTCTTAAACCCTGAATCAGCTGGAAAATTTCATCCTCATCCATTGTAGCATGACAAACGAGTTGGTAGGGAATGGATATAAGACGTCAGGTTCAGTAGATATTTTATGTCTAGATTTTATGATATCTTCAGCCACATTCCTTCCTATATTAGTAAAGAAGTAGTTAATATCATTAATACTTTTTTTGGACTTTCTGGAGAGAGGTGACAGGATGAGTGGTCTACTAGCTTATTTGAGCCGCTCAGTTTTTTAATGGCTTTCCACAGCTTCTTTTTATTATTTTTCGCCTTTTCAATCTCTTGTTTCTCATAGTCTTTTTTTGCCTTTTTTAAGATAGAGTTACAGCAGTTCCGGTAGCGTTTATAGGTTAGTTTATGTTTGATTGGGAGGGAATGCCTTAAGGCATTAAGTCCGCCAAATGTACGATTTTATTTTGTGTGTTTGATCCACCGTGGCATCACACGTGTAATTTCTGGATCTCGATAACAGAGCCACCTACCGGGTCCAATCGTGTATTTTAACCATTTAGAGATTCATTTAAACACACACAAATATTCATCAAAATCGGTCATGTCATTTAGTAGGAGTTCAGTGATAAATACAAATACAAAATAATTATATAACGTGTAACCCTGTGGTTCTATTTAAGTGTGTTATTAGAATCATTAATATAGCTTACTTATGGTTATAAATTAAGTTATAAACGAATTAGTATTTACAATTCACGTTACTTCACAAAATTTGACCATTAAAATAAATTAAATAATTTTTAGTTTGCAAAATGTATGAGGTTTTATTACTTCTGCATTGGCCGAAGGTAAAGAGTATTGACTCTCTAGTATATTCGAATCATAATGCAGATGCGTTGTCAGCCGTGAGGACTAAAATGGAATGCCTATTTTTCAGTAAAAAAGGTTTCCGGGTCTCTACACTCACCATACAAAACACAGCAGCATTAATCTGCTATTTTACACTGGTATTCTGTGAGGGCGTGGTCCTTCCTCGGTCAAGGCGACACATTCGTGCTACAATTATACAATTAATATAGCTGCAGCATGCCTCTACCACGTACATAATTCAGCGTAATGCTACAGCATCTTACCATAGCACTAATATTCTGTCGGAGCCACTTATTACATAAGACATTCGCGGGCAATCCATGGATTTAATCGAGAGTGTTCATAGATATGTTTAATGAAAATCCGTTCAGTCCCTTGAAGATAATCAGCTCCTTTTGTATCGGTAAATTTTAGTATAAGTGTTTATTGTTATAAACTCAAACAGAACATTTTGTTCTTATCTGAAAGCAAAAAATTTAAAGCCTTTCATGTTATATTAATTACATACAATGTATTTATTTTAATATTTAACAATTAATATTTAAATTACTAACTATTAAAAAGAATGTGCGTGGTATTGTGAACACGCGTACGAAGTAAGATTTTTTTACAACATATCGTTCTTTTTTTATTTTTATTTTACTCTCGTTGTTCATCTGCCGGTGAATATCCCGTGAAAATCGGTGCAGCCATTTTGGAGATTAGCCATCACAAACAAACAGACAGACAAAAATTTAAAAATTGTGTTTTTAATACAGTTGCTCAAAAATTGTGGCTTATTGCAGGGATGTATAGCATTCGGGATGTGGGCTATCACATACTGGAGCTTTTTTTTTTACATTTTCCGAACTCGTGCGTTCTCTTTCCCAACTGTCAAAATAATGTCTATTAAAAAGAAAAAATCAACCACGAAGTTTTTACCAAAAAAAAATTCATAGAAGTTTTTATGATTCATGCAAATATTTCTAAAAAGAAGCTACTAATTTGTTTTAATATCAGATTTAATGATTTGATTCAATGAGTTAGGATAGGATTCATTTCATTTCATCTCGTTAAATTTCATTTTCATTTCATATCAATAAAACATTCTACTGAAGATTTGGCTGTATGGGCATAGTTCCCTTTGCCTACCCAGAATGGGTGAAAAAAACAAAAAAATCTCTGCTTATATTCTTTAACGGTTGGCGCCATTTTCCAAAAATGTTCTTTATTAAATTGCTTCATTTTTTCGCAACTGTATTAAAAATAGTTTTTCAGTACACGTGTGAAACCGTCATTGCAACTTGTTCCGACTGTCAACCCTCAGCTTCGGCTGCGCCTCAGCTCGGGTAGACATTTGTCGGGACTCTTTGCAATGACAGACTTTCCGCACTCGTAATGAAATATACTATTTTGATATAAATACCGTATATACTTTCATATGCATGTAGTAAAAAGCTGTTAGTTTGACATTACAAAAACACTTCATTTTTATTTATTTGTATAGATTTTACATGAGTAGTTTAAATAATAGTATACTCATGTAGACCCGCCGGTGAAACGTTACTAGAAAACGTGATGTTATTGTTTTTTAATATCGTACTGACTCCTCTACATCGATAATAATAATAGTGTAGCTCTTTTTGATTTAACTACATCTTCTTTCTTTATTTATCAATACCTTAGTATTAAAATGAATCTTACGATGTTCTGTTTAGTTAGGTAATATTATTGTTTAACTCCTCCCATCTGCCCTGATGTTCTCTTGTGGAGTAACTGTCTAAATTATTATTGTCACTATATAACTAGTTTATAATACATTATTTTTTTGTTATTAATTCATTCATTCTGTACAGTCTATCAAAAGCACTGATGTATAATAAAGTCTTTCTTTGATTTCCTCATAGGGGAAATATTTATTATATTGTCCACAATTGTCAGGCGGGTTACCAACCGCAGTTTTTGTTTATAAGTCATAGTTTTTATCAGGAAGATGCTGCTACCCACCTCCAGTTTCATTTCTCACTGTCGGTGATATCACATCAATGGCAAACTTGCGAATCTGTCATTTTCGCTTAAAACGGTTTATTGGTGTAATCCACTTCCAATGTAGTAATACATACTGTGGCAAATTTTCAAAGCTGTGTGCTCTTATAGATTATAATATATTATGACAGTAAATGTGCGAATCACATATTAAATAAATTACTCACCATGGTAAATTTACAAAGTGCAGATAAACTATTCTACTAAGGGCTAATTATTTATGTACTCCTCTAAGTTAGTAGTAAATATGCAAATATTGGATCTATTCGTGTTTTTACCGAAGCATTTTTAATGTTTTATGCACATAATTAACCATGGTCAACTTACCTAAGTGCCATATTCGTGAATTAGTTATGGTATCATTTTCACTACAAAGTGTCTGATGGCCCGTGGTCAATTAACCTATGTGTCACATTCACATTATTGCTATGGTATAATTTACGTTCTAAAAATTGGTTTAACCACGGTGAACTAACAATTATGTCACTGTCGCATATATGCTGTGGAGAAAAAAAACTCTCACATATTAAATGAACCATACTGAATATCATCTTCTCACAATTTGTTAATATTGTTACGCAAACACAGGCTTGCAGTTCACGAAGTTAATTTGAAGGTTTCCTACATGACCACTTAGAAGACGGGTTTCTGAAATAACCTTAACGAAACATCCCTCAAAAACATTACTTAGACTTTCATCAGCACCTAGAACTATGTATTTCACACAAAAACGTGCTTTAAACGATAATTTACAACCTACATTACCAAAAAAGACATGTTTCTGATCCTTCGAAATGGAAAAGATACGTTTAAAGAAATCAACGTTTCAAAGGTGCTGTCACCAAAAAATTAAAGGTAAATCAGTTGCAGCAAGACCTATGAAGCAATCTAATTGTGTAAAATTACTAAAACATAAATGTAATATTGAAGTCCCAGAAAAAATTAGAGAAGATATAAAACAGAACTTTTGGTCATTAGCAAGCACAAAGCACAGCGTCAATTTATAACAAAACATGTCACAAGAACTTAAAAAAGACAAAACAAATCTGGACACTCACGTCAGAATTACACAGAATTTAAACAGTGGTAGAGCCACGCGGCAGCTTTTGCTGTCACACGG
>JAVANC010000020.1:39966774-40006348 GCA_033319125.1 Parnassius glacialis
CCAACAAATAACACACTCAAAAACAACTAGTGATCTCATAAAGAAACACTCCGAAAGATTAAATCTAGACGTAAAATCGATAATACCTACGTGTGCCAAACCACCGAAATTGTATGGGTTACCAAAAATACACAAGCCCAATGCTCCACTACGTCCTATAGTGAGCCAAATCGATTCACCAACTTACAAATTGGCTCAACACTTAGCGAATATACTCTCACCGCTCAGGGGACATACAAGAGCACACACAAAGGATTCCTACCATTTTGTCAGCGAGATTAAAGACCTACATCTGGCAGACAATGAAACTATGGTCAGTTTTGATGTGCAGTCTCTGTTCACATGCTTACCTGTTGAAGACTGCATCTCGATTGTTACTAGAAGGCTAGAGCAAAACAACATGCCCGTAGAATATGCAGTATTACTTAGACACTGCCTTACATCTGGCTACCTATTGTGGAAGGAGGAGTTCTACAAGCAAGTAGATGGAGTGGCGATGGGCTCACCTGTATCTCCCATTGTTGCCGATATATTCATGGAGGACTTTGAGGAGAAAGCCCTGCGTACTTCTCCCGTAAACCCAAGATTCTACAAGTGGTACGTAGACGACACTTTCACAATTCTCCCTTTAGATAAAGTAACTGCATTTCTAGACCATCTTAACTCCTTAAATTCTAAAATTCATCATTCTGGGGGGGGGGGCAAAATTCCGCTCAAAAACATAACTGCTCGGGGTAAACAGAGCAACAATACCAAGGCGACCCCTGCCACGCTATCCGTGAATTTCTGCAACATCAGGGGACTTAACTCTAACCTAAACGCCGTCCACTACCATCTCGAGACGGCGAAGCCGGCCTTGCTCTTCCTGACCGAGACGCAGGTTTCCTCTCCGGCTGATATTTCGTATCTCTCCTACCCTGGGTACAAATTGGAGCACTCCTTTGTGCCTCGGGCTGGAGTTTGCGTGTATGTCAGAGAGGACATCTGTTCTCGACGCCTCGGCAGTCTTGAAGGTTCGGACCTGTCCATCCTTTGGCTACGCGTAGACAGCGACGACCATCCGCGCGTCTACGGGTGCCTCTATAAGTCCCATAGCGGTAATGCCGAAACAGACCGACTCATCGACCACGTCCAAATGGCTACAGATTCCTTGCTACAACAGGTCCCATTCGCAGAGATCGTGATCCTTGGCGATTTTAACGCCCACCATGCCGAATGGCTCGGTTCACGTTTAACCGATCATGCGGGGAGATCTGTTTATGACTTTGCCTTGGCATATGGTCTGACACAACTGGTTACTTCGCCTACGCGGATTCCAGATGTGGAGGATCATACACCTTCTCTGTTGGACCTTCTGCTGACCTCTCATCCGGACGGATATCAGGTTTCCGTCGATGCCCCTCTCGGCTCTTCGGACCACTGTTTGATCCGGAGTATGGTGCCACTCACGCTCCCTTCGCGGTTGCGTTCTGCAGGTTGCCGCCGTGTTTGGCATTACAGGTCGGCGGATTGGGACGGAATGCGGTCTTTCTTTGCATCCTACCCATGGGGGCGGGTTTGCTTCTCGCCGGATGATCCCAGCGCTGTTGCTGACTCTGTCACTGATGTGGTGCTACAGGGAATGGAACTATTTATTCCATCATCTGTGGTACCCATCGGAGGCAGATCTCAGCCTTGGTTTGGTCGCTCCTGTAAAACTGCATTACGCAGTAAGCAGGAGTGTTATCAAGCCTGGGCTGCGGCTTCGGCGACTCGGGATGTAAACACCAGCACACTTAAAAAGAAGTATAACTTCGCCTCCAGGTCCTCAAAAGAGTTATTGCCAAGGCAAAGTCAGAGCACATAGGCAGAATTGGCGAGAAACTAGTTCGCCTTCCTTCGGGAACCCGTGCATTCTGGTCTCTCGCCAAGGCTGTCCAAGGGAATTTCTGTAAGCCATCACTACCATCTCTGCACAGGGAGGACGACTCACTGGCCCATGACGCAAAAGACAAAGCCGACCTTTTAGGCTCCCTTTTTGCGTCCAACTCGACTCTTGATGACGAGGGGAAAACACCGCCGACCATCCCGCGGTGTGAGTGCTCTATGCCGGATGTGCTGTTCTCACAGCGCTCGTTTCGCAAAGCACTTCTCTCCCTGGACATCCAGAAGTCGAGTGGGCCTGACGGAATCCCCCCAATTGTGCTGAGGACGTGTGCTCCGGAGTTGGCACCGGTCCTAACGCGTCTTTTTCGGTACTCCTACTCCCAAGGCGTAGTCCCGAATTCATGGAAGACAGCTTTTGTCCACCCGATCCCTAAAAAAGGCGACCGCTCAGACCCGTCCAACTATAGGCCTATCGCGATCACCTCCTTGTTCTCCAAAATAATGGAATCCATTATCAACTGCCAGCTCATCCGGTACCTTGAGGATCACCAGCTGATTAGTGACCGCCAATACGGTTTTCGTGGGGGTCGATCAGCTGGTGATCTTCTGGTCTACCTGACTCATAGATGGGCGGAGGCAGTAGAGTCCAAGGGGGAGGCGTTGGCCGTTAGTCTGGACATTGCGAAGGCCTTCGATCGGGTTTGGCACAAAGCGCTTCTCTCGAAGCTCCCTTCCTATGGGCTTCCCGAGAAATTGTGCAATTGGATCACGCAAGCTTCCTTGCAGATCGGAGCATCAAGGTTGTTGTAGACGGTGCATGTTCTGACTACAAGCCTATTAACGCTGGTGTTCCACAAGGCTGTGTGCTATCACCAACGCTGTTTCTTCTGCATATCAATGATATGTTGCTAACTGGTAACATTCATTGCTATGCGGATGACAGCACTGGTGATGCTCTATACACCGCCGTGCTAATATTTCTCGGGAAAACGTCTCCGAGTACCGGAACAAACTTGTGTCTGAAGTCGAGTCTTTGCTGGACAAAGTCTCGAACTGGGGGCGACTAAATCTAGTTCAGTTTAATCCTCAGAAGACACAAGTTTGCGCGTTTACCGCTAAAAAGAACCCCTTTGTCGTATCTCCTCAGTTTCAAGGCACTCCCCTGGTTGCCTCAGCCAGTATCAGAATCCTCGGCGTCGACATATCGAGTGACGTGCAGTTTCGTGGTCATTTGGAAGAGAAGGCCAAATTGGCCTCTAAAAAGCTTGGCGTGCTCAGCAAGCGCGACAGTATTTCATGCCGGCACACCGCCTGCAACTTTACAAGGCGCAGGTTCGGCCTCACATGGAATACTGTTCCCATCTCTGGGCAGGGGCTCCCCAGTGCCAGCTCCTTCCACTTGACCGCATCCAGCGCAGAGCGGCTCGAATCGTCGACGACCGAGTTCTTTCCGATCGGCTCGACTCATTGGCGCTGCGTAGAGATGTTGCATCTCTTTGCATTTTCTTTCGCATCTACCATGGGGAGTGCTCTGAGGAATTGTTCGGATTAATCCCAGCCGCCAAATTTCACGAACGCACATCGCGGCAGAACTCCCGATACCATCCACACCATCTGGATGATTGGCGGTCCACCACTGTGCGATTTAGAAGATGTTTTCTTCCTCGCACGACTTCCTTGTGGAATCGATTACCATCAGCGATTTTTCCGGACCGATACGACTTAGGGACCTTCAAGAAAAGAGCGTACTCCTTTTTAAAAGGCCGGCAACGCAATCTGCAATTCCCTCCCTGGTGTTGCAGTTGTTCATGGGCGGCGTAGTCACTTACCATCAGGTGAGCCGCATGCTTACTTACGTGAGTGTTACGTAGAGTTACGGAAAACTAACTAAAAGATCGAAAAAAGGTAGACTTCATTGACACCAATTTAAAAGTGCTGATAATGTGGAAATACGAAGTAGAAATGATTTGTGATTGTGTTCTTATGGTTTGAAATCGTTACAGGATCCTATGGAAATAAAGGTGATGTAAAATATCCCGATTTGAAGTGAATGCAGAGAATTGAAACAGAATGGAAAAATGGATTTAAATTAATGTAAAATGATAAGTAAGTCAGCATAACACTACAAAGAAATTCACAAAATTCTGATAATGTATTCCAATTAACTTCAGATTTTTGACATTAATTAGAACTTTTTGCCCATAAGTTAATATCTTTGTTCATCCCTGGCCAAAATAATTTTTGAAAAACTAACTTATTTGTTAAAGGCACACTGAACCTAAACGTTAAGTTGGAGAGGTCTCGTCTAATGATGTCAACGCTCCGTCCCCTCGTGCTCTGTTTCAAAGTCCCGAAAGCTTTCAGCTCGAGTTACAAAATCGTTTTCTGTACCTAGAAGACTGCAATGAAGTGCACGATTTGAATGACAAGCTCGTGGAAACTGTCAATGCGGTCGGAGCTAAGTTCTGCAAGACCCGCTGTAGAAGAACACAAAAACTCTCCAATCACACTCTTAATCTCATGGCTGTTAGAAGGGAAATGAAGCTCCAATTTTCAACAGATTTGACAGCATACAGGCAACTGAACAGACAGACCTTCAAATACATGCGGCGGGACTTACGAAACTTCAATACAGCTTGTATTGAAGAAGCTATCGAGCGAAACCATGGCTCCAAAGTCTTTGCAAGAGATCTGTCTGCGGAAAGAGCAAACTGTCGAAGCTGAAGACCGAGTGTGGCAGCGTCTTTTCCGGGATACCTGAGATTTTGAGTGAGATTGAGAGGTTCTATAGCCAGCTGTACACGTCATCGTTGGAGCCACACGCAAGTGTGACTAACAATACAAAAGCGAGTCTTACCCGACACTATTCCGATGATATCCCAGACGTCAGTCTGAGCGAGATTAGAATGGCTCTCCAGCACCTTAAAACGGCAGGGCCCCAGGTGAGGATGGAATTACTGCGGAGCTTTTGAAAGCGGGTGGAAAACCGGAACTTGAAGTCCTTCAGAAGCTCTTTAACTCCGTCTCCCATGGTGCCACTACTTCGGAGGCGTGGAGCAGATGTGCGGTGGTTTTGTTGGTGGTTTGGAGTCTGCAGCCATTTGGACCTATAGAGGCACTCGTAGATGCAAGGATGGCCATCAAAAAACCCTGAGCATAGCCCTATCCATAGCTCGCTGAGCGACCTTGAGCTTCATCATACGGCCAGCAGTGAAGGACCACGTCTCAGATCCGTAAGTCATCTGGCAACACGGACTGGTTGTACGATTTCGTTTTAAGGTTTTGAGGTATGTCTGACGAGAAGATATTTCGTAGTTTCCGAACGCTGCCCAGCCAAATTGAATCCGTCGATTGACCTCTCGGTTGAAGTTGGGACTTACCTTGTCAGACTATTTATCCCAGGTAAACATACTCGTCAAAAACTTCGAGCTTACTGCTCCCAACAACTACCGGCATAGGTGTGACATGGACGTTACACATGACTTTTCTTTTTTCCATGTTCATCTTAAGGCCTATCCGTTGGGAGACACTATTGAGGTCATTGAGCATAGTACTTAGGTCCTCTAGCGAATCTACCAAAAGGACTATATCGTCGGCAAATCGAAGGTGAGTGATTTACTCGCCATTGATGTGGTTACAGCTGACTCTCGTTAATTAGAAACTCAAGGGACTCTTAAAATATTACGAATTATCGAGAGTTTGAAATTTTTTAAGGGGAAATAAATAAAACTTCTAATTATTAAGTGTTGATCAATTATTGTTTGTTAACTGCTATTCTTTAACAATGACGATAGTTTAGAGGTACATTCGTGTACATATTCATAATTTGAATTAATTAATCTTTCAAAAAAACTCTATTATACTGATTTGCTTCAAAGCACATTGTTACTGCTCAGACTGCTCAATAACTTCTTTTAAGAGAAAAGGTGCCTTTTTTTCTGCAACTATGAATTGTCGAGTGTTTGACGCCGATGAGTTCAAATGAACGCGTTGTTTTGTTACGCAGCAATGATATTTTCGTTCGAATTACCAAGTGTATAAAAATGTATTGATTCTGTTTGAAATATAAAGAGATTTTTTGGGGAACCCGTGATAACTTTGAATTATAGAGAGGTTCGAATTATTACAGGTTTGAATTAACGAGAGTCGACTGTACCGTATCCTTTCCAGTCTAGAAGCTTGAAAATGTCTTCCAATGCAGCGGTGAAGAGTTTCGGGGATATAACGTCACCATGTCTTACACTTCCCTGCAATTGGATAGGTTGCGTACTATGGTTCTGTACTCGGATAGCCATCGTAGCCCTACTGTACAAGCACTTCAGCACTTCGATATTCCGACAGTCAACTTGGCACCGCTGAGGGGGACTGCAGCAACGCTCGAATTTCGACGAAATCAAAGGCTTCTTCATAGTCCACATACGACAGATATAATGGCAAATTGTGTTACACGGACTTCTGTACAATTTGCCAAAGGGTTTGGATGTGGTCTATGGTACTAAAGCCTTTTTGAAAACCAGCTTGTTCTAGAGGCTCTAAATTGTCAAGTTTGCGTACGAGACGATTAGTAATGTCTCTCGAAAACAGCACGGAGACGCGGCTCAGAAGGGAAATCGGTCTAATGTTCTTCAAAAGAGCGTTGTCGCCTTTCTTGAAGAACAAAACCACCGCACATCTGCTCCACGCCTCCGAAGTAGTGGCACCATGGGAGACGGAGTTAAAGAGCTTCTGAAGACTTCAAGTTCCGGTTTTCCACCCGCTTTCAAAAGCTCCGCAGTAATTCCATCCTCACCTGGGGCCCTGCCGTTTTAAGGTGCTGGAGAGCCATTCTAATCTCGCTCAGACTGACGTCTGGGATATCATCGGAATAGTGTCGGGTAAGACTCGCTTTTGTATTGTTAGTCACACTTGCGTGTGGCTCCAACGATGACGTGTACAGCTGGCTATAGAACCTCTCAATCTCACTCAAAATCTCAGGTATCCCGGAAAAGACGCTGCCACACTCGGTCTTCAGCTTCGACAGTTTGCTCTTTCCGGCAGACAGATCTCTTGCAAAGACTTGGAGCCATGGTTTCGCTCGATAGCTTCTTCAATACAAGCTGTATTGAAGTTTCGTAAGTCCCGCCGCATGTATTTGAAGGTCTGTCTGTTCAGTTGCCTGTATGCTGTCAAATCTGTTGAAAATTGGAGCTTCATTTCCCTTCTAACAGCCATGAGATTAAGAGTGTGATTGGAGAGTTTTTGTGTTCTTCTACAGCGGGTCTTGCAGAACTTAGCTCCGACCGCATTGACAGTTTCCACGAGCTTGTCATTCAAATCGTGCACTTCATTGCAGTCTTCTAGGTACAGAAAACGATTTTGTAACTCGAGCTGAAAGCTTTCGGGACTTTGAAACAGAGCACGAGGGGACGGAGCGTTGACATCATTAGACGAGACCTCTCCAACTTAACGTTTAGGTTCAGTGTGCCTTTAACAAATAAGTTAGTTTTTCAAAAATTATTTTGGCCAGGGATGAACAAAGATATTAACTTATGGGCAAAAAGTTCTAATTAATGTCAAAAATCTGAAGTTAATTGGAATACATTATCAGAATTTTGTGAATTTCTTGTAGTCAACCGTTTTAAGAACATGACATAGTCGTGTCCTTACCGACAACTGTACAAGGCTATGAATATTGCATGACAGTAATAGACAAGAAAACACGATGGCCAGGAGCTTTCTCTGTACAAAATATCACAGCACGTTAGCACGTTATGGAACTGAGACGTGGTCCTTCACTGCTGGCCGTATGAGGAAGCTCAAGGTCGCTCAGCGAGCTATGGAGAGGGCTATGATCGGAGTTTCTCTGCGTGATAAACTTAGGATTGAGGATATCTGCAGTAGAACCAGAGTAACCGACATAGCCCATCGGATTAGTAAGCTGAAGTAGCAGTGGGCCGGCCATATAGCTCGAAGAACCGACAACCGATGGGGAAGAAAGGTTTTCGAGTGGCAGCCTCGTACCGGTAGGCGAAGTGTAGGGCGTCCCCCCACAAGATGGAGTGACGACCTGGTAAGAGATGCAGGAAGTCGATGGATGCAGGTGGCTCAGGATCGTGCTTTGTGGCATTCTTTGGGGGGAGGCCTATGTTCAGCAGTGGACTTGTGAAGGGCTGTAATGATGATGAATAAAATATTATGTACAACTATTATATGTCGCGCTCCATTTGCCCATGTAAGACTCGTGGATAGCTTCTCGTAGTTGCGTTGCTGGACGGGGCTATAAAAGTGGTGGAGACCGGCGCGCGCGCGTTATCAGCGAGCGGCGGCGGCGTGGGACAAATCTCCGGAACAGCAAGAAGAGCGAAGCTGCGGCGTTGAAGATACGGCTCGAAAATGGACGACGGATGCATGAAAATAGCCGGCATGTGAAGACGATGCGGTGCTGATGAAATTTGCGGCTGTTTTCTTGTTCTATATTTAAACGTTAAATATATACGTCAAATTATCTCGCATCGATATGCAGCCCGCAGTATCTCAGTAGCCGGGGGGTAATTAGGAAATACATTTTTTCTTCAGACCTTCGCCTTCTGCGTTATTTTAGCAGCAGGGTATATATTATTTATTACCGTTTAGGGTTGATTAGCCTGGCTGCTACAGTATATAATATGGCGGACAGCGTTTTGCAGATTTGAGGCACAGATAAAATATATTCTTAAAATTAAAATATAAAATTTATAATGCATTTTTATAAATAGAAATCAATATTTCTCGTTTTACTTTTTACAAAATCTAACATGACAATATATATTTATTGGTTTTTTTTTTACATGGTGTAAAATACCCTATTCTGTATTAATTTCTTACGTGGCGTTCACTGTTGAAGATGGCGCCGAGTCACTTACTGTTTATTTTTATTGCAGGGCATGCTTCACAGTGGACTAGGTATAGAATAATTCAAATTTGTTCTCTCCTGAGACTAAGACGAGCCTAGCTATAGCTATTATATATAGCTTTATTTCTCTTTGAACGGTTTTTTTATACTTTTTATTTTTAATTCTAAAAGTGGAAACTTGTAAATGGCTTAGTAGTATATTATTATATTTTTTATTTAATTATAAGAAATTGCTGTAAGTTTTCCGAATAAAATAAAAATTAAATAAATAAAATAGGTTTCACAATTTTTATGTATATATTAATGTTTTCATACGCAACGTTGAAACTTCGCCTTACCTTACCGTTAGAAAAATAGATTCATATGTATTTTCCTTAGGTAATTGATTTGAAACGTAATCGTTTGGTGAGGTTGTGTCAAAACAACATACAATGTATTTCGTTTGTATCTAGGGCACAGAAAATAAATTGTAAACGTACGAAAATTGAATAGTAAAAATTACGTATCTTTAATTTTTATTATTTGTAGTATCAAAGAAGAATCAGTTACAGATAATATTTATTTGCATTTTCTTTTTCGAAATTAGAAAAGTCTCATTATGACTTATATTTTGGTTTCGGGACAAAGCATAGAGGAAAATCTAGCGGTCTTCCAAGCCCAAGTGATTAATAGCAATAATACTGTGGACTCGAAATTAAACTATTTAGCAATCATAGCATTAATCGCAGTCATTCCAGTCGTCCCTACAAATATGCGACGAAGGAGGTTTTAGTCGGTGCAAGTCGGGTGGACTGTGCGTTTGTCACTTGAGTTTTATTTAAAAATGAATACAGCTGTTGTTTGTAGCCGTGGTAGTTAAGGGGCTAAGCGCGCGCCGTAAAATGTCACAATACGCGAGTAACCTCCCTGCTACCATCAATTAAATTCTTTATTGCGTTTTAAAGTGTTGGTTTGCTACGTGCTCGGTGGTAAAGGAAAACTTCGTGAGAGGATCTGCATGTCTAAGAAATAAAATATTTCGAGTAATTTTGAAATTCGACAACACATCCATTTTCATTACATTCATTACAGCCCATTAAAGTTCCAGTAGATTGCTTCATAAGAGGGATATTTGCTATAGTTGGCAGGCTTGGGAGGTTTGTTTCAATAAGTATGGGTAAAAATTTTGGTTGCTACCGATTTTTTTTTATTTTCTAGTTGTTACCAGGAAGACGTTGATGCCCATCTCCTGTTTCATTGCCTTATATCACCTTTACCACACCTATGTGATGATTTATGAGGTAGATAACTATGCTGTTTCTTCTCTTTCTTATCTTTAATTTTAATTGATTCATAACTTTCTCAAAAATGAGGGGTTCGTCCCAACAATAGGAAGTATTTAGGCTGTCACATTATAATTTTAAATGCGAATTGAAAATGTCGCTATTACTTACCCGAATAAACAAAATAATTACAATCGCATTTCAGAAGTTATGCCCCACTCACGTCTTTTAATTATTATTTGTTTAATTTATAAATTACTATTGTTTTAAATCAGGGGTGACAAGCGAGCACATAGTCCACTAGTTGGTAAGTGGTTGCTGTGGCCCATAAACATCTACATTTATCTTCAATTAAGAATTAAAATGAGAACTGAGGACTACGATAGAATACCTCGTTTCCAGTAGAAAGGGTCGCCGGTTCTCTACACTCACCATACGAAACACAGCAGCATTAAGCTTACGCTGGTTAGATTAGTTCTGTCAGAGTGTCGTCATTTCCCGGACGAATTGACCCATTCATGCTACAACTATAGTATAACTGCAGCGTGGCTCTAATTTATTTTTTTTTAGTTCAGAAACAGAAACAGAACCAGATTTTATTCAATATAGATTATAAATAATACTTATTGAAAGTCTTTTTTTTATTAAAATACCAATGGTTTGAAAAAAAACCTCTGTTCTGGAAAGAACCAGCAAGAAACCCAGCGGGACATTTTTTAAATAACAACTTTTAATCGTGTATGTTACACTGTTAAAAACACAAAATATACTGTTAGAAAAATACAAAATATACTGTTAAAAACACAAAATATAGTGTTAAAAACACAAAATTAATTATAAATAGCTTGATAGCGATCACCTCATTCCCAGTGGATATTTCTTTAATTCCTTTAAAAAACTTAGTTTAAAAAAGTTTTTGAACTTTGAGCAGGTCAAATATAAAATAGCTAAAGTAAACTAGTGTAGTTTTTCAACACTGTTAGGGTTTTGTAATCTTTTATATAGCATATGTTGCAGCACTAAGTCTGCTACCTTTGTTTGATATATGGGGCTTCAATTAAAGATTCGCATCGAGTGTAATTCCAAGAAAAATGGTGATATCGACATGACTCAGTCTCTCACAATTTAAAATTACATCTTTATTAATTGTTTACATTTGGAATCATAAATTTCATACATTTCGTTTTAGTGACATTTAAATGCAAATTATTTATATTGAACCAATTTACTAATTTGGTATAGCATTATCTACTTTGTCATATTTTAGTAGTCGTTTTAATTTGAAAAATAAAGGTCTGTCATAAACAAATAATACTATATTATGATTATTCCCTACTATGTAAGGTAAGTCATTAATGTATACAAGAAACAGAAAGGGGCTATGAATTGAGAAACGGTTCATAAACTCATGTGTTTAAGATAGATAAGACCAAGTAATAGTTATGTTTCTGTCAACCACATACTTTTGATGTTATGTTAATGGATATGATAATAATTACGTTATTAAAAAAAAATAAGTACTCCAATCGCTGGGGGGCACACGCGTCTCCTCTTTTAGTACGGTAGCAGTTGGCTAAATTAAGGGACCTAATTTAACTTTACACAACTCTTTATATTTATTGTTCTTTTTTCTTTCATCTGTTATTTAAATTATGAATACTTTAGACGAGCATAAAGCCATCAAATTATTTAGTTGAGCATCGGTGAGGAGGGGAAGATAGGCACTTGCCTTAAACTTAAACAAAACGCAAATTAACTGAGTTATTTTTCCCATCGGCAATTATCTGTTATTACTATAAATCCGAGGAGGCCTGTGCCCAGATCTAATTATCAACGCGAACAATCTCAAAAAAACTAGGACAGGATGATAATGCACGAGTACGTACGCAACACAAGCGAACCCTATTCTCTCACACATTTTCCGATGTGACGGTATCCGGCACGACCGGAAAGATAAGAGCGCAGGATCAACCGCTTTATGTATTTTCCAAGGCACAGAGGTAATTAACGCCACTTGACGGCTCCGTTGCGCAGTTGCAATGAGTTGAAGCGCTAAGGGCCGCGGGTTCGAATCCCGCACGGAAAAAGTATTTGTATGGCCTACAAATAATTGTTATTGGTCTGGATGTTTTTTTCATGTAGGATGTTTTTGTCCTTGTATGTAATTAATGTATATAAACTGCTCTCATTATACCGAAGAAAATCCTAGTGTGGAGGTAACGTTTAATTAAAAAAGAAAATAAAAAAAGAAAATACTTACTGACTTCGGTATACTACTGAGAATTTCTTGACAGAAAAGCCCAATAATCGATGTCGGTCCGACCCGGGATTTGAACCTGGAATCACAGTACAGTACAGTTACAGACTATGTAGATCACACTGTTATGCCTCCTTTTTTTTCTGAGACGTTCATGAAGCAATTGGTCTGCCGCACTGTTCCTGACTGCTGCGGACTTAAATGATAATTTAGAATGTAATTTTCTCATGGATCCCATTATCATCACATCTAGACCAATTTAATTTAGATGATACTCCTGAGGTATCCCCATTTTAACTAAAAAGAACCCTTGATATCAGAAATCGTAGTAAAGAATTATCGCTAAACATACAAAAAAATATTCCGACGACTTGAGAACCTCCTACTTTTTTGTTTTTATGTTTATTTATTTTATGTTTTTTTACACCAACGAGCAGATAATAAATAAACAAATAAAATTGCAATTAACGATTTCGTTATTGCCAACGGAGATCCAAACCGGTCTCTACAACAATTGAATATAGCAATATATATATATAGGCCGTTATTTTAGGTTTTACTTTTTTGTTAACATTATAATGTTTTGATAAACGTTACAATATCAACAGGAGAAGGGTGTACATATGATTAAGTAAATTAATGTTTACTTTGCCAATGAGGAAAATTTTCTTAAATGTGTTTAGCTTTACCGAAAACTATGAACCTTTATGTTTCCAATTGTACTCGTGAATGTAATGTAAGTAATGAAAATAATCTTGCTTTCTGCGTCCTACATGGGGTATACTAACTTTTTCTCTTCTTTCAGCCTCGTACGCAGTGCCATGTACCTAAAGGAGTAGAATTTAGTTACAGTTTTTCGTGGTAGAGCCACAATGCAGTGTATTACCATTGTAGCACGAATGAGTTGGCTCGACCAGAGAGGAACCTAACGCTACCATAATATAATATTTTTTGGGAGTATTTATGTATGTATGTATTTCTATTTATTTGGCACGCTCTGTAAACTAAACGGCTTGATGGATTTTAACATGAGGTGTTGTAAGATTTGTCTTAAATGTGGAAGTATTTTTCTAGTAAATATTTTTTAATTTCGTTCTATAGGGAGGATAGTATATATGCCTAAGGTCTTTGAGCGCGAGAACCCGATCCAAGCTCAATACCAGCTTGATTAGTGAAATTCTTGATTGAAATTTTGTGTATTGATTTACCACGTGTTTGATATTGAAGGAAACACTGTGAGGAAAATCTATCTGAGAAATGAGTCATTTATTTTTATTAAGCGTCACTTCAGTGGATAAACGAATGTGTTAATGATGGTTCAAGCCAAGATTCCGGAAATGGAAAGTAGAAAAACTTACAAGAAATATTAGTTATGTTTGTGTCTACGAGTACCACAGAATTCAAATTATAATTATGGAAAGTGAAATTAATTTTATACTTTGTTGTACCAAAATTGTGTACAAAAGGCTTTAATGCTATATTGCTATACGGCTCTCATTTTCTGTTATAACCAAGGTTAATTCTCTACCAATTAACCATGGGTAGAACGGAAAGTGAGGTATTGACTGTTAGGTTGTCATGATCAAATTACAAATTGTCACAACACATACATAAAACCACATACGTTCATCTCTGGACACTCTCTTATTAATGAAAGGGTTATGGAGCAATAAATCGCTGCTCCTGTGCGTGCTAGCGGACTCCACAGTCATGTCCTCGAAACATTTTATTCCTTTGACATGGATATTTCTTCACCATCAGTCAGCGTGGCATGAAGCGAAGTATTTAAAAAAAGACGGTCTGAATAAATAAGAAACGTTGACGTACGGAGCAGAACGAACCTAACAAACGACCTACAGTAGGCACTTAGGCTGAAATGGAGATGGGTGGGACATATTGCGAGGATGCGCGAAGAAATGGACGAAATAGTCACGTTTTAACGTAACCCAACGGGAAACAGAAGGCCCAGTCTAAAGTAAGCTAGAGCGGAGCAGGCCTAAAATGGAGTGGAGGTCCAATTCTTTTCTACTTTCACGTTGTCGTGAAAATGGTAGAAGAGGTGAAGGACAGAGAAAGATGGAAAAAACTAAAGGAGTCCTTTAACCTAGAGGGGTCAAAACCAAAATAAAACTAAAAAAATCATGGTATTTTAAATGGTTTAATTATGTATGATTATATATGAAAAATAAAAGGCTTATTTATTATTTTTTAATTTCGTCAAAATGTTTTCCTTCATTGTCGACTACGTGATCTACACTGCCAGCGAGGATCTTACACGGCTTTCTCGCATACAATGAAATTTACAGAGAGCGCTTACCCCATGTCCTGCCACAGGTTTTATCTAATACCATACTGTGATAATATTCAAAATTCTAAAGTTAATAACAAATATCTTATAGTAATATTCGTCGCTTTATTGTGTAATAAATGCTGCATTTTATTGTTAAATCTTTATACTTAAACGCTAAAGGAAACCGATTTTCTTCCTACCAGCGTCATTAAACTGGTCTAACTACGAAACAATGTCCATAAGAAACTGCGTTTCAAAAAAAAAATAATTTTCCGTATTCTTAGTGAAACGTATACTTTATTCACAACTTTCCACCACACTCTATGAAAGATTATTGCATAGATTGTATAATTCAACAAAGTAGCCAAGAGAAAAATCTTTTTTTTTTATATAGTATAAGGGTGACAAACGAGCACACAGTCCACCTGATGGTAAGTGATTGCTGTGACCCATAGACATCTACATCTATTCTCGTTTGCGAATCAAAATGCAGATGCGTTGTCACCCGTGAGGACTAAGATGGAATGCCTTATTTCCAGTAAAAAGGGCCTCCGGCCACCTGCACTCACCAAGCGAAACGCAGAGGTAAACCTCTACTTCACGCTGGTATTCTGTGATGTCGTGGTACCACCCCGGTTCGAGCCGGCCCATCCGTGCGTTAGCAAAAGCTACCGCGTGGCTCTACCACTGTATATAAATTGTAGATTTACATTGATTTTTTTACTTACTTACTTTTACTTTTTTACTTACAGGTGGCCGGAGGCCCTTTTTACTGGAAATGAGGCATTCCATCTTAGTCCTCACGGGTGACAACGCATCTACATTTTAGAGGATAGATGTAGATGTCTATGGGCCGCAGCAACCACTTACCATCAGGTGGACTGTGTGCTCATTTGTCACCCTTATTCTACAAAAAAAATTGTTACAACCAAACAAAAGAAACCTTTCTAGTTGAAACGATAATGCATCGTTTAAACAGTTTCAAGAGAAAACGTGGAAAAAAGGAACGTTGAACGCATGAAGTCTTTCGTTGCTCTGTTATGTCACTTGTAATATTTTTCTTATCTGCAATAATGTAAACCTATAATAATTATTTTTGTTATTAATTAGTTGTCAGTGGTGAACCGAAATATAGTTTTTGATGTGTGCAAGAAATCTAAATTTCAATCAACAAACCGCAGAGAAAATTATACCCGGGGTTTTCTCTGTGGTAAAATATGAAACATAAATACTCGTAATAATTAATATTTGCCAGCATATCAGTAAGATGAAATTGCAATGGGCTCGTTAAATAGTTCGAAAAAGAAAGATTTGCGATCGCAGTATAAAATGAATGGTGATCAAAATCAAAATAAAATCAAAAGACGACTTGATGAGAAATTCAGGCCGTAGATGCAGGTGGATTTTTTTATTTATTTTTTATTTATTTATTCTTTATTGC
The DNA here is from genome assembly GCA_033319125.1 of Parnassius glacialis. NCBI lineage: Eukaryota > Metazoa > Arthropoda > Insecta > Lepidoptera > Papilionidae > Parnassius > Parnassius glacialis. The sequence continues at coordinate 39,982,762 of JAVANC010000020.1, forward strand.
ATTCCTTAAACTAAAAGAATACAAAGGGCGGACTTAATGCCTTGTGGCATTCTCTACCAGTCAACCCATGGAGTGGTGAGAATTTGAAGTAGGTGAAGCAATATAGAATAAAAAATATAGAAATTTATAATTAATTACGTTATATATAAATTTTACTAATATATACAATAAATAAACTATAAAAATATATAAAAGTATACAAATATATACGTACATACATAAGCATACATATATTCATACCAACATACATATACAAATAGTACATATAAATAACTATAAATATATACGTCCAAAATATAAATGACATGGATGATTCATCTAAGAAGCGTTGTCTTTAATAGATGATTACGCACAAACTTTTTAAAAGCAATCTTATTGGGTGCTTTTCTGATGTCGTCAGGCAAGGAGTTCCAAAGGCGTGCAGCCTGAACTGTAAAGGAGTTACCATAGAACTCGGTGAAGTGAACTGGAAACAAAAAATTTAAACTTCAGTGGATTAGTGATGTTTTATATGATATCCTATAGAAGAGGCACATGTACTGTAGTAGATATGGGATAGGAGGTAATGATGATGGTGACACTAAACTCCAACTTTGACGCATCTGTAGCAGTTTTTGTTTCAAGTTGGCTGCAGGTGCTCATGAGGTCATGGAATGCAGTAGCCACTTACCATCATGTGGACTGAAGTTCGTATGTCACTTTAGTTATATTAATAAGGTCAGAATAACTGACCACTTTCTTTGTGATAATTTAAGTAAAATAACAAATATGTAGGAGCACCAAATAGTACCCATTAGGTGCTATACATACCAAAACATCAAATTTCTCCACAGTATAAAGGTTCTGTTGTTAACAATTTATTGTTACCGCCGTGTTGTGTTCACAAAATTAAAAAATAGATTTATAAGTAAAATATTCAACACGGTTAACACAAATACAATAAATGGAGTAAAACTATTCACTATTGAAATTATAATAAAACTACTAAAATTCAAACAATAGCAATATAAAATTTCATATTGTTTAGTTTTGATCAATAAATTCGACAATTAATTTGAAGGGGATATAGCTCAGTGGTAGAGCAATCGACTGCAGATCGATAGGTCCCCGGTACAAATCCGGGTGTCCCCTATGATCTTTTTTACCATCACCTTTTTCATATATACCCACTTTTGTATAGTTTAGAAGCTTTTTGGATGTCAGAGGAAATCTTTAAAGAATAGTATATATTTTTGGTTTTGTTTTATTTTAATTTCATCATAAATACAAATCTCCGCATAGATAGCCTCAAAAATCTTTAGACTAATGTTTTCATTAACAAATTTAACAAAAGCGTATCCACATGTTATTCAAGAGTAAACGCACCAAATATTCTCAGCGGTATAATATCGCAAGGCGTACACAATGTGTAAAGCGTGTTTTAGTTATTAGATTTTTATACAAAATTAATTTATGTAAAATAAATATGAAATAAATTACAATAACGTTTTCCTAATTTAAACGCGTTATATTTGAATGATAAGATATTTATTTTAATCCTGTGGTGGTGGTATGAGTCCATCACGCCATTCCGTCCCATTGTTGTCGTAAGAGGCCACTGAAGAAAATTCTAGGACGCTCTCATGGTTTCAATACGTGGCAGTTTATCCATTTCGTGTTAGATAGTCGTAAAATATTTAGACCCATAGTATAAGAGAGAGTTAAAGTTATTGATTTCGCAGGCCAAACGTGGCGTTGAAGGCAAACCAACTCTACAACGGAAGAGACCCATGTCCAGTAATAGCTTTAACTGGTTGGCAGGGAAGAAGATTTTTAAATATGAAATTAAAATATTCTAAATGCTAACTCTATTGAAGTTATCGATTGATATACTCAGTGTTTTAGGAATAAGATTCCGCCTTGAGAGCCTACGAGGATTCTGCGTGTTTAAATTTTTGAATATACATAACATAATAGATTAAAACAAAATATATAGCATTTATATAAATTAAAAGTTATTTTAGAAACAGATGGTAAACTTTTGCGGTTACCAAATTCCTAGGTTTTTTTTTAAAGAATAAGGGTGACACACGAACACACATTCCACCTAATGGTAAGTTGTGAATGCTGTAGCGCATAGAGATTTACATGTATCCTCGATTAAGAATAAAAATATAAATGCGTTGTTTGTCACCCCTGATGACGAAGGTGATATGCCTCGTTTTAAGTAAAATAGGTCTACACTCACCATATGACACACAGCATAATTTTAATGCTATTTTACGTTGATATTCTGTGAGAGCGTTATGCTTATTCGTACGAGTCAACTCATTCGACAAAATAAATAAGAAAAGGGTTATTGTAAGATTGGTAATAATTAATACAAAAAGCTTTTTTAATTAAAAGTTTCACTTTCTGTAATTTTGTATTAATAGCAAATTAATAGTCCCATTAATGAACTTACTAGCTTATGTTAATTTTTTGTTTTTATAAAATGAATATCACTTTTCATATTTGAATATAAAATAAAAAATTTAAATTCAAATATGAAAAGTTGATTAAATTTATTAAAAAAATATAATAATATACAAATTTATATTTTTTTTTTCTTTTAAACTTCTACAAGAGACTTAAAATTTAAGTGCGAATTTTAAAGTACGCGAGCAATATGGCTTTGATCCCCGTCGGTACTAAAAAAATTGTTAAAAAATTACAGTTTTAGGTCAGCGGTAGAGGAGGACATATAACATAAACATTATATACCTGCATTTCTAAAAAGTAAAATATTTATATATCATAGTTCAGCAGTAGTACTCATAGATATTTGCCATACGGCTGCCCCGTCGTAAATACGACTGCTGATTTAGATGTCCCAGTTTCGAATATCAGGGATGGACAAAAAGAGTTATTGAGTTTTTTCTGTTAATAAATTTTCAAAAGTTATAAATATTCAAGAAGTTGGTAGTGTTTTTCTCTACCGTGCTCCGTGTCTCGGAAAAGCACATAAAGCCATTTGTCCAGCTCCTGATCTCTCTCGGGTTGTATCGGATTGCCGTCCCATTGGACTATGAGAGTGAAGGGATCTCTCATAATCCAATGGAATCCGGGCATTCGGGCACTATAATACTGTCCTGCGCAGATGGTTAGTCTCCATTGAGATTGGGCGTCGGAACTAGTTTGGTCTAGAGGACATTATATTGTAGTTAATTATAATAACTAAAGCAATTAATAATAACAATATTTTTTAAAATTATTAATTGTCTTATTTGCCACACTTGGTTGGCGGATAAGCATCCACAGTTTATTAATATTTTGAATTGTTATAAGAAAGTTGGTAATGTCCATCTTCTACAACAAAACACACAGAATGATATGGGGTGTTGGATTCTACATGTTATCAAGAATTCAGTACAGCATTATTATTTGTGTAGATTTATTTTGATTTCAGAATCGATGTAGATACCTATGCATAGTTAAGATATAAATTCTAGGTTACTTTTAACTTTTAATTCTGAAAAAGTTCAATCTAAAAAGTTTTTGTTACTAGTACAAGATAGACTTAACTGTATTTTAGCGAAAGCTGAGTTTTGAAATGTAAAGAAAAAGAAATAACGTTAAAACTTACGAAAATATCTCTAAATTTTTCTTTTCTTAAAAGTAAAACTTTTGCCATAGAATGAACAATTTTAGACAACAAAAACAAAGTTAGTAAAATTTCGTATTTGCTCATTTTTTGTGACAAAAATTAAAAATTAGAAATGTTGTTTGTATAAAGGTTAAAAGTAAAATTTAAATATGTAGACAGGTTAAGGATGGATTGAATTACGTTTTTAAATATTGTTGACGGATGAAAAAACAAAAGAACTTAGTATGTTTTCTGATTGGCCACAATATTTTATACGTGGTAGAGCCATGCTGCAGCTATATTAGTAGTAAAGTTGTAGCACGAATGGGTTGGCTCGACCGGGGAAGGACCACGCTCACACAGAATACCAGCGTAAAATAGCAGTTTAACACTGCTGTGTTTCGTATGGTGAGTGTAGAGAACCGGAGACCCTTTTTACTGGAAAAGAGGCATTCCAACTTAGTCCTCACGGGTGACAACGCATCTGCATTTTGATACGCAAACGAGGACAAATGTAGATGTCTGTGCGTCACAGCAACCACTTAACATCAGGTGGACTGTGTGCTTGTTTGTCACCCTATTCCTATATAAAAAAAATATTATTATACTTTGTGTGGCTAACTTACAATATAATACCATATAAAATCTTTACTAAAGAAACAAAAGTAATCTATAAAAAAGGATCACAATTTTATAACATAATGTATACACGTCATAAACTTCTACAGAAACACTATGAATAAATTACATTTCTATAATATATTTATGTGTTTTTTTTTAGATTAAGGGTGATAAACGAGCACATATTCCACCTGATGGTAAGTGGATGCTTTGGCCCATAGACATCTACATTTCATCCTCAATTAGGAATAATAATGCAGATACGTTGCCACCCCTGAGGTCTAAGATAGAATGCCTCGTTTCCGGAAAAAAGGGTCTCTTCTTCACTACACTCACCATACGAAACAATAGCATTAAGCTGTTATTTTACTTTGGTATTCTGTGAGAGTGTGATTCTACCCCGGTCAAGCCGACCCATTCGTGCTACAACCATAATATAGCTGCAGCGTGGCTATACCACGTATGTATAAATAATATAATAAATAAATGATAATAAAATAAAATAATATTTTATGTGAATTATTTAACACACATTTTTTCGTTTAGTATATTTACAGGTTGATTTAATTTAATTTGTTTAGATATCTATCTTCTATCCATATTTAGTGTAAAAGGAAGCTCCTGGCGAGCATCTTTCCTTGTGTATGATGTTGCTAATCTCAGAAACTATTATGGAAATTTTCATTCGGTTTTCACCGTAAGACACTAATTCACAAAAATTAAATTATCATAAAGTTCTACTCTCCGTGGCATAGAGTCAAGACCGTCAGCTAGCTACGTTCCCTCACTGAATGGCGCACATAGCATGGATTACATAAGAATTGTAAGAAATTGTATACTTAGGGAGTGCTTTTAGCCGGGATGGAAGATGTGATTTAGATGTGGACAGGCGTGTCGCTGCCGGGAACAATGTCAATGGTGCCCTGACTGCGTTAGTCAAAACCAAGGCGTAGTGAAGAGTGCACGCCTTGCAATACATAACGCAGTGTTGGTACCGACTTTGTTATATGGCAGCGAAACCTGGGTATGCCAGAAGAAGCATAAAAGCAAGTTGAATGCAGTGGAGATGCGATCTCTTCGTAAAATGTGCGGCGTTACCATGGCGGACCGAAAGCGAAACGAAGAGATTCGCAATATTGCAGGTTTGAAAGATGACCCTATCACAAATATTGATAAGGGCGTGCTTCGATGGTTTGGGCACGTTGAGCGAATGAGTGAAGACCGAATGGCGAAGAAAATATATAGCGCAAAAGTTAATATTAAAAGGTGTAGACCGAGACTAACTTTCGAAGACCATGTATGCAAATTGCTCGAAGAGGGGAGGGTCAAGAGTACTCGGATACCTAGACGTGCATGTTTGAAGAAGATAATAAATCTGAAAGAAGCGAAAGAGGTATGTAAGGATCGTGACACTTGGCGATCTGTTCTCTCTGGCTACCCCGTCAGGGATTGTGCGTGAAGTAAGTAAGTAGGTTAAGAATTACTAAAAAATACTCTAATTATACAATCATAATAAAATATTGTTTAGTACCTGAAATTATTTTCAAACTCTGCAGCATATAAGAGTGTACTTTGTTAACGCCGCGCGAAACTAACAGAAATTAAGCATCTACAAATATGCTTCAAGTATATTGCGACGTGCAATATACTCAACGTCACATTTATTACACTCTTTAAAATTACGAAGGGGAATTGACTATAGACTATATTTTAAGTCAATTGTTAAGTAGTTGAACTTGTCACGTATTTTATAAAATATTAAAATATATATATATATATATATATATATATATATATATATATATATATATATATATATATATATATATATATATATATATATATAATATATCTTCTATATTCTATATTAAGATAAAATTCTAACAAAACAACAGAATGTCTGAATACGCATCACACAAAAAAATGTGAACCAATTTGGATGGGACTTTCGCTGGCAGATAGTTGATGTTATAAGGAGTAACTTAGGTAACTTTTATTTTAAGAAAAGAATTCAGGTTTCGCGCAAAAAAATTAAAACCCATGAAATCAGAATTCCACGCGGGGGAACAGCTCGTTTTATAATATAACTAATGATTTCAGTGCCAGATTTACAGAAATTAAATTGGATATCAATTATATTTAGCTAATTAATCTTATTTGATTTATTAATTCATAAATCATTTCGTCAATAAATCATCAAGTTGGAAATAATTCTAGACGTTTAGCGCCTCAAGCGAGGAGTATGAATAACAAATGAATTATACGGGATAAAAATGAAAAAAAAAGAGTTAAAACCCCAACTGCTAAATCTGTATGTTCATTGTTTATTATTATTATTATTTTAGACTAGAATGGAGTCATTTGTATAATTTATTAATATTTTTCAGTTGTCAGTTGTTTAATTTATCAGCATTATACAATATATGCTCATATTAGTAGAACTAGCGGCGAGGGAAAACGATTGCTCTTAAGTTTGCACGCAGATGAAAATAATTAAAAGTGACCATGTTTAAAACGTACCGTATAGTGTCAGTGTAAACATATCAACTACCTCATGGATCTACTTACCCCGTAGATGTCGTAAGAGCCAACAGAGAGAAACAAATCAGGAGATGGGCAGCAGAGTCTTACTAATGACAAATAAAATAAATAAAAACTGCGGTTGGCAACCCGCTTGTCAAGCGTGGAAACTATTGCAAATAGCCTAGGAAGCATCTATGTGAAAGGCCTACGTTCAGCAATGGAAATTAATAGGCTGTAACGAGTAACGGGCTGTCCAAAGCAAACTGCCAGGTCATTCACACGTGCGATTTAAAAATCTAAAGGACAGTTTAACCTAGCAGACATAAAATGATCTCCTTATATAGTGTAATAAAACGCTAAGGAGTTTAGTAGGCTTGCCAAAACATTGCGGCACGCCTAAAATGTTCACGTTTGTGCATGCTTTACACATTTTTACGACTTTCATATAAAAAAAAATAGAAATAAATTGCCTGTCTAATGCAACGAGAAGAAAAACACTAGTAGTAAGCTGAAAGAATTAGTGAAAAACCTAGACACCCCAATCATGAGAAATTTAACAAACAGTCATATTTCAAAACGTGCCCTATCCTATAAACAGGTTTTGACTTTTTAATAATCAAAAATTTATCAATAAATAGATCATTTTACGCGGAAAAATTAATGAATTTTTAAAAAAGTTAAATAGTATAAATATATAAAAATAAATAAAATAAATTAAAAAAATAAATAAAAAAGTAAAGTTAATGAATTTTTGGTTCTATGTTAACGTGGGATGTAATCAAGTTGTTAATTAAGTTCGATTGTGTTAAGTTTTAAGTAAATCACACGGAATGAAAATGGACACTGAATTATCCGTTAAACATAAATAAGGCTATTTTAGTTTTAATTTAAAAAATGTTGATGGAATGGTAGATAATTGCTTATGGCATTATGTCCGCCCTTTGTATTTTTTTGTAAATAGGGAATGAACTGTAGAATAAATTAGTAAACACATTTATGTATGTTATATATATAATATATAACATACATAAATGTGTATATTGCGAAATATGGTCATATAAGTATGACCATATTTCGCAATATAGATCTAAGCTTAATTGGCTTACAATCCGGCAGAGGCGTATTTCTAGAATGTTACTTGTTCTTTTTTCCATATTAAATGACCCATTTTCGCCTTCTTATCTTAAAAGTAAATTTCACTATCTCTCCTCATCTCATGATAGGGTTCTACGTTCTTCTTCTAACAACAAAATATGTATTCCAGTTCACTTCACCGAGTTCTATGGTAACTCCTTTACAGTTCAGGCTGCACGCCTTTGAAACTCCTTGCCTGCCGACATCAGAAAAGCACCCAATAACTAACTTTTAAATAAATAGCTTTTAAAAAGTTGGTGCGTAATCATCTATTAAAGACAACGCTTCTTAGATGAATCATCCATGTCATTTATATTTTGGACGTATATATTTATAGTTATTTATATGTACTATTTGTATATGTATGTCGGTATGAATATATGTATGCTTATGTATGTACGTATATATTTGTATACTTGTATATATTTTTATAGTTTATTTATTGTATATATTAGTAAAATTTATATATAACAATTAATTATAAATTTCTATTTTGTTTTTATTCTATATTGCTACACCTACTTCAAATTCTCACCACTCCATGGGTTGACTGGTAGAGAATGCCACAAGGCATTAAGTCCGCCCTTTGTATTCTTTTAGTTTAAGGAATGCAATAAATAATAAATAAATAAACATTTAAAGTGTTAAGGCATAATGAAACGATATATTATGTTGAGACATAAATGAAACGGGATTAAATATTAGAAATTCGTAATTCTGATAGTAATTAATATTTCTGATGTACCATATGAAACAAATTTGTCCTGAAGTACCATGTGATGCAGCATGCTCAAATATTTTCAAGCACTATTAAAAAAAGTTTTAAGTGAAAACAGTTGGAAAAAAATATTTACTTTTGCATATACCCATTTCCCACTGCCACCACCCAGTGTTTTAGCGGTGTAAGAATATTCACTACCCATGGGTGTCGAACAAGGCGACAAAGGGAAACAAATCAGGAGATGGGAAACAGCGTCTTACTAATACTAACTATAAAAACTGCAGTTTCCAGCCCGTCTGCCAAAGATGACTCCTATGGCAAATATCCCTGCTATTAAGCAATCTATGGTGAAGGCCTATGTTGAGCAGTAGACTTTTGATAGACTATAACGGTATACCAATTTTAACCTTGATTCGCAAGATTATAAGGCATTGTACTGTCAGCGTCACCATGAAAAAGTATTTTCTATGAAGAAATGTAACATAATATTTTATTACTATTCTGGGGCATAAAGCCGTAGGGAAATATTCGGCCTTATAAAGGTATTATCTTTGTAATTTAGCTTCATTTTTGTGCTTCCATTTCGGTAGTCTGTAACCGAAATTAATTATTGAACATTATCTTGTATAATGCCCTCTTACTGACGTATCATCATTGTACTCTTTTAAAAATTATCTTATTGATTGTATGATTAATTAAAGAATAATATCGACCGATCAAACACAAATATTAATTAAATATACTTCCATTGCTTCAAATTAGGTAAAAAATGTAAAATATTTTTGTCATTCACGTGAAAGGTTTTTATACGCTGCTACGACAAACGATGAGAAATATATTATGTTAAGCTTGGCGCATTCGTACTGTATGAAGTCATATATTATAAAAAATAAGGCACTAAATTGGCAAAATTTTTCACAATTTTCTGTATCGTATCTGTTCCACTGGTGCATCTCTACATCAACTTATTTGCTCTGTATTTTACTTGATGCAAATTTACACATTAGCTTATTGTTTTCTGGTTTTCTTTTATTATTTTACATGTAACTAAGTAGTCATAATCACCATTATCATCATCATTACAGACTATCACATGTCAAACAAAGCCCTCGTTAAGTAATGCCACGCATCCCAATCAAGGTTCTGAGCCACATGCACCCATCGACTTCCTGCATCTCTTACCATGTCGTCACTCCTTCAAATCTCGGGCCCGTACCGGCACGTGGCTGCCAATTGAGTTACCTTTCTTTCCCATTGGTTATAATTTTTATTAATTATTCATAATAATAATAATAAATTTATTTATTTACTAGAAAACACTATTTATTTATTTATTTATTGGGTCTACCTGCGATTTTACAATACATACGTACATACATTTGTTAAAGTATAATTACTATATTACTTGCACAGTGTATGTAAAATCATTTAAAGGTAAACACTAAATGTTATTTTTGCTAGTATTAGTGTATAAATCTGAAAAAAGTAAATAACAAAAAAAACAAAATCAGACACAAACAAAAAAACACAATAGTAATTTAAACAACAAAAGAGATTTAATCAAACTACTAATTAGTATTTTAATTATAATTACAACTTAATTTAACAACTATCATTATCTAACCCAACTAAATATATATTATAAGAAATTAAAAAAAATATATACGTAATAACTAATATGAGAAAAAAAATCACACTCAGGATGACTGGCTGACTAGGTTGCTGATAATTAATTTACGAAAGGTGTTAGGTGAATAATTAATGTTGATGTCAATTAACTGACTGAATTTATTATATATTTTACATAAACGAGGGATTGTGGAGTTGGCACCAAAGACCGTCCTGGTGCGTGGAGGAATGACCGGAGTAATAGCAGTACGCGGATATCTGCGTGGTACTCGAAAATTAATTTTACTTAGTAAACTGGGGCAGTCTAACTTATTACTTAGTAATTTATATAAGAACATTAAATCTAAAAATTCTCTTCTTTGGTGAAGAGTCATGATGTTAAAGTATTTTAGCCTTTTTTATAGGACACCACCGTTTTGTTAATCTTCGCTGAGTATAATAGATGCCACATGAATCTTTTCTGTACACGCTCCAGTCTTAGGTGGTGTGTAGAATAATGTGGACGCCATACAACGCTACAGTACTCTAAGTGACTGCGGACAAGGCTGTTGTAAAGAGAGATTTTTGTTTTAGCTTCTTTAAAAGTTCGACCTTGTCGCATAATAAAACCTAACAATTTAGAAGCTTTGTTTATTACACTTTCTATGTGGTAAAGATAAGTCAATTTTTTATCAAGTATAACACCCAAGTCTTTCACATGCTCAACTTCCTTAAGACTATTACCGTACAATTTATATGTCGTTGGGGTAATATTATTTTTTCTAGTAAATTTAATATGAAGACATTTACTGCAATTGAGTTGCATACCATTAGATTTACACCAATTGGTTAGTTTATCTAGATCGCTCTGTAATAAAATCGAATCAATTGGTGAACAAATTTTTATTGTTATTTTCAAATCATCGGCAGATAAGTATAGTGTGGAGTTTTCAAAACAAGAAACAATGTCGTTTATAAATATATTAAACAAAATTGGACCAAGATGCGAGCCCTGAGGTATATCTGATGTTACCAGATTGGTTGAAGAGCTAAACCCATTAACAACTACGTAAAAAGATCGGTCGTGTAAGTATGACGAATGCCATTTTAGAATCGGGCCTAAAACAGAAACTGAAACAAAAACAGAAACTTTTTTATTCAATATAGATTATAAATAATACTTAATGAAAGTCACTCTTTTGTGTAATTACCACTGGTTCGAAAAAAAACCTCTGCCCTGGGAAGAACCAGCAAGAAACCCAGCGGGACTATTTTTTTTAAATAACAGCTTACAATCATATATGTTACACAAACTAACAACACAACAAATTAGAAATAGCTTGGTAGCGATCACCTCATTTCCAGGGGTTATTATCATCTATAAATTCTTTAATACTATAATAACCCTTTTTATACAAACTTAGTTTAATAAAGTTTTTGAACTTTGAGCAGGTCAAATTTTGTATATTTTCTGGAATTTCGTTGTAAAAGCGTATACATCGCCCCAAGAATGAATTACTGACTCGATGGAGTCGAGTAACTGGTACTACTAGCTTGTGTCTGTTCCTAGTATTTACAGAATGAATATCACTTATTTTGTAAAACTACTTTCATTTTTGTGTACGTACATTACATTTTCATAAATGTATTGAGAGGCCAAAGTTAATATATTAATTTCCTTAAATTTTTGTCGCTGCGACTCTTTAGGCTTTAAATAATAAATTGCTCTTATGGCCCTCTTCTGTAAAACAAATATAATTTCAGTGTCAGCTGCGTGTCCCCATAGCAAAATACCATACGACATTATGCTATGGAAATAGCTAAAGTAAACTAGTCTAGCTGTTTCAACACTAGTTAGACTTCTAATCTTTTTACGGCATATGCTGCAGAACTAAGCCTGCTTGCTAGTTTTGTTATATGGGGGCTCCATTGAAGCTTCGCGTCTAGTGTGATTCCAAGAAAAATGGTGGTATCTACAAGACTCAGTTTCTCCCCATTTAAAATTACATTAGTATTTAATTGTTTGACATTTGGAGTCATAAATTTCATACATTTCGTTTTAGTGCCATTTAAATGCAAATTATTAACATTGAACCAATTTACTAATTTAGATATAGCATTATTTACTTCGTCATATTTTAGCAAATGTCGATTTAATTTGAAAATTAAAGAAGTGTCAAATAATTCTATATCATGGTTATCTCCTACTATGTAAGGTAAGTCATTAATGTATACAATAAACAGAAAGGGGCCAAGAATTGAGCCTTGAGGCACGCCTATCTGTACCATCGACCCGGAAAAACTCATACTGTTAATGACAACTTTTTGCGTTCTCTTAGTTAAATATGAAATAATTAATTTAAGAGCATCACTTCTTACACCGTAGTGTTGAAGTTTCCTGATTAATGTTTCATGGTGAACACAATCGAAGGCTTTGGATAAGTCACAAAATATACCCAAAGCATTCTGTGGATTCTCCCATGCATTAAATATACGGCTTCTCATAAAATTAAAATGACATGGAGTATAATTAATAGCGAAACTGGTAAGATCAACTCTCGCAATTCAAACTACAAGTTAAGTGTTAATAACAAATTAACCGAATCAGATCAGGACGTTGCAGTGGTATTTGAGAAATATTTTACTGATATTCCGATATTAACCACTAAGTCACTGAATTCTTCTCCTGCGGTCGCCGAATCATTACTTAAACAAAATGTAAATGCGTGTACAAAGAATTTTACATTTCATAAAGTATCATCAAAAGATATTGTAAAATATTTTAAAACTATTGATGTTAAGAAAACTGTGGATCTATGGGGGATTTCTGTTAAAGTTATTGCGTCTATAATAGATACAATCGCGCCTCATTTAGCTGTTATTTTTAATACTAGTATCGAATCTGGTGTGTTTCCTGATTTATGAAGTATAGTAAAGTAATACCTTTATTTAAATCTGGTAGTACATTAGACCCCGCCAATTTTAGACCTATTTCTGTACTACCAACACTTAGTAAGATTTTTGAAAAAATTATTCTTGATCAAATGTTAAATTTCTTTAATATAAATAATTTACTTCATAAAAATCAATTGGTTTTACAAGGGGTCGCTCGACAACTGATGCCGGTGTTGAGCTGATTAAATATATATTTAATGCATGGGAGAATTCACAGGATGCTTTGGGTATATTTTGTGACCTATCCAAAGCCTTCGATTGTGTTCACCATGAAACATTAATGAGGAAACTTCAACACTACGGTGTAAGAAGTGATGCTCTAAAATTAATTATTTCATATTTAAGTAAGAGAACGCAAAAAGTTGTCATCAACAGTACGAGTTCTTCCGGGTCGATGGTACAGATGGGCGTGCCTCAAGGCTCAATACTCGGCCCCTTTCTGTTTCTTGTATATATTAATGACTTACCTTACATAGTAGGAGATAACCATGATATAGTATTATTTGCAGATGACACTTCTTTAATTTTTAAATTAAGTCGACATTTGCTAAAATATGACGAAGTAAATAATGCTATATCTAAATTAGTGAATTGGTTCAATGTCAATAATTTGCATTTAAATGGCACTAAAACAAAATGTATGAAATTTATGACTCCAAATGTCAAACAATTAAATACTAATGTAATTTTAAATGGGGAGAAACTGAGTCTTGTAGATACCACCATTTTTCTTGGAATCACACTAGACGCGAAGCTTCAATGGAGCCCCCATATATCAAAGCTAGCAAGCAGACTTAGTTCTGCAGCATATGCTGTAAAAAAGATTAGAAGTCTAACTAGTGTTGAAACAGCTAGACTAGTTTACTTTAGCTATTTCCATAGCATAATGTCGTATGGTATTTGCTATGGGGACACGCAGCTGACACTGAAATTATATTTAATTTGCAGAAGAGGGCCATAAGAGCAATTATGATTTAAAGCCTAAAGAGTCGCTGCGACAAAAATTTAAGGAAATTAATATATTAACTTTGGCCTCTCAATACATTTATGAAAATGTAATGTACGTACACAAAAATAAAAGTAGTTTTACAAAAATAAGTGATATTCATTCTGTAAATACTAGGAACAGACACAAGCTAGTAGTACCAGTTACTCGACTCCATCGAGTCAGTAATTCATTCTTGGGGCGATGTATACGCTTTTACAACAAAATTCCAGAAAATATACAAATTTGACCTGCTCAAAGTTCAAAAACTTTATTAAACTAAGTTTGTATAAAAAGGGTTATTATAATATTAAAGAATTTATAGATAATAATAACCCCTGGAAGTGAGGTGATCGCTCCCAAGCTATTTCTAATTTGTTGTGTTGTTAATTTGTGTAACATACATGATTGTTAGCTGTTATTTAAAAAAAAAAAGTCCCGCTGGGTTTCTTGCTGGTTCTTCCCAGGACAGAGGTTTTTTTCGATCCAGTGGTAATTATACAAAAGAGTGACTTTCAATAAGTATTATTTATAATCTATATTGAATAAAAAAGTTTCTGTTTCTGTTTCTGTTTCTGTTTCAAAATCAGCTCAACACCGGCATCAGTTGTCGAGCGACCCCTTGTGAAACCAAATTGATTTTTATGAAGTAAATTATTTATATTAAAGTAATTTAACATTTGATCAAGAATATTTTTTTCAAAAATCTTACTAAGTGTTGATAGTACAGAAATAGTAATATTTAAAATTGGCGGGGTCTAATGTACTACCAGATTTAAATAAAGGTATTACTTTACTATACTTCATTAAATCAGGAAACACACCAGATTCGATACCAGTATTAAAAATAATAGCTAAATGAGGCGCGATTGTATCTTTAATAGACGCAATAACTTTAACGGAAATCCCCCACAGATCCGCAGTTTTCTTAACATCAATAGTTTTAAAATATTTTACAATATCTTTTGATGATACTTTTGTGAAATGTAAAATTCTTTGTACACGCATTTACATTTTGTTTAAGTAATGATTCGGCGACCGCAGGAGAAGAATTCAGTGACTTAGTGGTTAATATCGGAATATCAGTAAAATATTTCTCGAAAACCATTGCAATGTCCTGACCTGATTCGGTTAATTTGTTATTAACACTTAACTGGTAGCTGAAAACCCATAATATGATAATTTTTCAATAAGTATTCCGTGTGGAACTTTGGCAAATGCCTTTTTAAAATCTGTATATATGGTATCCACCTGCTTCAGCTAGTCAATAGCTTCTAATAATGAGGAAGTGAAACTAACTAAATTAGTGGTGGTAGACCTACCTCGCAAAAATCCATGTTGATGCTCAGAAACGAAACGTTTGAAATGAATTTGAATTATTGGACAAACTAAAGATTCGAACACCTTTGCAAAAACCCAGAGAATTGATATGGGCGTATAGTTGCGTTTATCTTTCTCATCATCACTCTTAAAAAGTGGAACTTTTGCTTTTTTCCATAAATCTCGAAAAGTACCCGAACACAGCGAGGCTTTAAAGATAATATATAAAGGCAAAGTTAGGCTAGTTGCGCTATTTTTTATAAATACCGGTGGTAAATTCTCCGGTCCTGCACCTTTGCTAATATCGAGACCCTTTAGCTTTTTGATGATTTCATTCTGATTTATTTCTATACCTGCTAGATTTTCACTTAAGCCTAAATAGAGGATTTTCGTAAATAAGATGACGGATCTAAACGACAGGAACTATTTGAATCATCATAATATACCGAAGCAAAATAACTAGAGAACATATTGCATATTTCAACTCCGCTAGTAGAAGTTTTAACTCCGTTATTCATTGCAGCTACGAAACAGTACTAGCACTAAGCCAAAATACAAAAAAAAGTTCTGTGACTCCCACATTAGGCATGGCCTGTCTCGTTGGGGGTCATAATAAAGATTTTACCATAGAACAAAGTGGCTATATGTCAAAATTACGCAATAAATTATTTAACGTGAGAGAACAGATCAGAGCTAAGTATTTCAGGAAATATCCTTAGTAAAAAAGTAATAGTAATAGAGAAAATTGTTCCCTTATCCGTTTTGTATTTAAAAAAAATGTAATGTGTTGACGTTATTATATTTTATACTATTTTTATTTACTTCAGATTGCGTTCAAATTTGTAAGTTGTTTAATGGGTCCTATTTTTTTATAAATTTAAATTTTAACATACGCTTTAAGGTTTGTAGAGTATAGTAGTCTGATACTACTGTTTTTCTTTCTTTTGCTGTGTCTACATACGAGTACATACGTTCACACTTGCTTGCGTACATGTATGTGTATCTGCTCGCTTTTCTTCACCTATTACTCGTATTATGTGTTTCTTAGGCTAGCGACTATTTTTCGTCTCAAATATATCGAAAAGTATAATAAATATTGTTCGTTTTGCCAACTTATTTTAAAAAATTATATTAAATCATATCGCAAAAAATTCCCAGTAAGAACATGAACGTGAAAAGAGGGCCGATTTGAATAAACGTCCAGGCTTGGGTCAAGGAGTTAAGATATGACGTGGACCAAGCTCCCTAACAGTTCTTTAAATTATAATTTGAGATACGTACAGTGATCTTAAAACTGCTAGCAACCCAGACGTAGCCATTGTTAGTTTATGTCGTATTTATTTAATTCGTAATGTGCTTTTTTTTTATAGAATAGGGGGCAAACGAGCATGCGGCTCACCTGATGGTAAGTGACTACCGCCGCCCATGAACAACCGCAACACCAGGGGAATTGCAGATGCGTTGCCGACCTTTTAGAAAGGTGTAAGCTCTTTTCTTGAAGGTTCCTAAGTCGTATCGGTCCGGAAAATTCGCTGGTGGTAATTGATTCCACAAAGAAGTCGTGCGAGGGAGAAAACTTCTTCTAAATCGCACAGTCGTGGACCGCCAATCATCCACATGGTATGGATGGTAACGCGAGTTTTGTCGCGATGTGCGATGGTGAAATTGAGCGGCTGGAATTAGTCCGAACAATTCCTCAGAGCACTCCTCGTGATAAATGCGATAAAATAAGCAAAAAGATGCAACATCTCTACGCAGTGCCAGTGTATCGAGCCGATCAGAAAGAACTCGGTCGTCGACGATTCGAACCGCTCTGCGCTGGATGCGGTCAAGTGGAAGGAGCTGGCACTGGGGTGCCCCGGCCCAGAGATGAGAACAGTATTCCATGTGGGGCCGAACTTGCGCTTTGTAAAGTTACAAGCGATGTGCCGGCATGAAATACTGTCTCGCTCTGCTGAGCACGCCAAGCTTTTTTGAGGCCAATTTGGCCTTCCCTTCCAAGTGACCACAAAACTGCACACTATTCAATATGTCGACGCCAAGGATTCCGATACTGACTGAGGCAGTAAGGGGAGTGCCTTGAAACTGAGGAGATACGACAAAGGGGTTCTTTTTAGCGGTAAACGCGCAAATTTGTGTCTTCTGGGGATTGAACTGGACTAGATTTAGTCGCCCCCAATCCGAGACTTTGTTAAGCAAAGACTCGACTTCAGACACAAGTTTGTCTCGGTACTCGGCGACGTTTTCCCGAGAAATATTGGCACGGCCGGTATATAAGGCATCACCAGTGCTGTCGTCCGCATAGCAATGAATGCTGCCAGTTAGCAACATATCATTGATATGCAGGAGAAACAGCGTTGGTGATAGCACGCAGCCTTGTGGAACACCAGCGGTGATAGGCTTGAAATCAGAGCATTCACCGTCTACTACGACCTTGATGCTCCGATCAGCAAGGAAACTGGTGATCCATTTGCACAATTTCTCGGGAAGCCCATAGGTAGGAAGCTTCGAAAGAAGCGCTTTGTACCAGACCCGATCAAAGGCCTTCGCTACGTCCAAACTAACGGCTAATGCCTCCCCCCTTGGACTCTACTGCCTCCGCCCATCTATGAGTTAAGTAGACTAGAAGATCACCAGCTGATCGACCCCGACGAAAACCGTACTGGCGGTCACTAATCAGCTGGTGATCCTCAAGGTACCTCATGAGCTGGCAGTTTATAATGGCTTCCATTATTTTGGAGAACAAGGAGGTGATGGCGATAGGCCTGTAGTTGGACGGGTCTGAGCGGTCGCCTTTTTTAGGGATCGGGTGCACCAAAGCTGTCTTCCATGAGTTCGGGACTACGCCTTGGGAGTAGGAGTACCGGAAAAGACGCGTTAAAACCGGTGCCAACTCCGGAGCACACGTCTTCAGCACAATGGGAGGGACTCCATCGGGCCCACACGACTTGTTGACGTCCAGGGAGAAGAGTGCTTTGCGGACCGAGCGCTGTGTAAATCGCACATCCGGCATGGAGCACTCACATCGCGGGATGGTCGGCGGTGTGTTCCTCCCGTCATCTAGGGTCGAGTTGGACGCAAAAAGAGAGCTCAACAGATCGGCTTTTTCCTTTGCGGCATGGGCCAGTGAGTCGTCCTCTCTGTGCAGAGATGGAAGAGATGGCTGACAGAAGTTCCCTTGGACAGCCTTGGCGAGAGACCAGAATGCACGGGTTCCCGAAGGAAGGCGAACTAGCTTCTCGCCAATTCTGCCGATGTGCTCAGACCTTGCCTTGGCAATGACGCTTTTGAAGGACCTGGAGGCGGAATTATACTTCTTTTTAAGTGCGCTGGTGTTTACATCCGAGACGTTGATGCGTCAGCCCAGGCCTGGTAGCACTCCTGCTTAAAGCGTGATGCTATTTTACAGGAGCGACCAAACCATGGCTGGGATCTGCCTCCGATGGGCACCACAGAGGATGGAATAAAAAGTTCCATACCCTGAAGTACCACATCAGCAACAGAATCGGCAACAACGCTGGGATCTTCCGGCGAGAAGCAAACCCGCCCCCAAGGGTAGGATGCAAAAAAAGACCGCATCCCGTCCCAATCAGCTGACCTATAGTGCCAAACACGGCGGCAAGCTGTAGATCGCAACTGCGATTGGAGCGTGAGTGGCACCGTACTCCGGATCAGACAATGGTCCAAAGAGCCCAGAGGGGCATCGACGGAGACCTGATATCCGTCCGGATGAGAGGTCAGCCGAAGGTCCAACAGGGAAGGTACATGGTCTTCCACATCTGGGATCCGCGTAGGCGAAGTAACCAGTTGTGTTAGACCATATGCCAAAGCAAAGTCATAGACAGATCTACCCGCATGATCGGTTAAACGAGAACCAAGCCATTCAGCGTGGTGGGCGTTGAAATCACCGAGTATCACGATCTCTGCGGATGGGACCTGTTGTAGCACGGAGTCTGCAGCCATTTGGACGTGGTCTATGAGTCGGTCTGTGTCGACATTACCGCTATGGGACCTATAGAGGCACCCGTAGACGCGGGGATGGTCGTCGCTGTCTACGCGTAGCCATAGGATGGACAGGTCCGTACCTTCAAGGCTGCCGAGGCGTCGAAAACAGATATCCTCTCTGACATACACGTAAACTCCAGCCCGGGGCACAAACGAGTGTTCTAATTTGTACCCCGGGTAGGAGAGATACGAAGTATCAGCCGGAGAGGACACCTGTGTCTCGGTAAGAAAGAGCAAGGCCGGCTTAGCTATCTCCAGATGGTAGTGGACGGCGTTAAGGTTTGAATGAAGCCCCCTGATATTGCAGAAATCCACGGTTAGCGTGGCAGGGGTTGCCTTTGTCTTCTTGCTCCGCTTGCCCCGAGCAGGTTTCGTCTTGAGCGGAATTTCGCCCCCCCCCCCCCCAGAATACGCGGGGCAGCCTGAGCACCCACGCCCAGGAGTGGAGTAGTTTGGTCGTGGATGCTCAGCGAGGGATTCTCCAGGGGTGCTGGTACCCTCCTGGGGTAGTCTTTTATTTAATTCCACTACCATGTTGATGGGGATCAAAGTCCACTATTAAACCAAGGTTTCCCCGTAGATTGCTTCATAGGCAGATCTACGCCATAGTTAACACACTTGTCACACGGGTTGGCAAACTGAGTTTTTTATTATCTTCAATAGTTATTAGAAACATGCTGCTGCTAATCTTCTATTTCATTTTCTCTTTGACGTCTAGTACGACACCCACCGGATGATATGGAATGAAACAAAGCGGCATTAAGTTGCTATTTTACGTGGGTATTTTGTGCGAACATGGTCCTTTTCCTGTCGCCCCGACAAAATGCTACAACCATAATATAGCTGCAGCGATGCTCTACCACGTACGGTGTTCATTTTTTGTGAGTTTCCTAAGATAAAATTAGAGTAAAATGGGCCGAAAATTCACCTGATGCTTTAATGTCACTTTTAAATAACTACAAAATTACACATTATTACTCTGATGGAGGACTAGGATCAAATGCCTCACAGCTTGAAATTAAAATGGCTTATCATATGTATTACTCTCTGGAACAAAAAAGTTAGTATATTGCTGGTTATTGGCAGAAAAAAGAGCGTGTCTCAGATGCAGTCGAACTGCGTAAATTATAAGTAATTTAGTAAGTATTTATAATCCAGAATTTAAAACGGGAACTTCAACTCTAAACGCTTGCACCTTAATATGATATTATACGAATAGTTTCTTTAGCTTATGATAAACCAACTCAATTTACTTTAACAACAACAAGGCACAAATTGTACCTGACAGTAAACATTCCAGCCATGTAGTTTATGAAACAAGTACACACTCGCAAGTAGTTACTAATAGTTTACAGAGGATAGTTTTCGTCGCATAAATTTCTTGTCCCATAATTCTATCTTAATTAAAACAGTAGGAAAACAATTCAAATTTTCGAAATGTTTAGGCTTATACTATTTTTTTCTAAGTAATTGGTACTTCATCCATGGATCACTGCATGTACTTTAAAATACAGTCTCAATGAAATATAAAAAGATTAATTAAAAAGAAAGGAAGAAAAGAAGATTTTTGTTATTGTGTAACTCCAAGCCTATAATTTTAGTTTTAACAAACACCACAAAAAAAAAAGTTTATCATACCCTAACCATAATATCAAATACTAGGAATAAAGAGATAGCCGTAAAACTGTTGCTAAAATAATATTTAGAGACACTAGAATCTTTTCTTCATTGTAAAACTAACTTCGAAAAACAGTCCCGCTAGGTTTCATGCTGCTTTTTCTTAGTTAAGATATCTCTGAACCAATCGCTGAAATATAAAAATGATTAATGTTCATAACTTTAAAAAATTAAAAAGTATAGTTACAGCCAATTTAATAGTAAATATACTGTAACTATACTTCTTTAATTCGATAATAAAGTATATAGAGACACAGGCGTGTTTCCATATCTGACAGGGATTCTGGCACGGAAATGTCCGCTGCCCGCCCAAATGCATGTTGGAGAACTTCACAACTTGTTCTCAGAATATTTTTTAAAATACGCAACTCAGACATGCGGGGGGGCTCACGATATATTCCTTCACTGCCAGATACGTTACGTCACCAGATACGATCTAGTAGTACAGATCTAGTGCGTGGTAAGTTAGTTACGATATGCATACGATATAATATTAAAGAATTTATGTATGACAATAGCCCCTGGAAATGAAGTAATCGCTACCAAGCTATTTCTTATTTGTTGTGTTGTTAATTTGTGTAACATACATGATTGTAAGCTTTTATAGTAAAAAAAATCCCGCTGGGTTTCTTGCTGGTTCTTTCCAGGACTGAGGTTTTTTTTCGAACCAGTGGTAATTAAACAAAAGGGTGACTTTCAATAAGTATTATTTATAATCTATAGTGAATAAAAAGTTTCTGTTTCTGTTCTGTCTGTTTATGGCTGCAATAGAAATATTAAAAAAAATTAATTTAATTTCAGAAAAGTTACAAAAACAGTAAATTCAATTAAAATGTAAAGTTACAAAAGAAGTTAAGTTATGCGTGAATGGTGTGAGACTGTAAGACAGTTCCATTGTCTCCACAGTGATCCTTTCCGCATCGCAAGCCTTCCTCATTTACCCATTGTTCTATGTAACTGCTATGTCATCCCGATTCCAGGGTAACGACACGTTTACTATGTTTATGTTTTTTTCTTTTTTTAAAAACTATATAGTAGTATCATCAAGAGCCGTAGAAGCTTAGAGGCCACAAGCTCTTACTGTTAATTCGGTACACGAGCAACCCGGGGTCAATTCCCGCTGGCACCAATGAAATTGCTAATTGTAATTAAGTGTTAATTAACAACATGTGGCGGTGAAGGAAAACATCGTGAGGAAAGTTACATGTCTAAGGGATAAAAATATTTCATGTGAGTCAAAGTTGATGACACTGCCGACTAATTACTGCTCCACCGTTAGGCCAAGCCAAGCTGCAGGTAAAAGCAGGTGTGGTCCTAACGGTAGTATAAATGTCGTATCGTTACTTTTTATGTATATTGATATATTGAGATATATATCTCGTTGAATAAAACTGTTTTTTAAGGATTTTATCGCGTTTATTTTATTATTATTTTTTTTTATTCCCGACGTTTCGAGTGCTTTTCAGCAACCCATGGTCACGGGGGGGACTGAGATATTTGACGTCCCGATGTCACAGTTAGCCCGGCTACCTTCAGTTTTTTAATATTAATTTTTGGTTCGATTTACGCAGAATGAACTTACAGTATCCTGAAGTCTTGCAGTGTTATGCTTGCGTTTGGATTTAATTTTGTTAATTATAGGATCCCAAGCAGATGGCAGCACCCATCCATCTTCTCTATTGAAATTAGGATGTTTTTTAATTTCAATAGCCTCGCGTATCATCCTTGGTAGGAATCGGTGTTCTTTTGCAAGGATTTGTGGTCTATCAAATCTGATGTAATGGCGGGGACGATCTTGAACATGTTCACAGACTGCAGACTTCCAGAGCGTCGGTGCTTCACGTCAGCTATATGTTCTTTCACGCGGGTTTTAATGGATCTTTTTGTTTTTCCTATGTAAGAGAGACCACATTCGCAATCAAGCTTGTACACTCCTGCATCTTGTAGAGGGATATTACACTTGACGGATGGTAAAAATTGACTAATCTTCTTCGGCGGCTTGAAGTATGTTTTAATAGAAGCTCGCTTCAAGATATAGCCAACCTTGTCTGTGACTCCTCTGACATAGGGTAGTACAGCAGGCACACGCTCGACTGTGGTCGGCTTCACTCGGTCACTGTGACGTAGGCGCGGGACCCGAAGCTTGTTGTCTTGCAATACTTGCTCGACGTAGTTCTCTGCCGAAACCAAATCTCCCCAAAGACGAGATTAAAGCGTTGTACAACTTACGCAATATAAGAAATCATTATATATATATCTCGGTTTTGAAAAAGGGGGTAATGAGAACTCTAATATAATTTCTTATTAATGTGAAACATCTATTGGCGCGCTTGGGCAGTAATACCGACTCGTATAACGTGACGGCAAACAGCATGACGCTCACCGCAAAATTAGATACAGACATTTCATTTTGTGGTATACAGATACAAGTTGC
>JAVANC010000020.1:40006448-40147190 GCA_033319125.1 Parnassius glacialis
AAATCTTGCGCAGATAGCTGATCTTCCTTGAGACTTGCTGCCATTACTGAAATTTAGTTTGGTGGACCGATAGCAGTTTATTTACCTACGTTACGTTCCGGTTTGATCATTCCATTTTTTTATAAAAATTATGTCAATGAGCATTTAAAATGAGGGTGGCAAAGGTGATCGCCCTTATTTTGTTTGACTTCATTAATTTTAAAGGTAACGCCCTGTCCCTGAATATGTTTCATACTCTGTTTCTGTACTGAAGTAGTCATCGTAGCTCTATTTAACATGCACTTCAGCACTTCGATATACCGATAGTCAAATTGGCACTGCTGAAGGGACTGTAGAACAGTCCACATTTTGACGGAATCAGAGTCTTTGTTATAGTCCACAAACGCAAGGCAAAATGGCATATTGTACTCATCGGTCTTATATATATTTTGCCGAAGGGTATGTTGTGGTCTATGATACTAAATCCTTTCCTGAAACCAGCTTTCAAGTAGTTATTTATCGAGTCTACGTGCTAGAAGATTCGTAATATTTCGCGAAAACAGCACGTAGACGCGGCTCAGAAGGAAAATCTTTTTGTAATTCTTCAACAGAGCGTTGTCGTCTTTCTTGATGAGCAAAACCATCACACTTTTGCTTTACGCCTCCGTAGTAGTGCCACCATAGAGGACGGAATGGAAGAGCATTTAAAGAATTTCAAGTATCGGTTTTCCACCCGTTTTCAGAAGCTTCGCTGTAATTCCATTTTCTCTTGAGACCTTGTCTGTTTTCAAGGATGTGTAGTCTCCGTTGAGATTGGTTGCAGTGATCGAAATTGAATGTAGACGACATGCTATATACGCCATAGTTATTATATTACTGCCTTTCAGTTTTCACAAAATAGTATGAGCTTTGGCTACAACATCTATGGTTCACGTGTTTTTAAAGCCGCAATCACACTGTAACGGTTACATTAATATTGAATTATTATTTCCGTTGAAATCATTTCAGGTAAGCTTAAAATACATGCGTTAGAATTTGTTAACGATATAAGTCGAAAGGCGGAATCGAACCCATGACTGCTGGAGTTTGCAGTCTGTAACCTTTGATTAGATTTCTGTAGTTTCCTTTAAAAAACTCCAAACAAAGAACTCTGTAGGTGCGTTGTTACCTCTTTATGAAATTCCCTACAGTCACTGTTCGTAATCATAAACCTTCAAACTGTAAAAGAACAGTGGGTGCACTTCTGGCTAGCAGAAGTTACTTACATAGACCTGTAGGCATAAAAGGAGTCCCCTGACCTAGAAAATAATAAATAATCTTCATTCAATAGCATTTTCCCATTTAAGCCAGTGCCACTGTTATACAGTATTTCACCTACCAACTAAATTTCTTCGAAGAAGGTTTTTATTCTTTAAATTTTAACAGTTTCCTTTTTACACTCGTGTCTACATTACGAACAGATGCTAAGCAGATGCTGTAGTACAAATAAATTAAACAGAATTTAATTAGCCTCCCGTGGAGATGAATTTAGTGTATTTGATATATATATGTCGGAGCGTCTATAAACTACCTAAATAAATAATTGGATTGAGGGTATATCGAGAAACCCCCACATGTTTGTGCAGTATAAAGTTCACTGCAGGTGCCGTGCGTGGGAGATTCTGCTTAAATCATTCTACGAGTGTAGTCATTATACTAGTGCTAAGGTAGTGTCGTGGTTTTATCCGTTATGGTGGTTATTATTGTGCAGGCAAGGATTGGTATTGCTGAGAGGCTGCTCTGTATTGCACTGAGATGTCTAGTGTTGCTATTGGTTTACATACATTGGTGTTATCATGTAATTACGTACCTCACAATACACTGGTCACACTGTAATTAATCTATACTGAATGTATAGTGTGTTACGCTGTCTTATTACTGATAATGATTATTTGCCTAAGCAAAAGAGCAATTTGAACATCCGCTCTCACACTTTTATTATTTTTAGTTAATGCTATCTTGATGTAATTCCGAGATTAGAAAGAGGGATCTCCTGCTGAATCTCCGTAAATATTTTATGTCAAGAGGTTGAAGCAGTGGTAGGTGTGAAAGCTGTACTGTTTTAAACTGAATTGACAAACGAAACTAAATCCATTTTATTTTAGTGACTTCTGCAGTCCAATTAAAAAGTTATTGCCCTTCTCCTAGTTAAGTTTACCACCAGTCCCTTAAAACCCACAGGATGCACAACACATTACACCTAATGTAATATAGTCAGTAATCACACTGTACTTACTTTACTTATTCAATGTATAGTATTCACGTTAATGTCTTAAATAAAAAAATATATGTTACGTCGTTATTTTTAATTAATTTTTACAGTGACATGAATTTTTAATTTTTTACTTTTTACTTAACCAAGGGCTTAATTTTTTTTGTGTAAAAATTGAAGAGACAAACTAATTCACATTCTACCTGATGGTAAGTAGCTACTGCAGTCCATAGACACTTTCGGCCAACAAAAAACAAGGAAGACGGAAAATTCTTTGTCTTATCCTTTTTCCCTCTTTTATGTATGATATAAAATAAGATTAAAAACTAGCACACAATTCACTTGATGGTAAGTAATGCTGTGAATGAAAATCAATATTCATGTTAGATTTAAGCCGTGGCTTGATAACCTACAGTGAACAAATAGGAATCCATTTGGCTGGCACGAGGTGTAGGGCCGGCCCGAGGTGGCCGCTCTTAGTCGCCTTGCCTAGCTTACTCTGAATGCGCGTTGGTGGATTGCGATCAGCGTAGAAGAAAAGCAATGTAAGGAAACATAAATGTTTAAAAAATAAAATTTTGAGAACATTACAAATGCGCCAACGAGCACTGAATCTGGCAAAGTTACTGCTCTTTTTTGTGCATAGGTTCATAGTCCATTCTTTGTTCTTCATTTATGGATTAAGTTCTTAATAGAGTATATCCTTAGTACCCCTCTGGAATCTGATATATATTGCCTTGAGAGAAGTGGGTATAATTATAGAGCAAAACACTTTTTAATCGTATTTTATCTAATTGCTAACAATAAAACCATTATCGTATTGTATTCGAGTTATAATTTCCTCTTTTATACTTTCCACTCTGTCCGTAAGGAACAATTGAAAGCACTTCATTTCCAGTAATTGAAATGGAACACTACAATGCACTACAGTATTCATTCGTATCTTGTAATTGTAGGAAAAAGCTGGTGGTCACTTATTTGCATGTTTCACACGTGAATAATTTTGGAATTTTTATACCTATTATATATATAAATTAGTGCTTGAATACTACCCTACCTGATGGCAAGTGGTGATTTAGTTGAATATGGCGCACTAGCTAAGCTAAACAAAAGCCTATTGATTCTTTATCTTAAATATACTCCAGACTGAATTTTGATCACGGCGGCAAGTCTCAGGATTATAATGCATAAGTGTATGCTTAAGCGTTTTTTCCAACATGAACGAAGAAATATATACCTTGTAATCATTGTAAGACTGACAATTAATTTAACTTAATATAAATTAGGATTTAGCAAGCTAATAAATGGCTACGTGAGTACGCAATAGAAAAACTCTTGAATTGTCGACGTAAGAAATTAACACATAAGTGTCAAACGTCATCAAGTTTTTCAAAATTAAGTTACTCTGTCCGGATTTAAGACAGAAAACGAAAAAAGATGTATAATAAAGAAAATTAAGTAATAGAAATTTATTCTAATCACTTTCATCTTATTTATATTCAGTATTATTTTCATGAAATTTGACGTCGCCTCTCAGTAGTTCAAAGATGAAACTACTAAGCTTAATTTAAAATTCGTATTTCATCTATCCTACTTGAGAAGTAATTGCACTGTGAAGTTTGATTTATTTCTCAATGGTTTTTGGTTTTAATTACCAAACATCATATAGGTAAGTCGCTTACGTTTATTATATGGCGCAAATATGCTCGTCACTTGTCGCCAGGGACGTTGTATGTAATAAGGTGTAATGCAATGTAAGTTATAAATAATCAGTTTTATATCGTGATTTTATTATTTTTCTTACATTAATTTTGCGTGGCATTCCGAACAATTAATATATATACAAAAAGCATGATTGTGTAATATTGTTTTTCTTACTAGATCTATTGACATTTATTTTATTATTATTTGGACATTTTTATATTTTACCTCAGACAAAATAAAAAGTCATTTTACTAGCTGGTTGCAATTGCGTAAATATCGTTTATAATTTTGAAGAGTTATTATTGTTTAATTAGGAATGATAATACTGAATATATTATATTGAAGTTGAATGATATTATATAACTTTCCTAAATTTGATGGTGCAATATGCGGGCCAACCACTATAATGTTATTGCACTATGCCTATCCTCCGTGTAAGTGCCAGCAATAAGTTGACAAAGTTTTATCGCAATCTGATTAACGATATAGCTGCGCATAAAATACGAACAAACAAACATTAACTTTATATTATATACAAAATAACAATCATAAAAATCAATATGAAACATTGTATAATATATATTTATTTAAAATTATAACGCCTGTTTTACGCAGAATGTAGTTCAACTTATATGTTTTAATAATAACTTTGTGACGTCTACGTTCTATGAAAATAAATAATTCTAAATTTCACTGACAAAATTTTACTTTGTTAGAGATGAATGTGTCATGAACTGTTTGTTAAAAAATTATTTATTGCTAGAGATAGCCCTGAACAGCGACGGTGCTTGAAATTTAAAGTGACTTTAGCAGTTAAATTATTAGTTTAATATATGATACTAAGCTTGATACCTTTATCATATATGTTAATCGTAACAAATAACATAGCATTACAAGACACAAGTAATAAGTCTCGTATATATAAACATTTTCATATACAAATATCGGTGAATACGGCGAAGGTCGACAACGAACCTGCACTGGTGTTGCAGTCGACAATTACCAACAGGAGAGCCGCATGCTCGTTAGCCCTCTCAAAGATTAATACTGTGGCTCATGAACAAACACCTCCATTATAAATTTACAATCAAAATACAGACACAATTATTCTTATATTTACTCGAATACTACACTTAAACATCCGAAACTATGGAATTAAAAATAAGAAATTTTAACGCGATAAAATCTGCAAAAATTCTTATATTCAAAATACAGACCCTTTGTCACACCTGAGTACTACGATGGGCAGTCCCGCCACTAGTACCTCGTTGTATGGCAAAGCCACGCTGCAGCTATATTATAGTTACAACACGAATGGATCGGCTCGACCAGGAAAAGATCACCCTTTTAGAGAATACCAGCACGAAATTGCAACTTAATGATGATATGTTTCGTGTGGCTAGTGTAGAGAACCTTTTTACTGATAACGTGATATTCTTAGTCCTCTGGGGTGACAAAGCATCTACGTACATTATACTTAATCGAGAATATTTTTTTATAGGATAAGGATGACAAACGAGCACACAGTCCACCTGATGGTAAGTGGTTGCTGCAGCCCATAGACATCTACATCTATCCTCCATTACAAATCAAAATGTAGATGCGTTGTCACACATGAGGACTAAGATGGAATGCCTCATTTACAGTAAAAAGGGCCTCCGGCCACCTGCACTCACCAAGCAAAACGCAGAGGTAAACCTCTACTTCACGCTGGTTTTTTGCGAGGTCGTGGTACCACCCCGGTTCGAGCCGGCCCATCCGTGCGACAGCAAAAGCTGCCGCGTGGCTCACCCGCTGTTATATATATCGGTCTATGGGCCTCAACATTCAATCACCATCCAGCATACAATTATCAGGTGAACTGTGTACTCGTTTGTCACTGTTATTCTGTTTGTTATGTTTTTCTGCCTTAGTGTCCGTCTGGATAAGTTCTACCCTCTTCCCTATTTCTGCCACGAATCAGAAGTTCGTGTACTACTGTGTGCCGGTCTAAAGAATATTCATAGTAAGTATAATTACAGAATGTAAGGCATTCCATCTTAGGCCTTAGATGTGACAACGTATCTGTAGCCTTCTTTGGTTGATGTTGGCTGCAGGTGTCTTTAGAATGCAATGGCCATTCACCTTCAGATGGAAACTAAATTCTCACTCCAGTTTTTTTCAGAAAACAAAAAAAATCGATCAATAACTATTTTGTACTTGGAAACACTAAAAGCGTGAACAAATATATTATTCAGACATAAGTAAAAGCGGTAATATTCGTTTAAATTGATTGAAATACATTGTTTATTTTTTATTTTTCAGGATACATTTCAGTTACACAGGTAGTCGGACACTTTTTAAAGCTACTGCTGAAAGTAATTTAACCCTATTTTCAGTTTTGAAAACATACGTCGACATACGCCTTATTATTTATTTACGTACATTCTTTCAACTTGATTGAGTGTGAATTCACAAGGTCCACGTCATATTTATTATGAATAAAGATATAATTAAAAATTACAATTTAGTGAAAGTAGAAAAAAACGTAAATACGCATTCTGAGCACCAGCGTGATATAGCAAATTGATACGTTTACTGGAAACGAGGCATTCCATCTTGGTCCTCAGGGGTGACAAAGTATCTGCACTTTGATAAGTAATCGAGAATAGATGTAATGTCTATTGGCCACACCGTCTACTTACATCCGCATACATACATTACATCAGGAGGAATGTGTGCTCACTAGTCACCGTTAATTCATAGAAAAGATAAAATCTGGAATACGTTAACATATCATATAGGATATTACAATAAGTTCAAAACCTGCTTTATAAATCTGAGAGGATATTTTCTAACATCAGTCTCTTATTTTCTACTTCATATATTTCTCTTGTTAAATTCTCCAAAAAAGCCAAAGAATTTAAATATGACTTCAAAGAAAGTAATAATATAATTTCCACATAATAGCATCAAAGATCGGTACTAAGATATTGTAGATAGATGTAAGGCCCCGACTCTTTGTATTCTTTTTAGTTCTTTTAGGTATATCTGCTTTTAATTTTTTCAATCTTTTGAATGGACTTAGGAATATTACGAACTCAAGTGTCGTCTAAACATTTACATAAACATTTTTATGAAGAATTCTTTATTTGTAACTTTAGGGGTCGTTAAAAATTTCACCTCTTAATTATTCAATCATAGCGTAACATACATTACAGCCTATTAAAGTTCACTGCTGAACATATGTCTCCCTATAAATTGCCTCATAGACATATACGAGGATGGGGATACTTGCCATAGTTGCCACGCTTGGTTAGCGGGTTGGCAACCGCAGTATATTTTTTATTGTTATTCGTTATTAAGAAGACGCTGCTGTCAATCTTCTGATTTGTTTTCTTCTGTCGCCTCTTGTAACACCCACGGGATTATATGGGGTAGTGAAAATTCTTACATCGCCATTACACGATAAAATAATTAAAAAATAATGTCAAATATCAATTTTTTTAAATGTTACAAGAATACGAAAATGATGTATTTAAAATATAAATTCATCTAATGGAAAAGAAATTTTAAGTATATTTCTTTTCCATTAGATGAACTTAATGAGATTAAAGGAGGACTGAGGCTCTGATCTTCTTTCTCGATTCGATCGATTTTCTTGATCAAATTTGGAACACTTTCATATAATAAACACTTAAAAGCCGTGTGAGCTCAGGGGTTAAGCGTTCGCCGCAAATTTCGTATTGTGTAAGCAACCCGAGCTCAATTCCCGCCGGCACCGATGAAAGTCCTACTTTATTTTCCACATGTTTGGTAGTGATGGAAAACTTCGTAAAATTCGAAGATATGAGAGGTATACTAACACGCAATCAGGCAGCCTATTGGACTGTTCCATACTCCACAACTCAATCAGAATTTAAAAATGGCTGGTACTTGGTTGTGTAAATTCACATAGTCCGCTACTTTACTTTTTAAAAACGATGAATACTCGTATATATGATGATATTAGCGATTTTCCCCTCTTCTGCGGTCGCTTCCTCAGTGTTGGGATTAATGAGCTCTTCACATGATCTGTTCTGTTTATTGCTATTTTTAGAAGCTCGGTTAATCCGATAGAATAGAATAGAATAGAATAGAATAATTTTTTATTCAATATTGATTATTACATAACTCTTATTGAAAGTCATTTTTTATTTACCACTGGTTCGGAAAATACCTCTGTCCTGGGAAGAACCAGCAAGAAACCCAGCGGGACTTTTTTTTTCAAACATATTTCGCTTAACAATAATTTCATTTATACAATTTTTAAATGATTTTTAATAGAACCAGCATGGTGGCGATCACCTTATTCCCAGGGGTTATTTTCATTCATGTATTCCTTGATATTATAATAACCCTTTTTGTACAGTTTTTCTTTAATAAAACTTTTAAACTTGTTTATTGATAAACTTTGAATTTGTTCTGGGATTTTGTTGTAAAAGCGTATACATTGCCCCATAAATGAATTATTGATTCTGTGGAGTCTAGTAACTGGTATTACAAGCTTATGTTTGTTCCTAGTGTTTTAAGAATGCACATCCTTATTCTTATTAAAGCTGTTTATGTTTTTATGTACATACATTAGATTTTCATAAATATATTGCGATGCCAAAGTTAATATGTTTATTTCTTTAAATTTTTGTCTGAGGGACTCTTTACAATTTAGGTTATAAAGCGCCCGAACGGCTCTCTTTTGCAAAACAAATATAGCTTCAATATCAGTCGCATTACCCCATAGCAAAATTCCATAAGACATTACGCTATGAAAGTAACTAAAATACACTAATCTAGCTGTCTCAACATCTGTGAGATTTCTAATCTTTCTTACAGCATATTCTGCAGAACTAAGTCTGCTTGCTAATTTAGATATATGGGGGCCCTATTGAAGTTTCGCGTCAATAGTAATACCGAGAAAAACAGTGGTATCCACAAGACTCAACTCCTCCCCATTTAATAGCACATTGGTATTCGAATGTTTTACATTAGGTATTGTAAATTTAATACACTTTGTCTTATTGCCGTTCAAGAGCATATTGTTGGCGTTAAACCAATGTACTAATTTCGATAGAGCATTATTTACTTCGTCATAATTAATTAACTACCGTTTGAGTTTGAAAATTAAAGAGGTATCGTCAGCAAATAATACTATATCGTGATTGTCCCCTACCAGATAAAATAAGTCATTAATATAGATTAAAAACAGGAATGGGCCAAGAATCGAGCCCTGAGGAACGCCCATTGATACTACCGATCCGGAGGAACCTTTACCATTTATCACGACTTTTTGAGTTCTGTTACTTAAATATGAAGTAATAAGTCTAAGCGCCAAATTTTTTACACCGTAATGTTGTAGTTTCCTGATTAATGTTTCATGATGAACACAATCGAAAGCCTTGGAAAGATCACAGAAAACACCTAAGGCATCCTGTGAATTCTCCCAGGCATTAAAAATATATTTCATAAGCTCAACGCCGGCGTCAGACGTCGAGCGACCCCTTGTAAATCCAAATTGGTTTTTATGAAGTAATTTATTTGTATTAAAAAAAATTAACAATTGATCCAAAATAATTTTTTCAAAAATTTTACTAAGAGTTGGTAGTACAGAAATAGGTCTAAAATTAGCGGGGTCCAATGTACTACCAGATTTAAATAAAGGTATTACTTTACTGTACTTCATTAAATCAGGAAACACACCAGAATCGATACAAGTATTAAAAATAATAGCAAGATGAGGTGCAATTAAATCTATTATGGACGCAATAACTGTCACGGAAATCCCCCACAAATCTGCGGTTTTCTTTACATCAATGGTTTTGAAGTATTTTACAATATCTTGCGGTAATACTTTTTCAAATCTAAATTCTTTTAAACAGATATTAACATTCTGTTTGAGTAATGACTCGGCGACAGTTGGAGAAGAATTCAAAGACTCTGTTGTCAAAATAGGAATATCAGTGAAATATTTCTCAAACACCGCTGCGACTTCTTGATTTGATTTAGTCAATTCATTGTTAATTTTTAATTGATAGTTTGCGTTACGAGGTTTTTCATTACCGGTTTCGCTGTTAATTATACTCCACGTCATTTTATTTTATTCTTAGCCATCTTAATTTTGTTGCTAATATGTAACGATTTGGCTGTGGAGCAAACTTTTTTAAACATTTTAGAATAATTTTTGACATATTCTTTAAAAGCATCAGAAGGATTATATGATCTTTCATGGTAAAGGTCATATAACCTTCGTCTGCTTTTATGAATTCCCACTGTCGCCCACTCATTAAATACCTTGCGACTGTTTCCGGAGTATGTTTTAGAAGTAAATGTTTTTTAATTCATTGCTTATAAGGGTAAATAATTCTCCATATAAAAAGTCTGCATTGTTCTTATAAGAAAGCGATGGAAGGTTTTTTACCATATTACTTCTAAATCTCTCCAGGCGTTTTGCATTAATAGGAACAAACACAATTTTCTCAATTTCCTGTTTTTTGTGCATATAAGGTAATGAAACCAGTTGTCCACAGTGATCATCGAGATAGTGTTCTACCATGTAGAAAAATAATTTTCACTTCGCTATTTCTTCAAGAAGTAAGACGACAAACTAATAGATTGTTCACCTGATGGTAATTGGATACTGTGACCCGTAGACTTATCATACATGACTGGGTTTATAATAATTTACACCCGCCTTACGAAACCGAACAGCATTTTACTGCTATTTTATGCTGGTACTCTGTGAGAGCAGGGTCCTTTAACAGTTGAAGCGATCCATTCGTGTTGCAGCCATGAGCAGCGTGGCTCCTTTTACTTGCCTCCTCTCGTTAGCACTTTTAGTCCTCACTTGTTTTTCTTTTGAATAATAGTTCTTTGCGTAATTAATTTGTCTAGAATAAATGGCTACCAGAACGATACGATTTACTTTTTATACATTTTATTTCGTTTTCTGCTGACTTTCAAAAAGGTGACGGTACTCAATTCGACTGTATGTTTTTTATGTGTGTTACACCGTTACTTTTTACTGGGTAAACCGATTTCGATGATTCTTTTTCATTTGAAAAGTGGTACTTCTCGTGTGGTCTTTTTTATAAGCTTTTTATTAACTTCCTTATATTTTTTTAATGAATAATATGGTACGGTATGGTATGGTATGGAAGACGGACACCATATGCCATATACCATGGCCATAGTACCGCCTAAATAATATTTTTAAGAATATTTTATATATAATCAAAACATATTCAGTTTATTATTTTTAGATATCCTAAAAATAGTTCAGCTTTAGCAGCCAGTATTTAGTTTTATAGACTTCAAATAGTTTTTACCGCATTGTCTTGTTTTTGAACGCCCCTCGCATGATGTTTCAAATCGGCGGCCTATGCAAGTATTTAATACAGAACTGTAGGTATTAAATAATTTTCCATTCTATTCCGCTACTATATAATTTTAGTTTGTTGTCAGTTGTTTAAAACATCAGTACTCCCATTGAAAAACAAACTTTACCAAGTTACAGACGTCTTAGGTCTTGCAGTTTAGTAAAACATGAATTTCAAATTCAGCTAATTCAAGTTGTCTTAGAATTTCTCTTAGATGGAAAACTGCTTGGCATTTGTTAACAGTGAATTAATTAGAATCTTAATTTACCAACTTTACTTCTATAGTAAACTGTTTTAAAATGAAGTAAATAATATTATTATTTTATGTAAATATTACTTTGTCATAAATTATTTTGAAACTAAGGGTCTCAAAAATAATTTTAGCATTTTTTGCATAATTTATGTTAGATTATCAAATAAAAAGAAAGATTTTAAAGTAAAATGTCTTGCTGGCTTACCAAATGTCTCATTTATTTAATTGTCCTAAGTGCGGCTGCTAATAACTTTAGTCCCAGGTTCAAATCCTGGGTCGGGCCAAAATCAATCATTGCATTTCTCTTTCAAAATTCACAGAAGCAGCACAGAGTTAACGACTGTGTGTGTTTTAGCCCTGTGCCGTTAGTCGTTCGCCTTATTTTTCTCTTGTCGTGTGGGCAATATCTGGAATAGGGAGTGTACATGGGCTTGCACACACAATAATGCTGTCTTTATTTTTATTATTTTTTATTTTATTATTTACAAAATCTTGCACAGATAGCTGATCTTCCTTGAGACTTGCTGCCATTACTGCAATTTAGTTTGGTGGACCGATAGCATTTTATTTACCTACGTTACGTTACGTTTTGATCATTCAATTTTTTTATAAAAATTATGTAAATGAGCACTTAAAATGGGGGTGGCAAAGGTGATCGCCCTTATTTTTTTTTATACGCCCTGTCCCTGGATGTTTCATACTCTGTTTCTGTATTGAATTAGTCATCCTCGCTCTATTTAACAAGCACTTCAGCACTTCAATATGCTGATAGTCAAATTGGCACTGCTGAAAGGACTGTAGCACAGGCCCTGATTCGACGGAATCAGGGTCTTTTTTATAGTCCACATACGCAAGGCAAAATGGCATATTGTACTCATCGGTCTTCTATACATTTTGCTGAAGAATATGTTGTGGTCTATGATACTAAAGCCTTTCCTAAAACCAGCTTTCAGGTGGCTATTTGTCGAGTCTACGTGCAATACGATTCATAATATTTCGCTAAAACAGCAAGTAGACGCGGCTCAGAAGGAAAATCTTTCTGTAATTCTTCAACAGAGCGTTTTCGTCTTTTTTGATGAGCAAAACCACCGCACTTTTGCTTTACGCCTCCGTAATAGTGCCTCCATATAGGACGGAATGGAAGAACTTCTAAAGAATTTCAAGTATCGGTTTTCCATCCGCTTTCAGAAGCTTCGCTGTAATTCCATTTTCTCTTGGGGCCTTGTCTGTTTTCAAGGATGTTTAGTCTCCGTTGAGATTGGTCGCAGTGATCGAAATTGGATGTAGAGGACATTCTATATACGCCATAGTTATAATATTACTGACTTTCAGTTTTCACAAAATAGTATGAGCTTTGGCTACAACATCTATGGTTCACGTGTTTTTAAAGCCGCAATTAAATTGTAACGGTCACATTAATGTTGAATTATTATTTCCGTTGAAATCCTTTCAGGTAAACTTAAAATACCTGCGTTAGAATTTGTTAACGATATAACTCGAAAGGCGGAATCGAACCCATGACTAATGGAGTTTGCACTCTGTAACCTTTGATTAGATTTATGTAGTTCCCTCTAAAAAACTCTAAACAAAGAACTCTGTAGGTGCGTTGCTACCTCTTTTATGAAATTCCCTACAGTCACTGTTCGTAATCATAAACCTTCAAACTGTAAAAGAACAGTGGGTGCACTTCTGGCTAGCAGAAGTTACTTCCATAGACCTGTAGGCATTAAAGGAGTCCCCTGACCTAGAAAATAATAAAAAATCTTCATTCAATAGCATTTTCCCATTTAAGCCAGTGCCACTGTTATACAGTATTTCACCTACCAACTAAATTTCTTGGAAGAAGGTTTTTATTCTTTAAATTTTAAGTTTCCTTTTTACACTCGTGTCTACATTACGAACAGATGCTGTAGTACAAATAAATTAAACAGAATTTAGTTAGCCTCCCGTGGAGATGAATTTTGTGTATTTGATATATATGTCGGAGCGTCTATAAACTACCTAAATAAATAATTGAATTGAGAGTATATCGAGAATCCCCCACATGTTTGTGCAGTATAAAGTTCACTGTAGGTGCCGTGCGTGGGAGATTCCGCTTAAATCATTCTACGAGTGTATTCATTCTATTAGTGATAAGATAGTGTCGTGGTTCTACTCGTTATGGTGGTTATTATTGTGCAGGAAAGGATTGGTATTACTGAGAGGCTGCCCTGTGTTACACTGAGATGTGTGTCATTGCTGTTGATTTACATACTTTGGTGTTTTCATGTAATTACGTACCTCACGTTACACTGGTATGTGATTGTGCCGGGGATGTGTTACGGTGTGGTCGAACTGTAATTACTCTATACTGAATGTACAGTGTGTTACGCTGTCTTATTACTGGTAATGATTAATTGCCTAAGCAAGAGAGAAAGTTGATCATCCGCTGTCACACTTTTATTAATTTGAATTAATGCTATCTTGATGTATTCCCGAGAATTTACGTAAATATTTTTGGTCAAGAGATTGGAGAAGTGGTAGGTTTGAAAGCTGTACTGTTTTAAACTGAATTAACAAACTAAATAAAGTTCATTCATTTTTAGTGACTTCTGCAGTCCAATTCAAATGTTATTGTTACCCTTCTCCTGACTCGGTTAAAAAAAGCCAACTTTCCTAAAAAACCCACAGGATGCACAACATATTATTACACCTACTGTAATATAGTCAGTAGTCACACTGTACTTTGGCTAAAGACATAAAACTAATAAAATTACTTATTCAATGTGTAGTATTCGCATTAATATTATAAATAATTATACTACATGATGAACTTATTTTGAGTAAATTAAAAAAAAATGTTACGTGGTTATTTTTAATTAATTTGCACAATGACTTGAATTGTTCATTTTTCTACATTTTTACTTAACAAGGGCTTAATTTTTTTTATGTGAAAATTGAAGAGACAAACGAATTTACATTCTACCTGATAGTAAGTAGCTTTTGCAGTCCATAGACACCTTCGGTTAACATAAAACAATGAAGACGGAGAATTCGTTGTCCTATACTTTTTCCTTATTAAGTGGCGAAGCTTGCGAAGTCACTTATTGATTTCACGATGTCTGTCCGTCTGTCCGTCTGTCCGTCTGTCCGTCTGTCCGTCTGTCCGTCTGTCCGTCTGTCCGTCTGTCCGTCCGTCTGTCCGTCTGTCCCACGATTATATCGAGAACGGTTTCGAATTTTCAAATTCTGTATTCAGCAATCGATTACTGATCACCCAGGCATCTGAACCTCCTATTTTGAAACTGATTGCTCAACAGCAACCGTTAGAAACCGCTACAAAGCTGATTGCTTCGCCACTTTGCTATGCTGTTAGCTTGCTAGGTTTATTTTATATATGATATAGTATAACTGGTCACTGTAGAAGCGTGCTCGTCGCGACCCCTGCCAGCTTTTTTCAGGGCTGCAATTCTACTCAGCTGCGCACCCATGCCAACGAGAGTTAGGGCGTCCCCCCAAGGCGACGCACACCAGCTAGTCCCCGTTGGTGTGGAATGCAGCGCGCAAAGCGGCGATGGGGACCGCCACCCGTCACGCACAGCCCGACACGGCGGAAGGTGGAGGACAGAGTGCAGAGTTGGCACGTGGAATGTTAGAGAAGGCATGAAAGATAAGATGAATGAGTTGATTGAAATAATGAAAGAAAGAGAATTAGATGTCGTGTGTATGTCGGAGACCAAAAGGAAGGGCAGTGGTACTGAAGAGCTCCCTGGCGGGGCGTTTACTCTATGGTCCGGAGTCCCGGAGAGCGAGAGCGCCCGCCAGGGAGTGGGGGTGCTGCTGTCGTCTCGGTTGGTCGATGTTATGACTGAATATAAGGTTGTGAACTCAAGACTTCTCTGGGTTCGCTTTAAATTGGGACTGACGAAGTTATTCCTTTTGGCTGTTTATGCGCCGGTAGCTTCGTCGTCCAGGGCTGAGCTGGAGGAGTTTTGGGAGAATGTAAGAGAAGTTC
This sequence comes from Parnassius glacialis, assembly GCA_033319125.1. Lineage (NCBI taxonomy): Eukaryota > Metazoa > Arthropoda > Insecta > Lepidoptera > Papilionidae > Parnassius > Parnassius glacialis. The sequence goes on from JAVANC010000020.1 coordinate 40,022,021, forward strand.
TAGATTTGGCTAGGGGAAACGAAAGAATTGTTGTATGTGGTGATTTGAATGGATGGGTTGGTACCGCTCGACCAGGGTACGAGTCGGTGCTTGGAAAGTTTGGCGATAAAAGAGTTAATGATGCTGGCAAGCTTATACTGGCGGTATGCAAGGAAAAGGGTCTTCTTGTGACAAACACTATGTTTAATCACAAGAAAATCCACATGTATACTAGAGAAAGTAAGAATGAGAGAAGTATGATCGATTTGTTCCTGGTGGATGACCGACTGCGAAAACAGGTGATGGATACGCGAGTGTTCAGGGGTGCTGACCTGGGAACGGATCACTATCTAGCGATTACTAGATTTAGGGGTCTGTTCGCGGGTTGGCGCTACCGGACGGCAGTGACAGAACCACAGTCGGTCTGTCGCATCCGAAGCTGGAAGCTTCAGGAAGCGGATACTAGGGACAAATATCATGCGAGGGTAGCCGAAAAGCTTGACAACATCGATGGCAGAAAAGAATGTGTTGAAAGAACATGGCAGAACCTTAGGGATGGAATGGTAAGTGCAGCGGAAGAAGTGTGTGGAACGATTAAAAGAGGCAGTAGTAAAAGAAGAGATGCATGGTGAAATGATGAAGTGAAAGAAGCTGTAAAGAAGAAGAAGAAAGCATGGTTAGACTACTTGGCCTCTAGTAATGATAAGGATATGAGAGAGAAGATGAAAGAAAGATATAAGCTGCAGAAAGTTCACACGAAAGCATTGATTGAGGAAGTGCGTGAAAGGTGTAGAATGGAAGCGGACGAAAGGTTGTCGCACAACTTTAAGGAGAACTCCAAACTCTTCTGGAAAGAGGTTGGAAGGACCCGAAGTGGTGCGACGGCCTTAAGAATGAACAAAGTGCTTTCGAGAACTAATGACGTCCTCTCAGAAAAATCGGACGTCATGCAGCGATGGAGCGAATTTTATAGAGAAATGTATGCGTGTGATGATCTTAGTGAGGGATCCGGGGATGACGTCGAGACTGGTACGCCAGACCCGGACCTCGATGACACTGAGGTCATCAGTATGAAAGAGATTGAACATGCGATTCGAAGTTTGAAATGTGGTAAGGCTTCGGGACTAGACAGAGTTACTGCTGAAATGGTCAAGTATGGTGGGCCTCGCGTCTGGGACAGCTTTCATCTGCTGTGCAATTTGTGCTGGCGGACGGAGGATGTCCCGGATGATTGGCGATCCGCGGTCATTGTGCCTTTATATAAAGGTAAAGGTTCACATTTTGACTGCGGGTGCTATCGGGCGATCAGCTTGACCAGTTTAGCAAGTAAAGTTTATTCGAAGGTTTTGACACGTAGGATGCAAGAGAAATCGGAAAGATTTCTATGGGAGGCACAATGCGGATTTAGACCTGGAAGAGGATGCACGGATCAAATGTTTTCTCTCCGCATGATCACGGAAAAGCTTCTGGCTGCTAACCAGAGGATTTTCTGTGCTTTTGTGGATCTTGAGAAAGCATTTGATAAGGTTGTAAGGAAGAAAATGTGGGAACTGTTGCCGGGGTATGGTGTGGATGGTCGATTACTAAGGGCTGTGCAGTCACTTTACTGTGACTGTAAAGCCTGTGTGCGGGTAGGGCATGACCTGTCACCCATGTTTAGCGTCCAAACGGGCGTAAAACAGGGTTGTGTCATGTCTTCCTGGCTGTTCATACTGTATCTCGATAGCTGTTTACAGAAACTGAAAGATAGCTGTTTGGGTGTGAAATTGGGTGACATTAAAGTAAATTGTCTGCTGTATGCTGATGATGCAGTGCTTATTGCACCATCAGAGGCAGAACTGCAGGCATTAGTCACGTGTATGAAAGAGGAATGTGAAATTAAAGGTCTCCGCTTGAATGCTAATAAAACTAAGGTTCTGGTATTTGAAAGGGACGAAGAGAGAACGAAGTGTGAAATATGGGTAAATCAGGAATGTCTAGAACAGGTAAATGAAATTGTATACTTGGGGAGTGCTTTTAGCCGGGATGGAAGATGTGATTTAGATGTGGACAGGCGTGTCGCTGCCGGGAACAAAGTCAATGGTGCCCTGACTGCGTTAGTCAAAAGGCAAGGCGTAGTGAAGAGTGCACGCCTTGCAATACATAACGCAGTGTTGGTACCGACTTTGTTATATGGCAGCGAAACCTGGGTATGCCAGAAGAAGCATAAAAGCAAGTTGAATGCAGTGGAGATGCGATCTCTTCGTAAAATGTGCGGCGTCACCATGGCTGACCAAAAGCGAAACGAAGAGATTCGCAATATGGCAGGTTTGAAAGATGACCTTATCACAAAAATTGATAAGGGCGTGCTTCGATGGTTTGGGCACGTTGAGCGAATGAGTGAAGACCGAATGGTGAAGAAAATATATAGCGCGAAAGTTAATATTAAAAGGTGTCGAGGTAGACCGAGACTAACTTTCGAAGACCATGTGAGCAAATTGCTCGAAGAGGGGAGGGTCAAGAGTACTCGGATACCTAGACGTGCATGTATGAAGAAGATGATGAATCTGAAAGAAGCGAAAGAGGTATGTAAGGATCGTGACACTTGGCGATCTGTTCTCTCTGACTACCCCGTCAGGGATTGTGCGTGACGATAAGTAAGTAAGTAAGTAAGTAGATATAGTATAAGATTGACAAACTAGCACAAAATTCACTTGATTGTAAGTAATGCTGTGAATGAAAATCTACATGTATGTTAGATTTAAGCCGTGGCTTGATCATCTACAGTGAACAAACATTAGAATTATAAAATGGTTAATTAATCATATTTATATGTATGTATTAACTTTGTATTTATGTATATTTATATCCATTTATATGTATTTATCCTTGTTTATATTTGTTTATTGGCATATAAATATATTTATATTATGAATATGTGTTAATGTATGTAAATTTGCGAATATATATATATATATATATATATATATAATTTGCATTTACTTACAATATTATATCATAATCTGTTTTGTTACATATTATGTGTGTTAATTTTTGTTGCAATTTTTTTTTCTTTTAATTGCTACACCTACGACAAACTCCACCACTCCATGGGTTGACCTTTTTTTTATAGGATAGGGTGACAAACGAGCACATAGTCCACCTGATGGTAAGTGGTTGCTGTGGCCCATAGACATCTACATTTATCCTCCTTTGCGAATGAAAATGCAGATGTGTTGTCACCCGTGAGGACTAAGATAGAATGCCTCTGTTCCAGTAAAAAGGGTCTCCAGTTCTCTACACGCACCATACAAAACACAGCAACATGAAGCTGCTATTTGACGCTGGTATTCTGTGAGAGAGTGGTCCTTCCCCGGTCGAGCCGACCCATTCGTGCTTTAACTATACTACTAATATAGCTGCAGCATGGCTCTACCACGTATAATGGTAGAGAATGCCTTTAGGCATTATGTCCGCCCTTTGTATCCTTTTTTTCTAAAGGGACGCAATAAAGTTTTTAAATAAACAAATAGGAACCCATATGGCTGACCCGAGTTGTAGGGCCGGCCCGAGGTGGCTGCTTTTAGTCGGCTTGCCTAGCTCACTCTAAATGCGCGTTGGTATTGTGATCAGCGTAGAAGGAAAACATCGTAAGGAAACCTAAATGTTTAAAAAATAAAATTTCGAGGACATTACAAATGCGCCAACGAGCACTGGATCTGGCAAAGTTACTGCTCTTTTTTGCGCACAGCTTCATAGTCCATACTTAATAACTTACCCTTAATACTTAATAATATCCTCAAGGCCCCTCTGGAATCTGCTGTATAAGGCCTTGAGAGAAGTGGCTATAGTTATAGAGTAAAACACTTTTAATCGTATTTTATCTAATTGCTAACAGTTTAACCAGTATCGTATTGTATTCTAGTTATAATTTCCTCTTTTATTCTTTCCACTCTGTCCGTAGGGAACAATTGAAAGCATTTCATTTCCAGTAATTAAAATCGAACACTACAATTCACTGCAGTATTGACGGCTCCGTGACGCAGTGGCTTAGCAATGAGTTATTGCGCTGGGGGCCGCGTGTTCGAATCCCGCACGGAACATGTGTTTGTATGGCCTACAAATAATTGTTCCGGGTTTGTCCTCGTGCAATTTATGTATGTAAACTGTCTCCACGACACAGGAGAAAATCTTAGTGTGGGGGTAACGTTTTTTAAAAAATTAAGAAAAAAAGAAGTATTGGTTCGCAGCTTGTATTTGTGGGAAAAACTGGTGGTCACTAATTTGCATGTTTCGCACGTGAATCACTTTGGAAATTTCATACCTATGATATGTAAACCAGTGCTTGAATACTATCCTAACTGATGGCAAGTGGTGATGTAGTTGAGTATGGCACACTAGCTAAACTAAACAATAGCCTATTGATTCTTTATCTTAAATATACTCCAGACCGAATTTCGATCACGGCGGCTAGTCTCAGGATTATAATGTATAAGTGTATGCTTAAGCATAGGTGCACTCTCTGTATTAATTCACTCACACAGTAAGTTGGTTCCAACATAAACGAAGAAAGATCAAGGGCAGGACTACGGCTTTACGTATTTTCCGAGGCACTGGAGTGAAACACTGACATCTTCTTGACTTCGGACTGCGACTGAGAATTTCTTGACAAAAAAACAGAAAACCTGGTTTCTTCCCCATTGGTTGTCGGTTCTTCGAGCTATATGGCCGGCCAACTGCCACTTCAGCTTTCTAATTCGTCGGTTTATATATATATATATATATATATATATATATATATATATATATATCTCGACCTGAGACGCATTAGGTCGGATATGGAATTTAACAAGTTTAGAGGAGAGCCAAAAGAAAAATTTTGATGAAATCGTGTCAAAACTATTGTTTATTTGCAATAAAGATAACAAAAATAGTAAAATGTTAAGGATATGTCTTCGAACTTTGTATGAGTAAAGTGTTTTATTACGTAGTCACAGAATAAAAATAATATTTTATTAAACAAAAACTACATTTTTGGTGACATCCAACTTTATGCTTATAAAGAGTTATAAAAGGACGGATCGTTTTAATTCAACGTAGTGATCCAACTTTATGCCTGCAATTTTTTGGTAAATTCAATGTGTATTATAAGCTTTTTTACAACATGTAACATTATGTTTGATAAGAAACAAAACCTTAACTAAGCCCAATCTTGTGATGATATCTATGTATGTAGCATTTAAATTATATATTATGAAGAACATAAGGTCGGAATTAACAAAATTTAGTTATAAAATTCCGTGTAGTGGAGGTTAAGAATATATACTATCCCATTTCTTCCCGTGGGTGTCGTAAGAGGCGACAGTGGGAAACAGGTAGGAGATGGGCCGCAGCATCTTATTGATAACAGCAAGATTACAATAAAAACACACTACTACCACATCTGATGATTTATTACCAGGAATATGCTTTCAACTCTGATCTGGAGCTACCAGACCTCCATCGAGTTGTTTTTCCAAGCTCACCTTAACAAATTTTTCTCCTATATATAGCGTATTAAGAAACATATTCCGGCATATTTTTTCGCTCTTATAATCGACAATTAGACTATATTCGTAAGAAAATTTTCTTCGGTCAATGTGTAAGTTCCCATGTGTTGTCATCATGCGTTTTAGTTTTTTTTTATGACGTTAGTGACTATAAAGTGGCGATGTTGATCCCAAATGGTACATTATTTCCAAAATTCATATATATGTATTTTTTGTTTCATTAGGCACTTTCTCATAACATTTAAATTTACACGTACATAAGGGTTTCAACTCACGACCGTCTATTTTAGTTCTTTTTTTAGTTACAGTTGAGTGATAGAGAGAAACTTTCAGCCTTGCAATTTTAGCGGCAACTCTTTTCCATTTAGTTACATTCTTAACTTTATTTCTTGTGTTAGATTTTGAATGGGCTGCCGTATCGATCTGCTGTATGTCTTCATTATTTATTATCTGTCTTTCAACTGGTATATATATATATATATTTCCATTAATATCTGCAACCATAACTCCGTTAGAGTTAATTATATTTTCATTCATAGTAGCATCAGAAATAATACTTTCATCAAAAATTGTTAGAGTTGAAAAGGCTGCAGTAGGATATCTGTCTGTTAAAGTATCGTTTCCGAGGTAATTATTATTATTAGCAGATGTACTCGCCCGTTCTTGAACCATAATCATATTATTGGAATTCGCTAAGTTAGGACTACTTTGATCAAATAACGACGACTTATTAAGGCTATCTATTGAATAATAAACAGTAGAAATTATTTGCCTAGTCATTGTAGCAGAAAAACGGTCGTGTTCTTTAGAACTTTGTAGACATACATTCTTTTCTTGGACCTAAAACATTTTCTTAAGTGATTAAATTATTATTTACATTATTTGCTACTATACTTTGTCTTTGAGGCAATTTTTCTGAAAAAGACAGCTTCCTTTTCGCTTTTAAAGACCTGAATTTTACGAATACTTTTTCTGGCGAATCACTGACGTAGCTGCTATCCGAAATATCTTTATGCGGTTCGTAAGTATTGTCTTTAACGCTATCATCACTATCATAATCGGATATTTCTCGCCTCGGATCTGCAAAATATTATTTTTGTACGTAGGTAAAATCAACAATTTTCAATATCAAATTAAATTTTAAATGATTTCAAAATTTGTTTTTTGTTTCTGTATCGATAATATAAGACGGTACAGTTATTTATTACACTGCATTTTTATATATTACTATCGTAACTTCATTCGCATCTAGTATAACTACAGCTGATGTCCTCCCCGAGTCCTAGTGTTCCTGCTCAAAATGTCTTCACATTCGGTTTACCAGTTTAGCCATGAAAGAATTATAAACAAACTTATAAACACAGATACTATGAATTTATAATAGATATTACTATGGACATGGATTTTAATAAATTATATTAAACTGACATTCATAGAACAACAAGTAGATAAGTAATTAAAATTAATTAAAGGAATTGTCGGTGTCAACATATCGAGTGATGTGCAGTTTCATGGTCATTTGGAAGAGAAGGACAAATTGGCCACTAAAAAGCTTGGCGTGCTCAGCAGAGCGGGACAGTATTTCAGTATATCAGTTCAGTATTCAGTATTAATGTCGGTACACCACTTTCAGCTTCACAAGGAGCAGGTTCGGCCCCACATGAAATACTGTTCCCATCTCTGGGCAGGGGTCCCCAGGGCCAGCTCCTTCCATTTGACCGCACCCAGCGCAGAGCGTTTCGAATCGTCGACGACCGAGTTCTTTCCGATCGACTTGACTCACTGGCACTGCGTAGAGATGTTGCATCTCTTTGCTTATTTTATCGCATCTACCAAGGGGAGTGCACTGAGGAACTGTTCGGACTAATTCAAGTCACTCAATTTCACCACCACACATCGCGATAAAACTCGCGATACCATCCAATATGGATGACTGGCGGTCCACAACTGTGCAATTTAAAATAAGCTTTCTTCCTCGCACAACTGCCTTGTGGAATCCATTACCACCAGCGATATTACCGATACGACTTAGTGACTTTCAAGAAAAGAGCTTACTCCTTTTTAAAAGGCCAGAAACGCATCTGCAATTCCCCTGGTGAGTTATATACTTAATTAAGTTCACAACATGTTTAAATACTATAACCGATAAAACCACTAACCCACACCACATGATTCGACAATATAAAACATAGTATTTAGTACATATTTATAGGTTTTGTACTCACCTGATCTTCATTATCCATTGCTTAGTATAGTATATTATTTTTATAATAACTACTAGTTCACATTCAATCAATTATTAATTGAATCAGAAGTAATTAAGTTGACTATTACTTTGACACAACTCACGCGTGAATAACAAATTCTATTCATGTAAACAAAACAAACGCATGCGGCGATGTTCTGAAAGGTAAAGCCACCGTGGCGGCGAAAACCACCGAGTGACCGGCGATAATGTCTGATGTTACAGAATCGCGTTGGTCTGCGGTCACAAAATCAATGGCATAATGTTTTTTCTTCACATCTGCATTTCTGTACAATGATAAAGTAGCACTTTTCAAAGACATAAGGTCTCATTTTGTTTGTAGACCTTAAACGAACAAATAAAATTTTTGAGGCATAACGGTATATCTCAAGGTACGACATCTGATTATTTAATTTCAAAAGGCATAAAGTTCTATCTGAAAATACGTATTATTTTTACCAACAATCCTTGTAGAATAAAGTCGAATAACGAAATAGACTATGCCTTACGCGTAAAATAATTTAAAAGCATAAAAACGGAAGTCAATGTACGACCTTCTAGTTATAACAAAATTTTAAGCATAAATACTGTAGTTGTTATCAAGCCTTAATCCACGATACAAATGAAAAAATTCGACAGATCCGACCTTATGCATTTGTAAATCTATCAGAACAAAAACAGATAGAATGATGATTGTTATATGCTTAGAAAGAGCGCGAGATACTGGTTTCAGCTCTCTGTTAAAGTTAATTTGTTTCGATCTTGAAATCCGACCTTATGCGTCTCAGGTCGAGTATATATAACGGATTAGAATAACAGAATGGAATATATCGGAAGAGAATGGAATAAAATATCGTAGCGTAGCATAGAAAAGCATATCATAGCATGCATTGCAGTGCACTGTATATTATTATATTACACTACATTTCATTACATAACCGAATAGCATATAAAATGAAGAAAATAAAAAAAAAACAATATTTTACGACGTCTTACGTCGTAAAATATAGTTTTTTTTGAGAGCTAATAACCTTCCACTCACCAGATGTCGCTAGTTATGACTGAGGTAAAGTTTTTTGTAACACAATGTCGGTTAATTGAGAAATTAGTTTCAAATAATAATGTATCATTATCTAGAGTAATATATACACAACACAATGCATCATTGTTTTGATTTTTAATGATTTGCACTTTATAACTCTTTTAAAAAAAATCGGCTTTTAGTTATTGTTACGGCTTGAATGTTTCGCAATGTGTTTCGTGGGTGGTTTTGGGAACCAGAGAACAACCAGACCAGACCAGAGAAATAGCTTTAGAACTGGGTAGATAAGGCAAGGACACTCACAAGACTGGAGCACTCCTCGTGGTTATGGTGAAGTCTGTATATTTAGGCTGAAGTTCTCGTGTATACACAGATACCACACTGCACTTCGAATGTATATGGACACGAGCAATTGCACGATAGTCTTACAACTTATTTATTGAGTATTTTTAAACGAGCGGTAACGAACCCGTTTTATGCGTGTACGGCCATCTTGCTTCTTATTTTCTCGACGACAGGTGGCGCACCATTTTGAGTAGTGCGTATATGGGGGAGGCGGGAGGATAGGAAATACTTAGGAAAAGGATGTTATATCGGGACTGTTCCGAAGCCACAACATTCCCTCCCACCTGAAATCACCTAGGGATTTCACAAGACAACCATCGACCCGGCAGCTCTCCAGGTCCCCAGTTGCTCATAGAGTATAAATTAATATAAACTAAATAGATATCTGAGCTAAGTTGTGCATTGATAACCTTAACTAAACTACAAAAGAAAATTAAACTTAGTTAATTTTATTTTAAAATTAGAACTTACAATCTAGCTTAATAAAACAATAAAAATAAGATTCAATCAAGAGGAAGAGGGCAGACTTTGACTACTGGTCTTGTAAGTAAGCCTCTTTTGGTCTTTAAGGTCACAACCCGGATAATATTGTCCTTTCCGGGGTGGATTTGGACTACTCGACCTAGGCGCCATTCGTTAGGTGGTAGATTAGGCTCAATGATTGAAACGACTTGACCAATATTAGGATGTTTGTGATCATCCTTAAACCACTTAACTTTTTGTTGAAGCGTATGTAAATAATCACTTTGCTAAATACGCCAAAAACTTTGAGAAAGCTTTTGAAGTAACTGCCAGCGTGTTCTAGGATTCATATCTTCAACGGACGGTTCTTGTAGAGCTACTAAAGAACGTCCTATAATAAAATGACCGGCCGTGAGAACATCAACTTCGCCAGGATCAGACAATAACTGACAAATCGGTCTTGAGTTCAGCATCGCTTCAACTTTAGTTAAAACTGTAGTTAGTTCTTCAAACGTCAGGACTTGTGAGCCTATGACCCTCTTGAGATAATATTTAGTAGATTTTATACCACTTTCAAAAATGCCTCCAAAGTGAGGTGCTGAAGGTGGATTTAATTTCCACGAGATTCCACGAGACGTTAATTGATCAGAAATATCCTGTTTTTTATCTATCAATAATTTAACCATTTCCTCAAGATATCGTTTAGCGCCTACAAAGTTAGTGCCACAATCTGTCACAATATGTTGACATATTCCACGTCGAGACACGAATCTGTCTAGGGCGGCTAGAAACGCTTCTGTAGACAGTTCAGATACGAGTTCTAAATGAACTGCTTTTGCAGATAAACAAATGAACAAGCATATGTAAGCCTTACTGACCCGTGCGTTGCGTCGTCTGTTTTCTTTTATAAGAAAAGGACCGCAAAAATCAATCCCTACCTGTTGAAAACAGTAACCTTGTTGAGATCTACAAGGTGGCAGGTTGCCCATAGACGGCTGATAGGGTATAGGTTTAACCCGAAAGCAAGTTACACACTTTGTTAAAATAGAACGAATAAGATTTCTAATTCCTAAAATCCAGAACTTGCGAACAATTAGTGATTGTAACGTGCGAGGTCCACAGTGCAAATACCGTTTATGATAATAGCGAATAATTAATTGAGATAAAATAGATTGTTTCGGTAACAAATATGGATGTTTTGTGTGCTCAGGTAAGTTAAAATTAGTAAGTCGTCCACCCACTCGCATGAGTCCTAGGTTATCAATAAACGGAGACAACTTTTGTAAGTATTTAGGTAGAGGCTTCTGCGATTTTAATTTAGACATCTCTTGATTGAAGCTGCCCAGTTGGACATATTTAATAAGGCTAAGCAGAGAGCACTTTACCTCATTCGTAGTCAAGTGACCTTTCTCGCGTTGGCTTGGTTCTTTGCGCGAATTAGAAATGAAGCAAAAGACCCATGCCAATATTCGATGTAGTCGCGATAAGGATGAATACCGATTTAATAACACCTTCATAATGTCTTTATCAGATTCCCGAGATTGAACAATCAGAGTGCGTGTTCTCAACTCTGGCAACTCATCCTGGGGCTTACACCGAATTTGAGCTGGCCAGTGATCTGGATCACTAAGCATCCAATCTGGTCCTGACCACCATCGCTTACAATTGACCAAGTCTGCACACGAGAGCCCTCGGCTAGGAAAGTCAGCAGGATTGTCCTGAGTCGAGACATGCCTCCAGGTAGAGGGTTCAACTGCGTCAGTTATTTTAACTAGTCGATGCGCAACAAAAGGTTTCAATTTGTATGGCTCTGTATTGATCCAAGCTAATACAGTTGAGCTATCAGTGTAGGCAACAATATGAGATATATTTATTTTCGAAATAAGTAAAGTTTGCATGTGTTTGAGAGTACGTGATAACAAGAGCGCACCGCACAACTTCAAACGATTAACTGTTAGAGGCTTAATCGGAGCCACTTTAGATTTAGAAATCAAAAGAGAAACTTGTTTTTGATCATCGATACTTGATCGAAGATAGACACAGCATTCATATGCTTTGGTTGATCCATCGCAAAACCCAATCAGCTGGTGTGTAGCTGTTAAATCAATCACGGTTTTACGAGGGATTTTTATCGATTTTATATTAGACAAGTCAGACACAAATGAAACCCAATCGTTACACAGATTGGCGGGAATGATTTCATCCCAAGACAATCCAATACGCCATAAGTTTTGAAGAAGTAGTTTGGCTAAAAGAATAAAAGGTGAAAGCCAACCCAACGGATCATAAATACGAGCGACGTGGGACAGAATTGAACGCTTCGTAAACTCCACATTCACAGGAGAGACGGAGTAAGTGAAATAGTCTTCCGCAGGATCCCATTGAACTCTTAAAACCTTAAGCGTTATTGAACTATCATCAGAAAATGTCTTCGGATACTGACAATGTTCCATGGGTAACGATCGAAGAAATAAAGGGCTGTTACTGCTCCACTTACGCAAATCTAGCTGAGCATAATTAAGAAGATTAATTAAATCTTCTTTAAGCTGAGAGGCTGCTTCGACTGAGGAAGCACCTGTAGTAATACCGTCCATGTAAGTATGATGCCGAAGAGCTTCAGCTGCATGAGGAAACTGATCACCGTGATCTGCAGCTAACTGATGTAATGTTCGTATCGCTAAGTACGGCGAGCTTTTGACTCCATATGTGACCGTACGAAGTTCAAATTCTTGAACAGGCAAGGAAGGGGATTCACGCCATAGTACGTGTTGCCACACTCGATCCTCAGGCCTTATCAAGATTTGCCTGTACATCTTAGATATGTCACATGTAAAAACTATATTATGGACCCGAAATCCAGTAATAATGTCAACCAAATCAGCCTGTAACTTCGGTCCAGTATAAACAATATCATTTAAAGATAGTCCATTAGTCGTCTTGTGACTCGCATTGAATACAACGCGAAGTTTGGTCGTTATGCTTTCTGGACGAATCACACAATGGTGAGGAATGGAATATCTACCAGGTGTAATATCCTTTCCCACTGGTTACATATGATTAAGCTGCTCATAATCACGCATAAAATCGTTATAAAGTGATTTAAGTTCTGGTTGTCGGCAAAGTTTTTTCTCAAGATTTATAAACTGCGACAAAGAACTATTATATGAGCCTCCCATATAGACAGACGACTGCATCAATAAGATAGGGACTACATATCGACCGTCCGATTCCCTATAAGTTTGAGTGGAATACAGGCGTTCGACCTCCTCATCTTCTGGAGCAGGTATATGTTGATGAGGCGGTTCCTCGACTTCCCAAAATCGTTTCATCATCCTCTCCAAAGAATTGGTTGAAGCAATTAATGAAGTGCCAACCGATTTTACCGGACTCTCCACATTGGTAGGTCCTGAGAGAACCCAACCAAAGACGCTATGTAAAGCAGCAGGATAGCCGGGCTCTGAGTGAATGACACGGCCGTCATAGATGTGATGAAATACTTCAGCACCTAGCAATAAATCAACATCAGACGGTTTGTCAAAGTCACGATCCGCTAATACTAAGTGTTTATAACAGTCTCGAACCGCTAGAGGAATATCAGTGGTTGGCATTTTAGAAGTAATGTTATCGATGACTATAGGATTAATATCAAATTGTGGGTCATTCGAATCACACGGGCGTATAGAGCATTGAGTCACTCCCTTGACTTGACACACAGACTGTTGTCCAAGTCCAGCCACAGTTGTGGTGCATCGACGTAATTGAAAACCAAGTCTCTTTGCGCATTTCATAGTGATGAAGCAGTCCTGAGCGCCGCTATCGATGAGCGCTCTAACTTGATGGAACGTGCCATTAGTGTCCTGCACACGCACCATGCACGTCCCGAGCAGCACCACGCACGGGCCACGAGCCTCTCCCACGAATGCACTCGTGTTAGTGTGGGCGCTACTCGAACCGGTGGTCACCGCGGTCGGTGATCGAACTTGGTTGTCGATGTGTACCAGAGTGTGATGATTACCACTACAGATAAAACATCTCATTTTTGAGACGCATTTATTAAGAGAATGTTTTCGTAAACAGTTAATGCATAAATTATTTTGTTTGACAATATTTATTCTAGCACTGGTGTCCAAAGATTTAAAAGTGGGGCACTTATAGATACTGTGTGCTGCGCCACAATAATAGCACTTTAGTGAAGCCAGCTGCTTCAAACTAGTAGGCTTAGACTGAGTAGTGAGCACGGAACGTTTCAGGTTCGGTGCCCGCAGTGAAACATTCTTGATCTGTTTACCGCCTAAAAATTGAGAAGATCGCGCCCTAATGTCAACATTAGCATTTATTTCTAAAACTTTTACATAGTTTTGAAGAAACTGCATAAGATTTTGAAAAGAAGGAGTTTCCGATTTATTTTCAGATTCGAAGCGGTGGCGCGTATCTGAGTCCAGTGCGCGAAACGCTGCGTTAAATAAAATAAAATCGCCTAAGTCATCTAGCGCTAAGGCCTTAAGGGCATTGACTGACTCACAAAGAATATTAGTATATGTTTGTTAATCATTGAAATTAGGAGTTTTTAAATAAGGATAGTTATTTATTTGATCTAAATACGCCACTGCTAAAATGCGCTTATTTTGATAACGCTTAATAAGTTCATTGAATACAAGCTCATAATTATCGGAAGTTAATTTTACCTTCTTTGCGATGCCTAAAGCGGATCCCGATAAACAAGAAATGATATAGTGAAATTTAGTAATATTCGCGATGGATTTATTATTATGAATTAAGGTTACGAAAGTGTCGTAAAATGTTTGCCAATTCTTAATTTTTTCGTCGAACTTCAGAAGCTCAATTTGTGGCAGTCTAGCTTGTATCTTTTCCACGTCGGGCGTAAAGGTGTAGTTAACGTCAGCGGAAGTTGGGCTGCTGCCTCGTTTGCGCTTCGGTAGGGACATCTACGCGGCAAAACTTAGAACTTCATAGTACATATCATCAAATGCAGACAACGCTTGCATATCTATTTTTCTTTAGGAAACAGTGCCAGTTTTAACGAATTAATTTTTTCCGTAAGCAGCATATATTTATCACGAATGTTCTCAATATTAAGAAATCTAGATTTAAATTGGCTAACTTTAGATGAACTGGAGTCTTCCCGTATTTGAGTGGATAAATCGAAAAGAGTTTGAATAGAACGAAAAACATACTCTCGCTGTGACGTATAAAGTTTAAGTTTCAGTTATTCTTGCGACATGATTATAAAATAACAGCGAAATATTAAATATGAATGTTAAGTATAATTATTAACGAAAGATATTTAAAACAATATTTAAGATTGTCAAAAGTAAATTAACATTCAAATACTGAATTTAATGTTAACGTTTTTTAACTGTTTGAATTAGATAACAATTAACAAACGACCCAACATTCAAAGATATACCAGTATTTATACTTAAGTGCTATCATTCCAAGACCAAATGAATCATTTCCATAAACTGATTTAGTAATTTTTTCCAACAATAATTATAAAACACCCTCAAGTTATAATAATTTTCAAAGCGTAAGACTATCAATGCACATTCGAAATAAACTTAGCAATTATAACGCAACCAAATAAGATAAGTCTGCAGAGTTTGAGCAATACGAAACACTTCACGAGCATTCAAGTCTAGCAGGATTATAATTGAAACGAATTAGTTACTTTCAATTATAAGAAAAATAGATTGAAATATCAAAGTTTTCCTTAGAAATTGGACTTGATATTATCTTAATAAGGAGCGGACTGTATAAAAATAAAATAGAAATCCACCTATGGATTCCGACACCCGGATCGTATGGACCAGAAATTATGTTACGGCTTGAATGTTTCGCAATGTGTTTCGTGGGTGGTTTTGGGAACCAGAGAACAACCAGACCAAGGGCTAGCTAACCCGATGATCTCAACCGGGAAGTAAACGAAAATAGCTTTAGAACTGGGTAGATAAGGCATGGATACTCACAAGACTGGAGCACTCCTCGTGGTTATGGTGAAGTCTGTATATTTAGGCTGAAGTTCTCGTGTATACACTGATACCACACTGCACTTCGAATGTATATGGACACGAGCAATTGCACGATAGTCTTACAACTTATTTATTGAGTATTTTTAAACGAGCGGTAACGAACCCGTTTTATGCGTGCGCGGCCATCTTGCTTCTTATTTTCTCGACGACAGGTGGCGCACCATTTTGAGTAGTGCGTATATGGGGGAGGCGGGAGGATAGGAAATACTTAGAAAAAGGATGTTATATCGGGACTGTTCCGAAGCCACAACAGTTATATTTATAGTTTTATTTTTTCTTTTCTAATGTAATTAATATAAAATATAATTAATAATACGGAAAGAAACATTAAAGATTACATTTTCCTAAGAAATTATCGTCCCCGCTATGAAAACTGTCAAATATTTTACCTCACTGTAAAGTGGCGCTGCCCTGGTGGCAGAAAAAGTCGTGGATGCCCTCATTAAAACTGAGGCGTCAAACGTCAACAAGTTTTCAAAATTAAGACTCTGTCCGGAGTCAAAACACGAAATGAAAAAAATGATGTATTATAAAAAAATTAAGTAATGAGAATATTCTCATTACTTTCATTTTATTTATATTCAGTATTAGTGATCCGCCCCGGTTTTACTCGGATGAATATCCAGGGGCCCACTCAAACGCACACAAAAAATTTCATAATCGTTCGAGTTGTTTTCGAGTTTAAGCGAGAGTAACGGACGGCAATTGAGTTTTATATGTTGAGATATATTAATTATTATAGAAAACAATATTTGTTTTTGTCTTTAAACGAATAAGTCGTTTACGATGTTATTATTTATGGATACTAAATTTTCTGTAATGTACTCGTCAAAAATGGGCTACATGGAACAAATAATGCATTCAACAATATGAGATTATTTTTAATAACTTTTGACAGAATATTCATCTCGCTATCAATTTCAATACATTTGACAGGGTTCCAGGGCAAGGTCTGCCATGTAGCGCTGCTTTCTGCGTGTTGGTGAAGTACAACGTCCTTGTAATATTTTTTAAATGTTTATCTATGTGTCACAACGTATATAAAATGATTCCATGATACGAGTACAATAGAAATGCTTTAGTTTAGGAGTATAGGAAATGTCATAAATCCTACTCCTGGCATCCTGTGAGAAATAAAAGCCACACGACTGCCCTGGCTTGGACATATCAACCTATTGGGATAAGACCGGGTGGTAAATAGGGCGTATCAGGGTTCGCCTTCTGGGTGTCGTCTGGTAGGAAGACCAAAATGTCGCCGAATAGACCAAATTGTAAAGAACATAGAGGAGCTCAATGTGGCCAGCTCGACCGAAGTACCACAGAGAAGGGAAGAATGGGATGTTCTACTATAGGAGGCCAAGATCTACTTCGGGTCCCTGAGCCGATGTAGTAAACAATTAAGGGAAAAGTAAAAAGTAAATTTCTGCCTGTGTACACACCACTACTGGGCACAGGCTTCCTCGAATTTCTAAAAGGGTCACAAATCAATTTGAATTTCTTTTTTTTTCCAAATATATGCATTTTTATTATATATATTATCAAAATTAGCAAGCAAACTTAGTTTTACAGCATATGCTGATAAAAAGAATAGAAATCTAACCAGTATGGAAAGAGCTAGACATGTTTACTTTATCTATTTTCAAAGCATAATGTCGTATGTTATTTTGCTATCGGGACACGCGACTGGCACTAAAATTATTTGTTTTACAGAAGAGGACCATAAGAGCAAACTAGTTTGCTTCTAAGAATTAATTTAATGTATTAAGAGGCCAAAATTAATATATTAAGTTCGGTCTCTTCATACATTTATGAAAATGTAATGTATGTATACAAAAATAACAGTAGTTATACAAAAAAAAAAGTGATATTCAATCTGTAAATACTAGGAACAGACACAAGCTAGTACTACCAGTTACTCGACTCCACCGAGTCAGTAATTCATACTTGGGGCAATGTATACGATTTTACAATAAAATCTCAGAAAAGGTACAAAATTAGACCTGCTCAAAGTTCAAAAACTTTATTTAACTAAGTTTGAATAAAAACGGTTATTATAATATTAACCCTTAAATCCTACCCATCCAGGGAGAAACACTGTTACTACCCAAGGGTTTTGACGGTCCCAATTAATGTTAATTGAAGTTAATTAAATAAAATACAATTAATTTGCAAAATATTTTTATAGGATAGGCTGGCAAATGAACACACAGTCCACCTGATAGTAAGTGGTTGCTGTAGCCCATAGACATCTACATCTATGCTCGTTTGCGAATCAAAATGCAGATACGTTGTCACTCGTGAGGACTAAGATGGATTGCCTCTATTCCAGTAAAAAGGGTCTTCGGTTCTCTAAACTCACCATACGAAACACAGTGGTAATAAGCTGCTATTTTACTCTAGTATTCTGTGAGATCGTGGTCCTATCCCGGTCGATCCGACCCATTCGTGCTACAACTATACTACTAATATAGCTTCAGCATGGCTCTTCTTTTGTTTCATGACACAATCCTGTATGTTCTCCGTAAAGTGGTTTTTGGCATATACCACAAGTAACCTTCATTTTACGGTCCTTTCCCCTTGGACACATAGCACATCTGTTTTTGCAGTGGGGTCAATCTTCTACTCAATCAGAGTCCACCTGATTATCAGGTCTAGTATTGGGTTGTCACGAATACTCTAAGTACCCCAGTATGGGATACATAAGACTATCCTATCACTATATATATTTGTATAAAAAGGGTTATTATAATGTTAAGGAATTTATGGATGATAATGATGTTGTATCACCGAAACTTCACCGCTGCATTGGAAGAGGTTTTCAAGCTTCTGGACTGGAAAGGATACAGTATTAACATCAATGGCGAGTGCATCAATCACCTGCGATTTGCTGACGATATAGTTCTTATAGCAGAATCGCTGGAGGACCTTAGCACTATGCTCAATGACCTCAATAGTGTCTCCCACCGGATAGGTCTTAAGATGAACATAGACAAAACAGAGTTTATGTTTAATGTCCATGTCACACCTATGCCGGTAGTTGTTAGGAGCACTAAGCTCTAAGTTGTTGACGAGTATGTTTACCTGGGACAAATAGT
Organism: Parnassius glacialis; assembly: GCA_033319125.1. NCBI lineage: Eukaryota > Metazoa > Arthropoda > Insecta > Lepidoptera > Papilionidae > Parnassius > Parnassius glacialis. Next base: position 40,040,767 of record JAVANC010000020.1, read on the forward strand.
CCGACTAGGTAAGTCCAACTTTGACCGAGAGGTCAATCGACGAATTCAACTCGGCTGGGCAGCGTTCGGGAAGCTACGACACATCTTCTCGTTAGACATACCTCAAAACCTTAAAACGAAATTGTACAACCAGTGCGTGTTGCCAGTGATTACTTACGGATCTGAGACGTGGTCCTTCACTGTTGGCCGTATGAGGAAGCTCAAGGTCGCTCAGCGAGCTATGGAGATAGCTATGCTCGGAGTTTCTCTGCGTGATAAACTTAGGAATGAGGATATCCGAAGTAGAACCAGAGTAACCAACATAGCCCAATGGATTAGTAAACTTAAGTGGCAGTGGGCCGGCCATATAACTCGAAGAACCGACAACCGACGGGGAAGAAAGGTTCTTGAGTGGCAGCCTCGTACCGGTAGGCGAAGTGTAGGGCGACCTCCCACAAGATGGAGTGACGACCAGTTAAGACATGCAGGAAGTCGTTGGATGCAGGTGGCTCAGGGCCGTGCTTTGTGGCATTCCTTGGGGGAGACCTATGTTCAGCAGTGGACTTATGAAAGGCTGTAATGGTGATGATGATGAATAACCCCTGGGAATGAGGTGATCGCTACCAAGCTATTTCTAATTTGTTGTGTTATTAATTGTGTAACATACATGATTGTAAGTTATTTTAAAAAACGTTTCATTGGGTTTCTTGCTGGTTTTTCCCATGCCAGAGGTTTTTGTCGAACCTGTGGTAATTAAACAAGAGAGTGACTTTCAATACGTATTATATATAATCTAAATTGAATAAAAAGTTTCTGTTTCTATTTTTATAGCTGCAGCTTGGCCCTATCACGTAAAATAACTCCTCACGCCAAATGTATGCAGTGTCCAAAATATAATATAATATAATAGAATAGAATAGAATAGAATAGAATAGAATAGAATAGAATAATTTTTTATTCAATATAGATTACATGTGTAATGCTTATAGAAAGTAATTTTTTACTTTACCACTGGTTCGAAAAAAAAACCTCCGTCCTGGGAAGAACCAGCAAGAAACCCAGCGGGCCTTTTTTTAAAGCAAATTTTACAATAATGGTTATACAACTATATAAGTACAAAATTTATTTTAGAAACAGCTTGGAAGCGATCACCTCATTCCCAGGGGTTATTATCAACCATGTATTAATTTATACTATAATAACACTTTTTATACAGTTTCAAGTTTCAAAAGAGATCTACATCTATTCTGGATTAAGAATTAAAATGCGGATACGATGTCATCCCTAAATACAAAGGTGAATACTAATTAACTCCTCTCCACCTGATGTTAATTGGCTACTGATGCCCATGTAAACCTGCAACTAACTTCAAACAGAGTATGTCCCCTCTGAAGACTTAGATAGAATGCTTCGTAGCCTGTATTTGTATTGGTTTTCTATACTCTTCAAACCGAAACACAGCAATGCAGGCAGTGCTCTTTTCTTCTTTTATTATTCATACATAAACATAAAACAAATTTATAATAAAGTAATTCATAAAAGAAATCTGACTGTAAAAAAGACAATTAAAAGTAATGCACTAAAAAGAAAGAAACAAGATTGAGAATAGAAAACAAAATTAAAATAGACTATAAACAAAGTTAACTCTACTTCGGTTTTGCAGACTATATTATGAGATGAAAGCCTAAGTAAAATACTTGTATTAAGTTAGTTGCTAGCAGAACCCATTAATTTTCTTTCGGTTTTTAATTTGCAATTGATTCCCGCCTGCTGCCAAACTTAATGTGGGTATTTAACTTAGGCGTTCAGCTCATAATATGGTCCGCTAAACCGAAGTAGAGTTAACCTTGTTAATTTAAGTCTTTTTTCAATTGGCGTTTTTAATTTTTTTGATTATTTGTTTTATTTTAGACTTTAATGTATCCCGACACACTCTTGTGGACTAAATTTCATATGATAGCACGAGGTCCGACACAAATATGTGCCATTTTTACGCTATCAAAAACTTTTTAAACAAATTTATTATTCCTGATTAAATTTAAACATAATTTATATATATATATATATATATATATATATATATATATATATATATAATTTTATTTATTTTGATACCATACTAGATTGGTTTGGTAATTTTTTTTTTATTAACGTAATACTATTATATCCTTATATCCGCCATTTTGTTTATATTTTAATCTAATATCTAAGAATACTTGAGTTATTTAAACAAATACTTAACGATACCTTAACTGTCGAAATCTATCCAGCCGTTTGGAAGATACGAGGTAATAAAGAAATTTACAAATGTAACTATACATACAAGATACGCGCGAAAAACATAAACCTTATTTGGCACTCGGGTAAAAAGACACTGACGTGACCTTCACTGGTAAAAATACCTTATTTTTTATAAAAGTTAAAAGTTATTATTAGCTCATTTGTATTAATAACTTACTGAAACCGAGATAATAGGAAACACTGTATACTGTATTCTATCTCATTTTCTAGCAGGCTAAATTCTATAAATGTTTATATTTGTCTCTTTTTAGTGTCGCTTTTTAGGTAGGGTAGGGTAACAAACGGGACTCTGCTATATATCTGCTATATACAGCGGGCTATATATCATGATCCGTAATAGGTAGACAGTTGAAGTTTTCACAGAATGTGTATGTCTGTTGACGCTATAATAACAAATAATAAAAAATGAATCGCTTTCAGATGCTCTGCTGTAATTTTATCCTCACCCGGGGACTTGCCGTTTTTAAGATACTATTTCCGCTCAATCGTTTCTTCAATATGAGCAGAATTAAAGTTGCTCAAGTCCTTTCGCATGCATTTGGAGATCTGTGTGTTCAGTTGCCTGTATGCTGTCAAATCTGTTGAAGACTGCAGCTTCATCTCCTGTCTAACAGCCATGAGATTAAGAGTGTGATCAGAGAGTGTTTGTGTTCTTCTGCGGTGGGTCTTGCAAAACTTTACTCCGACCGCATGGACAGATTCCAAGAGTTTATCATTTATATCATCCACTGCATTAGGCACTGAAAACGGTTTTGTAACTCGAGCTGAATGTTACCGGGTCTTTGGATTAGAGCACGAAGGGGAAGGAGCGTTGACTTCATTAGACGTCACCTCTTCAACTTAAAGATAAAGTTAAGTGTGCCGCTTACCATTCGGTGATCGCTGCCAGTTTCCACCCTCGCGATCACTGAGACTTAACTGAATTTCATATTATGGCGAACCGTAGGGGTTCGACCATGTCCACTTCCTGTGGCGCCGTTTCTGGAAGGTAGAGTTCATCATAAAGAGTCCCACTTTCTCAATTAAGTCGGCCGCAGCTGCTAGCCGCTTGGGTTTCTCTGCCCCATTCCGAATTTTCCAACCTTCAGCTCACCGTTTTCTCTTGTGCCTAGTTTTGCGTTGTAGTCTCCCATTAACACCGTATAGTGGGTTTTGGAGGAATGCATGGCTCTGGATAATATACTCATACATTTTCTCCACCTCCTCGTCGAGATGTGTCGAGGTTGTTGCGTAAACCTGTATCACCTTTAGCGGATATCATTTGATAATTCTGAGTATAAGTTACGCAACCTTTTCCGACATACACACAATCTTTACAACGCGTTAACGAGAGATTTGTGGACAATAAATCCATATATTTGGGACAGATGGTCGTCTTTCCGATTATGGAACAATTTGCTGAATTCGAAGACTACCGTATCCTCCCCCTCTCTTCGAACCTTGGGTAATCCTATAATATTACAGCGCAAATTGTCTTTCTGTTCTTCCAGCTCCAGGATCATCTTATCAGTCCTCAGGGTGTTTGCTAGGTCGATTCGTCGTAAGTGGCAACCGAGCCTCCACCAGAGATTCTTAGCACCCCCTGCCCCACCGTTACAATGGTCGCCACCGTAGCCAAGAATAGCGAGGCCGCCAGGGATTACAGGCCGTCTCTTCGTTAATTTCGTCATGGGTGGTATATAGTCATAGATGCCAAGCTTGGCGAGTGGGTTGGTAACCGTAGTTTTTTGTTATTTTGCTGTTTTCAGAAAGATGCTGCTGCCCATCTTCTGCCTCAGTTTTCCTCTGTCGCTGCTTACGATACCCATGGCAAGATATGGTAGTGGGTATTCTTGCCCGCCACTACACGGGTTCATCATATAGGGTTTCACATATAGGCTGTATCATCATTTCTATTTAATAATTTTAAAAAACGTTTTTTTTCATTTTCGTATTTATGACTTGAATCAACATTTTCATTGGATTCTTCTAACTTTATTCATAATACTTGTAGAATTATATCGTATCTGTCCGATGATTATTAGAATAAAAAGTATAAAAAAATGAATGGCAAAGAAATGCGCGGACGATTAAAGTTTTTAATGAAAATTTAAATCTGGCAAAGAGTCTGTAAAGGCAGCTCTTTTGTGAAGTTAAATATATTTTAGTCAAGTTATAAAAGTTGAACCCTGCCTGTTAAAAGTTAGAAAGTTAAAGTTACACCCTGAATAAGTCCCACTGCTGAGCGCAGTACTCCTCTCATTTTCTGAGAGAGTTTTAGTGCAGAAATATCCGCCGCGATGCCCCAATGCTTGTTGACGAACTTCACACGTCTTCGAAAATTTTTTTTCTTATTTCTCAGCCATATATGTTTCTTCACTATTTTTTCCTTCACAGACGAGCACGTAGTAAATCAGCACTTAAAATTTCAATTAACAATTTATCAGACACCTATTGCTCGCCTACTGTGAAATTTACAGCGAGCGCTTAACTCCCGAGCTACCACGGCCATGTCTGTGGCAGTATTAAATATAAAATTGCAGCTTTTATTATACATCTTACTAGTGATAAGTACAGGCCTACTCTGTTTTGTGAGAGGTTTATTTACAATCTAGTACGTTACGCAATTACGTATTAGTAAACATTGGGACATGCTGGTTCTCTCACAATATATTTATTACATGACCATTGAACAGGTATTAAATCACATTTAAAATTACAATTAAAAATTTCACGAACGCTGGACGGATTGAATTTGAGATTTGCGCCTAATGTTAAATTTGCGGCGAGCGCTTAGTCCCTGAGCGACGAATTGAAATTGTTAAAATTAATCTAGGGTGAACCAAAAACGTAAGGTTACTTAGGATTTTATTACTGTTATCTTATTATAAATTGATGGCATGGAAGAAGAAGGGCATCAGCATCTTCTTGATAACAAAAAACTTACAATAAAAAACTGCAGTTGCCAACCCGCTCGCCAAGCGTGGCAACTATGGCAAATACCCCCCTATGATAAGAGTAACAAAGAGACGGCCCCCAGTCCCAGACGGCCCCGCTATTCCTGGCTACGGTGGCGACCATGGTAACGGCGAGGCAGGGGGTGCTAAGAATCTCCGGTGGAGGTTCGGTTGCCACCTAAGACGACTCGACCTGGCAACATACAACGCACGCACCCTGAGGACTGACGAGAAGATCGTGGAGCTGGAAGAAGAGATAGACAAGCTGCGCTGGCATATTATAGGATTATCCGAAGTCCGAAGAGAGGGGGAGGACACGGTAATCCTCGAATCCGGCAATTTGTTCTATCACCGGGAGGGCGACCATCTGTCTCAAGGAGGCGTCAGATTTATCGTCCACAAGTCTCACGTTAACAACGTTGTAAAGATCGTGAGTGTGTCGACGAGGGTTGCGTACCTTATACTCAGAATCACCAAACGGTATTCGCTGAAGGTCATACAGGTTTACGCACCAACCTCGGTACACCCCGATGAGGAGGTGGAGGAAATGTATGAGGATATCTCTAGAACCATGCATTCCTCCAAAACCCAATATACGGTGTTAATGGGAGACTTCAATGCAAAACTAGGCACAAGAGAGAACGGTGAGCTGAAAGTAGGGAAATTTGGAATAGGGCAACGGATCCCATGGGGCCAGCAGCTGGCCGACTTCATGGAGAAAGAGGAATTCTTTATGATGAACTCTTTCTTCCAGAAGCGGCCCTACAGGAAGTAGACCTGGTCGAGCCCCGACGGTTCGACAAAAATGAGATTGACTTCATTACGACGACCAGACGACAACTGTTCAGTGATGTCTCCGTGATCACGAAGGTGAAAACTTGTAGCGATCACCGAATGGTTAGAAGCACACTGAACCTAAACGTTAAGTTGGAGAAGTCTCGTGTATTGAAGTCAACGCTCTGTGCCCCTCGTGCTCTATTCCAAAGTCCCGAAACCTTTCAGCTCGAGTAACAAAACCGTTTTCAGAGCCTAGAAGACTGCAATGAAGTGGACGATATGAATGACAAGCTCGTGGAAACTGTCCATGCGGTCGAAACTAAGTTCTGCAAGACCCACCACAGAAGAACACAAAAACTCTCCGATCACACTCTTAATCTCATGGCTGTTAGACGGGAGATGAAGCTACATTCTTCAACAGACTTGACAGCATACAGGCAACTGAACAGGCAGATCTCCAAATGCATGCGGCGGGACTTACACAACTTCAATACAGCTCGTATTGAAGAAGCGATCGAGCGGACCCAAGGCTCCAAAGTCTTTGCCAGAGATCTGTCTGCAAAGAGCCAACTGTCAAAGAGATTTTGAGTGAGATTGAGAGGTTCTATAGGCAGCTGTACATGTCATCGTTGGAGCCACACGCAAGTGTGAGTAACGATCCAAGAGCGAGTCTCATCCGACACTATTCCGAAGATATCCCGGACGTCAGTCTGAGCGAGATTAGAATGGCTCTCCAGCACCTTAAAAACGGCAAGGCCCCAGGCGAGGATGGAAATACAGCGGAGCTTCTGAAAGCGGGTGGAAGACCGGTACTTGAAGTCCTTCAGAAGCTATTTAATTCCGTCCTCCATTGTGGTATTACACCGGAGGCGTGGAGCAGAAGTGCGGTGGTCTTGTTCGTCAAGAAAGGTGACAATGCTCCCTTGAAGAATTACAGACCGATTTCCCTTCTGAGCCGCGTCTACGTGCTGTTTTCGAGAGTCATTACGAATCGTCTCGCGCGCAGACTTGACGACTTCCAGCCTCCCGAACAAGCCGGTTTCCGAAAGGGCTTTAGCATCATAGACCACAAACATACCCTTCGGCAAATTGTACAGAAGTCCGAAGAGTACAATTTGCCACTATGTCTGGCGTATGTGGACTATGAGAAAGCCTTTGATTCCATCGAAATTTGGGCGGTGCTGCAGTCCCTTCAGCGGTGCCAAGTTGACTGTCGGTATATCGAAGTGCTGAAGTGTTTGTACAGTAGAGCTACAATGGCTATCCGAGTACAGAACCAGAGTACGAAACCTATCCAATTGCAGAGAGGTGTAAGACAGGGTGACGTCATATCCCCGAAACTCTTCACCGCTGCATTGGAAGACGTTTTCAAGCTTCTGGACTGGAAAGGATACGGTATCAACATCAATGGCGAGTACATCACTCACCTTCGATTTGCCGACGATATAGTCCTTATAGCAGAATCGCTGAAGGAACTAAGTACTATGCTCACTGACCTCAATAGTGTCTTTCAACGGATAGGTCTTAAGACGAACATGGACAAAACAAAGATTATGTTTAATGTCCATGTCACACCTATGCCGGTAGTTGTTGGGAGCACTAAGCTCGAAGTTGTTGACGAGTATGTTTACCTGGGACAAATAGTCCGACTAGGTAAGTCCAACTTTGATCGAGAGGTCAATCGACGAATTCAACTCGGCTGGGCAGCGTTCGGGAAGCTACGACACATCTTCTCGTCAGACATACCTCAAAACCTTAAAACGGAATTGTACAACCAGTGCGTGTTGCCAGTGATGACTTACGGAACTGAGACGTGGTCCTTCACTGCTGGCCGTATAAGGAAGCTCAAGGTCGCTCAGCGAGCTATAGAGACGGCTATGCTCGGAGTTTCTCTGCGTGATAAACTTAGGAATGAGGATATCCGCAGTAGAACTAGAGTAACCGACATAGCCCAACGGATTAGTAAGCTGAAGTGGCAGTGGGCCGGCCATATAGCTCGAAGAACCGACAACCGATGGGGAAGAAAGGTTCTCGAGTGGCAGCCTCGTACCGGTAGGCGAAGTGTAGGGCGACCCCCCACGAGATGGAGTGACGACCTGGTAAGATATGCAGGAAGTCGATGGATGCAGGTGGCTCAGGACTGTGCTTTGTGGCATTCCTTGGGGGAGGCCTATGTTCAGCAGTGGACTTATGAAAGGCTGTAATGATGATGTTGATATTATTTATTAAATCCGTTATATTTAGTTCATAAAATCTTAAATAAAAGAATAAACAATTTAAGTTCGGTGTCACAAACATTGTACGTTGCTTCGAGTGAAATGTTGTACAAGTTTTCGTACGGATTTCTCTAATTTAGTTTCACTAATTACGGAATTAGCTATGCTTTAGGTTGCATATGAGAAATTTCAGTACACCTAAATGCAGATGAAATTTTCTTTATGTGTACAGACGTTATTTTGTTGTTTTTTAACAAATATAAATGTATGGACCATAAAATTTTCAAACTTTAAAAAATAATATTTTACCTTCTTGGTTACGTATGAGAATCCATCATCCAATTTGTACCATGTGTCGTAAGAGAAGAATTATTCTTCATATAATGTTATGATAGACATACATATTATGTATTCTGGGTAGTCTATTTTTATTTCGCGCCGAAACAACTTGATAGATTTTAACATAAGGAGCGTCGTTATATTCGTCTTATTTGCGGGAGTGCATAATACTTAAATATAGCGCACAAAAAACCGAGAATGAGGTTTAACAATAAGGTCATAATTTTGAAAGTATACAAGTCCTTCCCCTCTACTCTCTAAAAAAATGTCCGGCATCAAAATTCCTCACACTGGATCTTACTGTGTTACCTATTAATACCTACTCTTGATCCAGATAAGCTGTTAGATACTTATTTTATCTTCCGGGACAGCCTGGGCATAGAGATTATAACAAGAAATAGACCCAATACATCTCCAATGGTAATATATTCATTTCACTGTTGTAAGATTGAAGATTTGTTTTAAAAAAATGTTTAGATATGCTAGAGTCTTAACTTAACTTAACTAAAACTTACTTGAAATTTTTTATGAACTGACATTTTTTATTTCCTACGCAGACAATGCAAATCCTTGAATATATTGCGAAATTTCCAAGATACGAAATGGTTTATCATCTATGGCTGTGTTAATATTTACTTCACTTTATTGGATTGGTACATGCTTGAATTATAAAATTGAAGTCACAAACGATCTTACAGTACCCCTAATGGTAAATGGTAGCCCATAGATACCATGGTTTTTTGTAATAAAATTTCAATACTAGAATTTAGGAGCTGGCGGTATTTATTACAGATAGTATACGTAGTGATGTTATAGAGATATTTTGCCTAATATTTTACAATGTATTAACTCAGAAAACGTTGTTTCGGGTTAAAGTGTTCCAAAGTTTAAAAATGTATATCGTTCAGATCATACATTTTATGAAAAAATAAATTTAGCAATACAAAACTAAAGTATTCAAGTTTTGACAATTGTGTGCCAATAATTCTCAATATTTTTGATTTTACATTAATTTTTCTAGGGACGTTCAGTTACGACTGTATTGTCTACGTAAAATTTAATAAAAACGAAGAAGTGGTCAAATCGGTGGCAACTATATTGAACAGGTATCTGAAGTTCGTAACTTGGGTATAATTATGGATAGTAGACTAAGGTTTGAAAATCATGTTACCAATACCGTAAAAAATTGTTTTGACAGATTAAAAATATTATATAATATTCGGCAAGACCTTAGTTAAGAATTGAGAGTTCAACTTCAGTGAGTCACTAATACTCTCGAAGCTAAATTATGCTGATATTGTCATGGGAGAGTGTTTGCTTGCGCGAACCAAACTCGTAATACAACGAGTACAAAATGCACGCGCTAGGTTCTGTTTTCGAATCCCTCGTAGAGGTCACGTGACACCGTTTTTAAATCAGAGCAAACTTATTAACATGAAATCTCGTAGATCGGTTCACTACAGTTGTTTACTGCATAAAATATTACAAAATCAACAACCGAAATACTTATATGTGAAGCTCACTTTGTCGCAACGTTCCTCGCGGGAAACTGTTCGCTTGTTGTACCCAAGACACAGAACGGCTGCGTTTCGTGGTAGCTTTCGGTATGCTGCCACAGAGTGTTGGAATAATATACACATAATATACATGTAAAACTAAACGAATATCTTTTAAATTTGCAAAGTTAGTATAATTCTGTGTCGATGTATCACACCTTTCTTATGAAGTATACTGTGTTTGTACATTATAAAAATACTTGCTTAATTCTCGACTACTTTTACATCTTATTAAATAATTTAATTGTGTGCCTTGTGCCTTGCATATGCCTTTTGTTACGCTATTTGTTGCGTTGGCTTATTATTATTGTGCCTTTTTTTCCCTAAATGTTAACAGTTTTTTTTACTATTATTTATAATATTTATAAGAGTGTTTATTTATTTTTATGTTGGAGCCTGTGATTAGCTAAGTTTATTTTATTGCACCTATTTCTCTGGCGTTTACTGAAAATCAGCGTTATAGTTATCACTATGTGGTTTCTATTACATTTGTGCTGAGTAGACGCCATTTTAGTTCCATTCCATTAATTTATTTTGCTATGTTAAATGGTGTTTATGTTTAGAATTAAATAAATTATATTATTATTATTATTAAATTAGCAACTAAATGTAAAGAGTCACAACACAAACACAAACTTCCTTTTTGTGAACCTTTTTTCACTGTTCTGCTGAAATTTTTTCAACATGGTGCTTATCAAAATTTGGTTCTAATTAAGCCTTTTAACACCTATTTCTTGAACTGTACGTATTTATGTATGAATGTATTGGCATTTCATAAGATTCATATTTTATCTACTTCTGTATGCCTGAATAATTTGAAATTTTTCAGATATATTAAGAACCAATTACAATACAATAATGTTTAAACCGTGACCTATGCTTACAAGGATCATCATAGCTCATGATTTGTGCGTGTTGTTTAAGTTTATTTTTAACTCTAAACTTGTTGTGATACTTGATGTATTAAAGAAATTTTTAGAGGGAAAAATTATAAAACTTTTCACATTAGTTTGTAGTAGATTTATCTTATCGAACCCGAGATGCGTGTTCACCTAGTACACCCGAAAGGAACTGAACTGTTTACTTACAGACTGCCGTCCCGCCGTTGGCGGTCGTTATCATATTTCATTAAAATTACATACACATTGACATTTGTTAGTCTGAGAATATGATTGTGAGACATCTTTCCTACTGTGTTAGGATTGCACTCAATAGTGGAGTTTTAAAACAGATAAAGTTCAGGAAATGATGATTTCCAATGTTCATTCATGACAATAGATAAAACTTTTATGACATTGTTTACTAATGTGCTTTAAATAATATTAAAATCATGCGAGTAATTAGGATTTAGCTACAAAACATGAGAGTTCATAAACAAATAAATATCTGAGGATAAAGTTACGTCGACCAAGTTTCATATTATAACAATGGCGTGTGTACCAAAGCTAATAAACAGATTTATTAATGTTTTAACATTTTAGGAAGGTTTTTTTATTAATTATAAAAGACAATTAAAATATTTTTTATAGTTTGCTTGAAATGTATATCATTACTTTTGAGCTGTCTATCCTAGAAGTAGTGTCATCTTTTTCTAGTGTATGTATGTATGAATATGCATATTTTTTCAGCACGCTTGGTGGATTTTAACATATGTTTTGTCGTTATATTCTTCTCAGTACTGTGCGTTGTAAAAGGTAAATTTTTAAATACGGCATATAAAAACGTCATAATTTAAATACTCATACTATACATATTCCCCGCTATGAACTTTGTGGCATTCTTTGGGGGAGGCTTTTGTTCAACAATGGACTTGTGAAGGGCTGTAATAATGATGATGACATCTTCCTCGTTTTCTAACTTCTACAAAGTTTTCCGTCGGTAAAATTTTTACCATACAGCTGTTGGAAATACTACAAGTTGATGTATTGAACTAGCTCAAATTTACCGAAAATTTAATAAAGTCACATTAATTTCTTAGTTTATCTAAAATTCATATCTTGAAACATATCCTCGTTATATTATTGTATACAATTATTATAATAAGAAGTAAATCCAAATACATCTCTGATGGTACAATATTTCGATTTTATTGTTCTGAGACTTAATATTTGTTTTAAAAAATTGTTTGGATATGCTGGAGACTCTGGACTAACTATAAAGTATTCTAAGAAACCGACTTTTCTAAACTATAAACGCAATTTTTTTTAATATCATGCGAAATTTTAAAGTAATGATATACTTTATCTATGTCTGAGTTAATATTTACTTCACTTTGTTGGATTGGTGTTGGTGGTATGATATTTGATGGTAAGTGGCAGCCCATGGATACAACGATTTTTTTATCATAACGTTTTCTTACTAGCGTTTAGATTCTGGGGTTATAGATTAGTATTTATTACACATATTGTGCATAAAGTTATAATCGATAAGGTAAGAGCTACATCGCCACTCCCCACTCTGATCATTTCATAAATTATATGATTCATAAGTTTTGAGGATGTTATTTTTTTACGTGGTACAACCACTTTGCAGTTATATGTAATTATAACTATGGTTGCAATTACATGCTACAATTATATGTATGGTTGCTTGTAGCACGAATGGGACGGCTCGACCGGGGAACTGGTAGATATCAAGGAATATTTTACTGGAAACGAGGTATTCTATCTTAGTCCTCAGGAAAAATGCGTCTGCATTTTGATGTTTGAATATTAGGTAATTTATATTTTGTTAATTAGGTATAATGTCATCTATCAGAAGCCGTAATATTTACTTACATTTAATATAGTAGCCCCCTAAGGCTAAACAGTTGTGATGGATTCTCTCTCTCTACTACGTGACATTTAGATCTAAATGTATTGTTTTTCTTTTAATTTATCAAGCCTTTCATACAGAACTACTGTATAAAAGTCATTTTAATTAAAAACTACGCTTCATTTCGCATACATGTGCTGCAAAAAGAAACGCAAATTGCATGCGTAACATGCCTAAAATTAATTTGCTTTTCTAATCTAATATACAAAAATTAATATTTGTTTGTTCCTATTTTATACGCTGTCATACCGTTTATCAGAGTGTACTAAAACTTTGTCAACTTATTTCTTCCACATGCCCTAATGTTATAGGCATAGCGCCTATAACCTTCGCGCAAGTGCGTTTTCTTCCCATAGGTGGCGCACGTATCGTACCGACAATTTTTTTAAAGTTATAATACATTCAATTTGATCATTAATATGTTATCATTCCTAATTAAACATTATAACTCTTCTAAATTTGAGACGATTTTCCACAATTATATCCTCTGCGTCAGCAACGCGCCGGGAACAGCTAGTTATAAATACAATATGTTACTTTCATTTTGAACAAAAATTACACAGAAATGCCGGTATTTTTTTGTAGGAGAAGTTATGCAAGTCTAAAGAGACCAGTATCACTGTGACCTTAAAGATCTATTGTGATGGCTGCTGTGTCTATAGTTCACTGCTAAGCCCTACGTTCTCAATGAATAGAAGGAGTTTCTTAGCCGTGAGTAACTTTACTTCTACTGGGCGAAGTATACAGTTTCCCAGATGAGTGCTACGTTTGCGCATTAAGGTTCCGCAATTTGTCAGAATGTGTATAGGCGTTTCCTCCTCTAAGGAGCAAAACCGGCACATCCTTGAGTTGCTTAGTTCCAGGATGAACATGTGCTTTTTAAGACTACAGTGTCTAGTCAGGGCTCTTAGCAGAATGCTTACTTTATTTTTACCTAATCCCAGGACTTCCGAAGCGAATTTACGATCGAAAGTCCGAATAAAGATTTTTGAATATTTTCTTAGGCTGTTGAATGGTTTCTATGGCGTTAGGCCTAGAATTTTTTTTATAAAATTAGGGTGAAGAATGCTCATTAATCATCATAACTCACCATAAGGTAAACTGTGTGCTCACACAGTTTACCTTATGGTGAGTGGTTGCTGTGGCCCATAGACATCTGCATCTATCTTCGTTTGCGAATTAAAATGCAGATGCGTTGTCATCCGTGAGGACTAAGATAGAATACCTCTTTTCTAGTAAAAGGGGTCTCCGGTTCTATACACTCAACATACGAAACATAGCCGCATTATGCTGCTATTTTACGCTGGTATTCTGTGAGAGCGTGGTCCTTCCCCGGTCGAGCCGACCCATTCGTGCTACAACTATACAAAATATTGGATTAAGAGCCGCTCGCGATGATCGCATTGCTCCAGTTGCTATTAAGCAGGCGGTTCTTTGTAGACTATGAGTCTGTCCACAGTCGTCTTTTGGTTGACCTTATTGCACCAGACAGTGGAGGCGTAGGTAAGGATCGGCCTTACTATACTGCTGTATAGCTACAGGATCATACTGGGACGCAAGCCCCAGTTGTTTCCGACCATGCGACTGCACGTACCTAAGGCAATTTACGCCTTATTATATACATACATTGGTAAGCTGAAAGTTCCACGTTAGTTTTTGGTCGATTTTTACGCCCAAATACTTAACTTGAGTGGAGAATGGTACTTCTTTACCATTAAGTTTTGGTGTGACTAATTTGTCCAACTGTCGCTTTTTGGTAAAGGGTTTTATAACAGTTTTATCAGTATTAACCGATAAACTGTTATCCTTGTACCAGTTGTTTATGATGTTTAGGGCTCTTTGTATGATCGATGATAAAGTACTTTGGCAAAAACCCCTAACAATGATCACAAGGTCATCAGCATAACCCTGTGTGTCAATGCGAAAGTCTACCATCTTGTACAATAACTGGTCAACCGCAAGAGTCCAAAGGAGGCGTTACAAAACAACACTTTGTGGACAGCCTCTTGTAGTTGCAATCTCAATCGCAGTTTGAAACAGCTTTATTTTTGCCTTTCTACTTGAGAGGATCGACTTCACCCAACTGATGGTTGTTGGGTCAACATTTTTAAATGTCAGGCTCTCAACCAGCAGTGATGTAGGGCTACTGTCGAAGGCCTCAATGTCTAGAAAGGCACAAAGAGCTATCTCTTTATCCTCCAGCGCTTTTTCGACCCAGTCAATAACAATGATCAGGGCTGTTTCCGTAGATTTGCCTCAGCGGTAAGCATGCTCGTTGTAGTATATACGTCTCATAGATAGAGCTACATCCCTAATATATCTATCTATAACCTTTTCCAATGTCTTCAGAAGAAAGGAAGTAAGGCTTATAGCTCTTGTCTTGCTTATAGCTAAAAGTTCAATATTTTTATTATGGATTATACAAGCTCTGCGTATAAGTGGCAGTACTCCCCTGACCTGATGACATTATACCTGATTAACAAAATAGAAATTACCTAATATTCAAAAATCAAAATACAGACCTGTTGTCCCCTGAGGACTAAGATATAATACTTCGTTTCCAGTAAAGTATTCCGTGAGATCTAACATTGCCCCGGTCGAGCCGACCTACTCGTGCTACAAGCAACCATACGTATAATTGTTGATTGCAACTGCAAGCATACTTATAATTACATATAACTGCAGAGTGATTGTATCACGTAAAAAAATAACAGCCTCGAAACTTATGAATCATATAATTTACGAAATGATCGGGGGGAGGGGGGGGGGGGGGGGGCTCTTCTCTTATCGATTAAACTTTATTCACATTTTGTGTAATAAATACTTATGTATACCCCCAGATTCTGAATACTAGTATGGAAACATTATTTTATAAAATCACAGTGTCCATGGGCTACCATTTATTACCATCAGATGTCATACCACCAACACCAATCCAACATAGTGAAGTAAATATTAACTCAGACGTAGTTAAAGTATGTCGTAACATTAAAATTTCGCATGATATTCAAAGAATTGCGTTTTAAGTTTAGCAGAGTCGGTTCCCTAGAATATTTTTAGTTAGTCCACAGTCTCCAGCATATCCAAACAATTTCTTAAAACAAATATTAAGTCTAAGAACAATGAAATGGATATATTGTACCATCGGAGATGTATTTGGATCTACTTTTTATTATAATAATTATATGCTATAATATAACGAGGATATGTTTCAAGATATGCATTTTAGATAAACTAAGAAATTGACTTAACTTAATTAAATTTTGGGTAAGCTTTATTCTGTTAAGTTTGAGCTAGTTTAATACATCAGCTTGTAGAATTTCGATCCAACAGCTGTATGGTAAAAATTTTACCGTCGGAATACTTTGTAGAAGTTAGAAGTGGGAGGAGATGTCAACATCATTATTACAGCCCTTCACAAGTCCATCGTTGAACAAAAGCCTCTCCTAAAGAATGCCACAAAGCACATAGCGGGGGAGATGTATAGTATTTAAATTATGACTATTTTAATTTATGTGCCCTATTTAAATAATCTACAATTTGTTACGCACAATACTAAGACTAATATAACGACACAATATATTATATTAAAATCTATTAAGCTTGCTGAAAAACTAAACATATTCATACATACATACACTAGAAAATATTACACTACTTCTAGGATAGACTGCTCAAAAGTAAAGATATAATACTCGTACATTTCAAGCAAACTATAAAAGTTATTTTAATTTTCTTTTTGTACACCTCTCTAAAATTTTAAAACATTAATAAATCTGTTTATTAGCTTTGGCACACACTCCACTCTTATAATATGAAACTCGGTCGACGTAACTTTATCCGCAAAAATTTATTTTGTTTATTAATTTTCTCGTGTTTTGTAGCCAAATCCTAATTACTCGCACGATTTTAATTTAATTTAAAGCACATCAGTAAACAATTTACATAAAAGTTTTATCTATTGTCATAAACGAACATTGGAAATCGTCATTTCCTTAACTTTATCCGTTTTAAAATTCCACTATTGATTGCAACCCTCGCACAATAGGGAACATGTCTCACAATCATCCTCAGACTAAAAAAGAAAGATAAACGGAGCGCTGAGAACATTTTAGATCTCAGCCATGCTTTTTTTATAAAATTAAGGTGAAAAACGAGCACATAGTCCATTAATGGTAAGTAGATGCTCTGGCTCATAGAAATCTACATTTATCCTCAATTGAGAATCAAAAAGCAAATGCGTTGTCACCCTTGAGGACTAAGATGGAATGCCTCTAATCCATTAAAAAAGGGGTCTCCAGTTTTTTACACTCATCATACGAAACACAGCAGTATTATGCTGCTATTTTACGGTGGAATTCTGGGAAAGCGTGGTTCTACCCTGGTGACCCAGTCATGCCACAACCATAATATAACTGCAACATGGCTCTACTACATCTAATGCTTAGCTTCCTAAATCCTGACACGTATTCATAGCAGGACCAGATAAGTACTTTATATAACCATATGAATTGACTTTATATATGAATTCACGATGGGCTCTTCCCACCAAGAACGAAATAAGAAATAAAAATTGATATCTTTACTCCATTTTTTTATAGAATAAGGGAGAAAATGGGCACATAGTTCACCTGATGGTAAGTTGGCGCTGTGGCCTACGGACATCTACATTAATCCTCGATTAAGAATCAAAATGCAGTGAGTTGTCACCTTGCCTCATTTTCAGTTAAATGTCTCCGGTTCTCTACACTTACCATACAAAACGCTGGAATTCTGCAAGAGCGAGGATCTTTCCCGGTCAAGCCGACCCATTCATGCAACAACCATAATATAGCTGCAACATGGCTCTACTACACGTTAATGTAAAATTTTAAGAGAAAGTTGATAATTATATTTTCGAAAATGTCTGGCCTGACAAAGTTTTGTTTTATTATAATTGCTTTAAATTCCCATCGATTACTCGTAAGTACGCAGACAACATCTGCTCGACGGGAAAATTTCTTTTATGAATAATTTATCTGTCGCTCCATTATGGTGGTCCCGTGGCGGTATTTTCTTTTTTGTTTTACTTATGTTAATTTGATTTTTAAATAAAATATTGTTTTTTCGTTACAGATGCTTCAGAATATTTTCTTGATTTTACGAAGAAAACGAAAAACTACATTTTTAAATATTTCAGTTCTAATACTGTGTGACACAGAAAAGTTTTTTGTAAACAAAAATCATAATATAATGTCCTGACATTCATAAAAAATATTTTTTAAAACATATTATTCACGACGCTTAAGCAGTACACGTAAGTCGTACTTTCGTATTATTAGAATTCAATATGGAGAAGGTTCTTTATTAGACGCGTATGTTGATTTTTCCATGGTTATTTACAGATTTTTCTAAAACGGCTGAACTGATTTAAAGTATTCTTTAAATTAAAATAGGCTATACTTCAGGGGTTTCTTAATGATTTAAAGAAAAAAATCCATCCCTGAATGTTTAAAATATTGGATGAAATTTTTAATGTTACTATTTTGACGGCATATTAATTGTTGTTACCTTGAACTTTCCTTATTAGGTTATTCCTTATATGACTCAAATATTAAAACAAAAAAAAGGTAGAAACTGTCTTCAAAACTAAAATAAATTAAAATAATATCCTTATAAAATTTTCTGAAGGAACTGACGTCCTTAATTCTTCGATACATGTTCATTATGTCGTTTATTTGATTACATGCATAAAAAAGATATATTACAATAAAAAAAGAATACTATTATATAAAGTTTGTAAATGTTCTATGTGCAAGTTACAGAGTACAGATTAACACCCGTATTTATATACAAGTAAAAGTAATTACTTGAGTAAAAGTAATTACTTGAGTAATGATTTGTATTCTATAGTTAAGTAATTGCTCCAAGTTAGAACTGTCAAAATTTAGAATTCTCAGCCAAGTAATAGTCACCATTTCCTTTACTTAAGCACTACTTAAAGGTTATTTTGCATAAGAAATGGAAACTTTGGATAGCATTGAAGCAACGATTATACAACATGTAACAAAAACCCTGGGGTTTCCGTTAAGTGCGTTATCAGAATCAGTATTCAAACGTAAAGAAATTACTTTTATTTCAAAAAACTTGAACATTAAAAAAATATTTTTTTTATTAAAAAATAATTTGCGAATTGTATGTGGTTTTATTACCTCTGCATTATCCGGACAATAAGAGGATTGTGAAAGAACCCCCTTCACCGATGTTCGTGTCAGTTAGAAGTAATAAAACCACATACAATTTGCAAATATTTTTTTTTGAATTAAAATAACATTTTTAAACGTTCAAGTTTTTTGAAAAAAAAATATTTCTTTACGTTTGAATACTGACTCTGATAACGCACTTAAAGGGAACCACATGGTTTTTGTTACACGTTGTATGTATAATCTTTATAAGTAAAAAATCACGTGTCGGCAAATAATCCATGTGTAAAACTGAACATTTAAAAATTTACAAGGGTTATAACATGTCAAAAGTTTTGTTTCTCCAAGCTTTCTTTTTTTTGTACTGACACAATTAAATAACAACAATGATATTATAAACTTTATAACATTATGTAAATAATTTATATAACATTATTATATCAAATAAAGTAATTTCAAAGATATTATTGCAAGATTTTGTAAAAATCATCTAGCTTACGTTTGCTTTTTCATGAAAATAAACGCAGTCACGAAGTGTTGTCACACAGAAACAACCACTAAGCGTCGAGTGTTACTTGGGCATTTGCTCAAGTAAGTAAAGTGCGTTACTGAACTATAGAAGATTTTGTCATTAAGAATTCTAACCTTAAGTAATGACTTAATGAAGAAATTACTTAGCAACGAGTAACTACTTCTTTATAAATACGGGTGTAAGTCTCGTTCAGATAGTAAGTAATAGAGCAGGGTAGAATCTATCGCGGAGCCTACATTATGAAGTATATAGGTATGTTTTATTTCTAATGCGTATGCCAGTATGATTCTGGAACCTGAGATCCCTACTTCCTCGTCGGTAATCGGTTTTTCGACCTTTATGGGGACACTAATCGCTGGGCTTTATTTTTACATAAATTTGAAAAGTAAAATTTTAAATATGTACACTCCTGAGCACAGGCCTCCTCTCATTTATAAATTAAGTGTTGTATGACAATTTGTCCCACCACGCTGTTCTAGTGTGGATTTTACAAATTCTTGAAAAAGTATTTTTAATATCTCAGATATGATTGTGGTTTTTGTATTTTAAGATCTTTTTCCCCACAAGAACTAATAATTTATATAACATTAATTTACTTAGATGAGAAAATAACAATCTTAATTATTTAGATGAGCGCTCATAGTTACAAGCTTAATCCAACTTCCACTAAAATTACACTAGCACAATCGTTGATGTTTCCTATTCTAGAATACGCCGACTGCAGCTTAGACTAGACTTAAGTAAAGACCAATATTATCGAACGTTTTAGTTTCTTTACCTCTCCAGTCCCCAATCCTTGCGCTTCCGTGAAACTCAACAATAAAGGACTCCTATCCATTTCACGGCTTTTTACCGCAATTTTTTTAACGGTGCATGCAATCAAGCTGTAAAATTGTATATCTTAAAATTCTGTCAATGTAAAATCCTTAGTTATTGAGCACTATCTGTCATCACTATATATGTGTGTTTGAGAAAGATTCAGGATGTTGCAATTGTTTTTGAGAAATAATTTAGTGATATTCCTATATATAGAAGTAAAGGAATATCACTAAAAAAATTAAAATATATTTTGTCTCTGATTAACTATTACATCACTATAACACTTTTTTTATACAATAATGATGAAAAACGAACACATAGTCCTCCTGATGGTAAGTGGATGCTCTTTCCTAAAGACATCTTCATTTATCCTCAATTAAGAATCAAAATGCAGATGTGTTGTCACCCCCCCTTTTTTTTTTTTGCGGATGGAAAATCATCAAATGACGCCTTTCGCTCTGGGTGGAGCGGAAGGGAGTGTCAGACTTTTACTGACTAAAAACCATCCGTGTTCCTTCAGTGCCCTTACGTTCCGGAGCCGCGGTATCTCTTTCGAACAGCCCGCAGCCCCGGCAGGCGTCGGCCCTTGCGGGCCCCTTCACGATGCTGACAGCTCTTTGAGGCGCGCGTGGAACAAAACGCGCCGTCGACACGGCCTGTCGTCGTTAGACGGACGGACGGCGAGCTACCCATTGCTCGCCATCCACAGGCCCGCGCCTACGGTGGCCGGGGGCCACGACGTAGCCCCCCGACGCACGACGCGTCTCCCGCGGCGGCCGGGAAGGAAAGCTGCTGCTTTCTCCTTCTCCCGCTCCGCCACCTCCTTCGCTAGCATCACTGCTTCGCAAAAGGTGGTGACGGCATCCCATTCCGTCTCGCTCCGGACCATGGCTTCGACCAGGGCCGGACGCGAGAGGTCGCCGCCGCCTATCGCCGCTACGAGGACACGGCGGTGCTCCGCCCAAGCAGGGCACACCTCCACGGTGTGCTCCACCGTGTCCTCCGGTCGATCCTCGCAGTGGGAGCACCCGGGCGTTTCCTCCCGCCCGATTCGGTGCAGGAACCTCCCGAACACACCGTGTCCGGTGAGGACCTGCGTCAGGCGGAAGGTGAGGACGCCGTGGCGTCTCTCAAGCCACTCCTCAAAGAGGGGTCTTATCGCCGCTATAGTGGCGTGCCCAGCACGGGGTTGCGACAGTCGCTCTCTCCATGTCGCCATGAGATCACGCCGGAAGTCTGTCCGCTGCGCGACAACTTGCCGCGGCAGCGGGGTTTCCCCCCGGCATAGTGCCTCCGTGCGCCATTCGTGCAGGCGCGCGAGGACTATCGCCTCCAGATCCCATGGCGGCAATCCGGCAAGGAGGCACGCCGCCTCGCGGGAGATCGTGCGGTAGCCGCGACCATTCTCACGGCTACCACCCTTGGGGCGCGTTCAGGTGGTGGACGGCAAGCCGCGCCAAACCACGCGCCCACACCGGGGCCCCGTAAAGGGCCATGGACCGCACAATCCCCGCGTAGAGCCTCCGGCAGGAGGCGTTTGGCCCCCCAGGTTCGGCAGGAGCCGCCTGAAGGCAGCCCCGGTCCGTTCCAGTTTGGGAGCCAAACGTCGGAAGTGCTCAACGAAGTTCCATCGGCCGTCGAGGACGAGTCCTAGGTACTTCAACGTCAACTCGACGCCGACGGATACCCCTCCTACCATCACTGAGGATCCCGGTGGTGGCCTGTTCCGAGGACCATGGAAGTGCATGGCCTCGGACTTGTGCAGAGCCACCTCAAGACCCAGCTGCCGGATCCTCTCAACGACTATCGCAACCCCGCGTGTCATATTTTCCGCCGCCGTCTCGTACGACCCCCCCTGTGCCAGTACCAGCGTGTCGTCAGCGTAGCAAACTACGCTGACGCCGGTAGGGAGGTCGGCGCGCAGCACTTAGTCGTAACCGATGTTCCACAGGGCGGCCCCAGAACCGAACCCTGTGGGACACCGCACGACATTTCTCGCCGGTTCACTCACCGTTGCGACCGGGATAGATGACGTCCCTGTCCGTCAGATAGTCCCCGACTATACGACGGAGATAGGTCGGCACCCGGTGATACCGGAGTGCCTCCCTAATGCAGCTCCAGGGCATGGAGTTGAAGGCGTTGGCGATGTCGAGAGACACCGCCAAAACAACCCCCCCCCCCCTGGCCACTGCATCCCCCCGTCGTGAGGGCTGCTCACGCGCATGATGGCGTCCACCGTAGAGCGCCTCTTGCGGAAACCAAACTGGTGTTCCGCAAGATCCGGCCCCGTCCCCGCAAGGTGCTCGGCGAGGCGGTTTGCAATGACTCTTTCAAAGAGCTTGCCCACCTCGTCGAGCAGCACCACGGGCCGGTATGCAGACGGAGAGTCCGCAGGGCGCCCCGGCTTCCAAATGAGGACCAGCTTCCCCGTCTTCCAACGAAGCGGGAATTGGCCTCTCTCCAAGCATGCGCTTAGGAGCCCCTCCAGTCGGGGCCCGAGAGCCTCCGAGGCCAGGGACCCAGGCTTTGCCAGGCAAGCCATCGGGTCCTGGGGCGGTATTCCTGGCCTTGAGCCTACGTACCACCACTCTCAGGTCTACCTCGGTCCCTTCCGGGATGTCGTCGTCGTGGTCCTGGTGGTCCGCTTCCGGCACCGCAGGTGGCGGAGCCATAGGCGGGGGCGGATGTTCCCCTCGCGCAGGGAACAGAGCGCTCACCACGTCCTCCACGAGCTGAGGCGGAGACTCTGCGTCAGCGAGGGGGCCCAGGTGCGAGGTTTATCCCGCACCATCTTGTAAAGGCGACCCCACGGATCTCTGTAGAGAGTCTCCAGCATCTCCTCACGGGCCCGATCCCGGGCCCGCATGACAGCCTCCCGGAGGGCGGTCTTCGCCGCTCTGTATCCCTCGTACAGCTCCGCCTCAATGGCTGCCGCATTCGGTGGACGAATGCGGAGCCTGCGATGCCTGGCGTACAGGTGCCACGCGGCGACACAAGCCTCGCGCAGACACGTCAGCTCACGCGAACCACCAATACACCTGACGCCGGGCGCTTCCTGGCGGACGCGGGGCATTGCTACGTCACATATCTCGGACATGGCCTCCTGGAACCACCCTGCCTCATCATTGACGTCGGCAGGCCTATCCGGTGATGACACCCAGGCCTGCACGATCGAGGCTTCCAGGAGGAGCTCCCGGTCCAGCTGCTTCAGCGCCCAACGCGGACCACTCGGGGCCTGTTGGACTGGCGCGCTCGAGGGCTGGGTGGAGACGTCAAACCGGATGTACCGGTGGTCGGAGTAGGTCTCCACCCCCTCCATGACTCGCCAGTCAATGGCACGCGGCGACAGAGTGGGGCTAGCGAACGAAATGTCCACCACCGACTCGCCCCGCATCCGCACACACGTGGGGACAGAACCCCGATTTAGGACGACCAGGCCTGTCTCCAGAGCCCAGTCTTCCACCATCCTACCCCGCACATCTGTACGACGAGAACCCCAAGCCAAGTTCTTGGCATTGAAGTCCCCGAGGACAAGTACGGGGAGGGGATAGCTTCCGACGACTGCTCTCAGCTCTGCAAGAGAGTTATGGAGCTCGGCGAGAGATCGGTTCGGGGAGAAGTATACCCCCACAACGACGAACTCCCCGAACCGTGCTGCTACGCACCCCTGACCCCTCCTGACACCTTCAAGGGTCGGGGTACCGGCGGCGGCCGAAGAAATGATGGCCACTGAGCCGTTAAGGTCCGCCGCCCAGTCATTCCTAGTCCAGACAAAATACGGCTCAGCGACCACAGCGATGTTAATCGACCACTGCGCCATGCTCTGGAGCAACAGATCCTGAGCGCAGGCGCAGTGGTTGATATTCGCCTGGAGGAAGCTTAATAGGGCCGTTATAGGCATTCCATTTCAGCTTCCTCCACGGGGCGCCCCTCTGCGGGCGTCAGTGTCGCGGCGGCGGCGGCGGCGGCAACAGTGACAGCGGCGGCGGCGGCAGTTGCGGCTGCAGCGGTGGCCATAGAGGCGGTGGCGGCGGAGGAGGGCCTTCCCCTACCCGCGGCCTTGGCCTTGGCGGGTGGCTCGCAGGCCCTGCTTCCGGCCCAGTGATCGGCTGGCTTGCCGGTCGCCGCACATGCATCACAGTGCGGCGTGGCGCAGCAGGTCGCCGATTTGTGTCCGGGCTGACAGCAGCGGAAGCAAAGGCCACTGCGGTCAACCTCCGAGGCGCATTTCACTGACACGTGATGTCCCACGAGACAGCGGTAGCACCTCAGAGGTCTGGGCTCCAGCAGCTTAACCTGCGCTGAGACCCAGCCCACCAGAAGCCTTCGGCCCTCCACTATGGTTTTGGCCGCCGTAACAGGGCAGCACACCGTGGCGGCATGCATACCCTGTTGGTCCGGGCGTATGGCGCCTGACCTGACCTGGTCAGTAGTGCACCCACCGGACCTGGCGACGGCGGCCACCAACTCCTCCTCCGATACCGAGTCGTCCAGACCCATGATGCGCAGGTCTGCGCATCTGACGGGCCTGGACACTCGGGCCTCGTCCGCGTTCAGGGACGCTCTGAGCTTCGCAGCCAGAGCGTCCGCGGTCGCACCACTGGATTCCCCGGGGATCTCCAGCATACGGGCTCCCGTCTGGGTGACTTTGAGCCGGAGGCCCCCGGTGATCCCGTGCTCCCCGAGATCCACCGCCTCTTTCGCCTTCGCGAGCAGATCGCGGTAGGTAACGCCCTTCTTTTCCGCGTCCGGCTGTAGTGTAATTATTACAGCTGCGGTCTTCGGGGCGCGGAGCCTAGCCGCGATCTTGCGCGCCCTGAACTGGCGCTGCCGCTCCTGCTCCTTGGCCTTTTTGGCTGCCTTCTTCCCCTTTTTTTTTGTCCCCGACAACCTGCCAACCGGCTTCAGCCGCGGGAGGCGTAGGGAGCTGGGTAGGCGGTGGCGGCGGCGGCAGCTGGCTTGCCGCTGGCGCTGGCCCATTCGCCGTAGGCACTGGGGCTGGTGCAGCCACCACCTGTGCTGCTGCCTTGCCCTTTTTCGCCTTCGCCTTGCCTCTCTTTCCCGTCGCCGGCTTAGCCGGAGCCGGTTCAGCCAGTATCGGTTTTGCCGGAACCGGCTTTTCAGGAGGGGGAGGGGCAACTGCAGCCCCGTCCGAGGGCTGGCTGGACGGCCTCGGCCTGGATGCGGCAGCCGTGGCCGCCGCGTACGATACCATTGCCGGCCTCGCCGCCATCTTGTTTGCCCCTAGGGGGGAGGGGGCGCAGGACGATGCCCTCCAGCACGGAGAACCGGTGCTGGAAGGCAGCCAGCTCCTGCCGGACCAGGTTCAGAACCTGGTTCTCCACCGGCACGGGCTGGCTTGGGCGCTGCGTCTGGGGCGCCGCGCGAGAGGCAGGCTCATGTAGACTGGCCAGGTCTGCGCGGAGCTTCTCATTCTCCTTCTGGAGAATCTCCGTGGCGGATGTCAGGCGGGCCACGTCCGCCCGCAGCTTCGCCACCTCGTCCGCATTAGGCCCGGACCCAACAAAGTTGGCCTCCGCAGCCGCCATGATGGAGGCGGAGGCCGCGGGAATGGCCTTTAACTTCGAGGAGGCCTTTTGCTTGTGGGCCACGACCTTGATCGCGGCCTCCACCTCCTTTACAAATCTGGCCTTACGCTCCACCTCGGAGCCGCCAGTTGCATCCGTCTCTTCGCCTGAGACCCGAGCCGTATCGTCCGGGTGGCGCCCCTCCTCGGCAAGCTTTGC
The DNA here is from genome assembly GCA_033319125.1 of Parnassius glacialis. Taxonomy (NCBI): domain Eukaryota; kingdom Metazoa; phylum Arthropoda; class Insecta; order Lepidoptera; family Papilionidae; genus Parnassius; species Parnassius glacialis. Next base: position 40,066,965 of record JAVANC010000020.1, read on the forward strand.
CGCTCGTTCGGCCCTCTGATTGGCAGAGAGCTCCCTCCCCTTGCCTCTCAGCCCGCCCCGCCTGTTGGTGTGGATTTTCCGGGCCGAAACCTCCTCTTCATCGGATGCCGACCCCTGGTCGCCATCCCGCCTGGACCGCTTGCGAAAGAACTTGCTGGTCTCCGCGGTCCCAGGTTCCACGTGTCGGGAGCTCTCTGAGCCTCCCACGCTGCTCGATGCGGCGTCGGACTCTGTCCCCGCATCGTTCCTCCTCTCCTCTATGTTGCCGTTGCCGGCGGTTTTGTTTTTTTGTTTTAGTTTTTGTTCCATTTTTTGTACCCACGAGTATGGGAGTAATTAAAGGTCCACCTTGGCAGAGACCCCTTACCAAGGTAAGCAGATTTAGAGGATTTATTACTCGCCAGGGGGTCTGCAGGTACCCTGGCGAGGAGCGCACTAGCGACTGATTTGTTCATAGAACCCCGTCAGCCATCCATCCTCTCGCGGTGCATCGCCGCTTGAGATTCGGGGTAACTTTTTATAGAGGTTTTCTCCCTCGCGGTCCGGGCGGTTAAGCCAAGACCCTCGGTCCCAATCAAAGCCGCGAGACATGATCCACGACACTTCGATACTGGGATTACGAGACCGGCGGTGACAGCAAAGGATGAATCCTTCACTGTCTGCCCGGAGGCAGGGTAAGTGCACACCGAGCCCACCCTCACTCCTCTGCTATGCCCTCTGCTGATCATTTTATTCGGCCGAAAAATAAAACGAATCCGAATTTTTAATTTACTATATAAACTACACAAAATAAATTTTTATTTATATTTTTTCATTAAGATGTGTAACTGATTATTGTTTAAAAGTAAAATTAAAGAAATTTACTTGTATTTCGTTATATTTCTAAATAAATCAACCTGGAAACAGCTTGTTTGTTGAAACAAACAAGAAACAACTTGGAACAATACGTGCACGAACGAATTTAACAAATTATTTAGTTACAAAATTAAATCAAAATATACCTTTTATAAATAATTATACAGGCTGTTTGTGAAACGCTCCCAAAAACGAAAACAGACGATAGTACTAATGATACTTTTGATAAAAGGTCAGAAATAATATCCATCCCGAGGGAAAAAAATCATCTTTTTACAACATTTCATTAGCTTTATTCACGCTCCATCATGTTAGTACAGCTAAATGAAACGATAGTTTTGTTAAAAAATCATGAAAATACTTAAACATAAAACTAGCAGTAGAACTTAGAAATAAATAAATCAACTGACTAGGGTAAATATACGCGCGGACACCGAATTCGCACGGCCCGCAGCTAGCGACCGTACCAATACCTAATAATTTACAACACTTGTCAAAATACGTAACTTGTCTACTTAACCTACTACTTGGCCACTGTGTTTGTCACCACCTAGCCATTTTAATTCGAATTCACAAGTTAAATAAACCAGATACCTGGTTCGATTCCCCGCTAATGAAAATTTTATTTAAATGAAATGTTAACAAGGATAGAGTCATGCTTTTTATCCATCTCGTAAGTATGTTTATTATTCTGATGTATTTAGTTATGTACCTATTCAGACTATTTCAGTACTAAGTTATTTAAAAAAAATTAGGTATGAAACAGCTTACCGATCTAAATCCTCCGTGGCCTTATGAGATTCTCCAAGGCACATCAACATGTTGCCGTATTCACGAGCACAAAAAATAACAACAAGTAATAACAACAACAATTTAATAAACAAAGCGATTCACGAGTACGTAACTGTCAACAAGGAACTGTCTCAAAAACTAAAATGAATAATCAATCCTGCCAAAACAAATGCCTACTACTAAGTGCGTGCTTTCTAACATCCCTGCGGTAAGCACTTTGATCATTTCCACATGGTCGGCCCATTGCTACTTCAGCTTACTGATCCTTTGGGCTATGTCGGTAACTCTGGTTCTACTGCAGATATGAAACCCCGAGCATAGCCCTCTCCATAGCTCGCTATGGAGAGGGCTATAGAATAAAATAATTATATATATTAGTGTCTCCCCTTTGCTTAAATAGTCAATCATTATTATACCTTCTGCATCCCAGAAGACAGATACAATTATTTTTCCAGTGGCCACAGATACCTTGAATCTCTAAGCAAGCTGTGGAAAACGGTATTTTCCACACCTTGCTTTGGTTTTCGTCTCTGGGCCAAAATAGTGCGAACAAATGTGATCATCTTCAATTACTGCTAAATTTACATAAAAGCTTTGATATGATAATTCTTGAATTTCTTTTGATATGATAACTCTTGATTCATTTTTTGAGCGTTTACGTCACACGTCGATCTACCTTAACATTTTCTTCGACTTTTTAACGTTTTCTTGCGTAGCGACCGTTGTTAGCCGCCCGGAGCGAGTGTCGTCTATGCAGATTCTACCATGTTTAAATTCAGCGCAACAATATGCCATTGTAGAATAAGACAGAGCAATGTCTGCCAAATTAGACTGCAGTTCTTGAAAAACACTTTTTGTGAAATTTTTTTCAGGTTGAAATATTAAATAGCCGCACGGAAGTTCGAGTTTCTCAATTTTGCACAGTAATCAAATTCCTCGCCAAATGTGAAGTTTAAAAGGGCATAGTTTTTAATTTAATTTTTCTGACCTAGGCTTGTAACGAATTTAAGTGTCGAAAAAAAATTAAGCGCATTTCTATAACTCATTGATAACTGACCTATTCCGAAAACTTATTGATCAACCTAGTAAAGCATTCAAATAGTTCTGGACTAGAATAGAGGAATGTTATCTCGTAAAACCGGTAGTTATAGTATTACACTATACTAAAATATGCAACTTTAGATTGGTAAATATTCTGCAGAGGCGCACGCTTAAAACCCTACTACGCAACGCAAAGTAGACCTTCACTGTTCTACAAACGAATCGTCGCGTAGACGTATCGTTTTGTAAAATCTCAATTAAAATCATGGTTTCTACGGTACCAGATGTGTTGGGTGAACTGATAGATTTTCTTACTTTCTTTTTAGGCGAAGAGGATTTTATATTGTTTGATTATGTAAGAAGTAGAAAGAGATATTTTTGACGATATTTCTGCCCAAGCTTTATCCGTTACATTTTTCCTTGAATATTCACTTAATGAATGATTATTATATAGAAAAGGGAACGCTTCATCCAGTTTCACCAATTTAATCACCTTTTCAGTCCTATTCATACCTATTGAAATTAAGAGTCGGAAGAAGTTAAAAAAAATTAAATTCACTTAAATTTTTAAAGAAATTAATGAACAGTAAATTTTTTACGCTTTCTTTTTTACACCAGTGCACTACGACTGTCGTATTGACAGTATACACCTCCTACGATTCGCTGCAGCACCGCTTCGTGTGCCGACTTGTTAGAACATGTACGCGCTCGTATTGCTCTCGTCCTACGTGCGTATTACGATACGCTTACGATACGACGCCGTGTGCGAAGGGCCTTAGCCTTCTCGTTCGATCGAAGCGAGCGATAGGTCTTGACTACGCGGTGACAATGACGCTGCAAGATGAAACCTGTCACTAGAAACGTGCCGTTTCATGAAATCTAGAAATACAAATTATACTTATCTGAAAATAATCAGCGCGATGCGTGTTAGTGACGAAATTTTGTTACATCGCTTTGCAATTTGTTGTTGTAACGAAAGAATGTGTGTTACAAACCAATGGCAAGTCTTATTTAATAGTTATGAAATTTTTAATCTTTTTATATTAATTTCATCTATTAATATTAATCAATATGTTTAACAATTAATGCTATTGTTAGGAAATCAATAAAACTCATACGTGGCAAAGCCATTCAGCTATATTATGGTTGTAGCACGAATGGGTCGGCTCGACCAGAGGAGTACTTAATGCTACTGGTAACGAGGACGAGGACTATCTTAGTCCTCAGGGGTGTCTCCGCATCTGCACTTTGATTCTTAATCTCTCTATATATATAAAAATCAATTACTGTCCGTTAGTCACGCAAAAACTTGAAAATGACAGAACCGATTTTGATGACATTTTCGTTTGTATTTGAGTATGTCCCTCGATGACTTAGATTTACAATTTGACGCAGTAGGTGGCGCTGTTGTCGAGATCCAGAAATCATCCATGCGAAGCCGGGGCTAATCCCTAGTTGAGTATAAATGTAGATGTCTATGGGCTCATTTGTCCTCTTATTCTATAAAAAAAGTACCATCACCACCAACCTTTCTGTTTAGAAGTCCGTTTGGATAAGTTACTTCTTTGTTTGAAGTTGATTGCGGATGTCCTAGGCCTGAAATAACCACTTACCCTTACTTTTATTTAAAGAAAATCATACAAGCATGATTTTATATAATTAGTGTATTTTTACTACGGCTCACAATAAATAAAACATACGTAAAGCGAATTCTTGCAAAAGTTTGATTAAATGTCATAAAGTCATTTGCAAGAAGTTTCAGGTTACCGCTTAGTTGAAGACAGTTTGATTGCAATGTTGAAGTAAACTTAAGTCAAAAGTGTTGTCACCCCTGTGTACTGTGATGGAATGCCATATTTTTTTTTAGGATAAGGGTGACAAACGAGCACACAGTTCACCGGATGGTAAGTGGTTGCTGCGGCCCATAGACATCTACATCTATCCTCTATTACAAATCAAAATGTAGATGCGATGTCACCCGTGAGAACTAACATGGAATGCCTCATTTCCAGTAAAAAGGGCCTCACCAAGCAAAACGCAGAGGTAAACCTCTACTTCACGATGGTTTTCTGTGAGGTCGTGGTACCACCCCGGTTCGAGCCGGCCCATCCGTGCAACAGCCAAAGCTGCCGCGTGGCTCTACCACTGTTAAATTCGTTCCTGTCGTTCGTGTTACCTATTAAGTTATTTTTTCTTGAAATGTAATCAAGTGTGGCATTTACTGAAAATTACTACGAAAAGTAACACCCCCATGTTCAACTGTAGGCTATTAGTACGATCTCGTAAAGAGGAAGATTAATCGGAGGCAAGACGTTTTTCATAGAGGTAAGGGCGACAATTGAGCTAGCTTTCCACCTTGTGGTTAGTGGATACTGTGGCCCATAGACATCTTCTACAATCATTTTTACACCACCTTAATTAAGAATAAAAAAAACAGAATTCGTTTTTTTCAGTCGTCTCAGCTGAGAATTAATTGTCTCGTTTCCAGTAAAAATGGTATTCGGATCTCTACACTCATCATACAAGAAACACAGCAGAACTAAGCTGCTATTTCACTCTGGTTTTCTATGCAATTATTGTCCTTTCCCGCCGCTCCTTTAGAGCTGCAGCCATAATAAAGTTGCAGCGTGACTCTACCACGAATCACACGGTTCAATAAATAAGTTTAACTTAAGGGACCAGTGTCATTACTCCTTCTTGTCGTAGATACAATATATATATCGCGCTGTCCTAAATCAACATTTCATTGAATTTGGGTGCCTTTGCTTGAAGAAAATGTTCAATCAGTGTCCAAAGACTTGCTTAAATTTTAATTAAAATGCAAATTAAATTTGGGATTAGGTACTTAATGAAGGTAAGACAAACATTTTTTGGTTATTTTGTTTGTTATTATTATCAATTTTTTTTAAATATTTTTGTCATTTTTATATTTATAAATTATATTATAGTGTAGTGAATCCTCTCACATCGCCAATACATGGAAGTTTTTATTATGTATAGAATATTTCGTACATAATGCGTACATATCTATAATTCTTGTCAGTATGTTACTTTAAAATTAATAAAAAGCAGAAGCCCTTATTTTTATTATATTTCAATAGTTATAATAATAAAAACTTAAATATGTATTAAAGTTATATTATATTAATAATAAGAAACGTAATGAGAAAAATAATATTCTTTCACCTTCATTATGTAATCCTTCGAATTGATTGTTACGTTTACATAAGGGTCATAATTAATTATCTATACTCAGCCCATTAGATATTTATTTTTTCAGGCAAATTAGTTTTTCTCTTAAAATCGATTTTACAAAGTGAAAATAGAAATGAACGGCATTTCATTCAAGAACGATTGTTAACCTGAGTGATTTAATCGATTCCAGCAAATCGGTTTCGACTTTATTAAAGTGATGAAGATTCAGACGTAGAGCTTCATACCGGAGCTGTGTTTGTATTATCACTAAATTCGAAGTGTATATCTATCTCTTGCATCAGTAGAGTTTGATATACTTACTTTGATAAACGCATTTAATATTTGTTTTTCATTAAATAAGTAACGTAATTTGTTGATGAAATATTGTAAACTATTTGATTCATTTAATATCTAAACGTCTTTATATATTACATTATTGCATTACATACTCGTATAAGTCTTTAGTAATTATTAACCTTTTATACAATTCATATACTAACTTTTTTATAGTACCATTCTCTTACCTATTTTTACCACCAAACAGCAGATCTTGCACTACCGTATTCTGGTCCGAAGGAAATTACAGGCTGTTAATAATTACATTCTATCTTATTCCTTAGGGGTAATAAAGTATCAGTAGCCTTCTTTGTTAAAGTTTGTTGCAGGTGTCCTTGGACTGCCCCTCCCCCCTCGTACGGGTTCCCGCCTTGTTGTGGCGGGGGTGGCGGGTTTTGTAGCCGCAGTTTTGTTGCCCACGGTGAACAAAGAGGAACCCACTAGGCTGGCCCGAGGTGGCCACTCCGAGTGGGCTTGGCGAGCCCACTTCGGATGTGTGTTGGTGGACTGCAGCGAGAGGGGTCTCATCTCCCTCTACCACTGCCACCGAGGTGGAATCGCGAAGGAGCAGAAGTGTTGCTATGACGATGCGCCACTCGCCCTATCCTCTGCGACTCTGAAGGGGCTTCCGCTTCATGTGTAAAATCAATATTCAGAGTGCCTCGAAAAAGGCGGTGATTGCTTCCGGTATTGAATTTGCTGGTCGCTGATACATCTCTGAACAAGTGTTTTTAGTCCGTCATGATGAAGTTGATCTCGTTTTTTGTAATATTATCTAGACTGCGATAGGTCCACTTCCTTTAGGGTTTCTTTTCGAAAAACAAATTCATCAGAAATAGACCCTCTTTATCGAGGAAGTTCACCAGCATTTGCCCCCTGTGATTTCTACTTCCAAAACCGTGGGGTCCCAAAATCGACTCGAGGCCCGTATGTTTACCTACTTTAGTAATAATAATGTCCTCCAGACCGAATTTCGGCCACGGCGGCCAGTCTCAACGGAGAGTAGCCATCTGCGCAGGACAGGATTATAGTGCCCAAGTGTATGCGCAAGCACAGGTGCACTCTCTATTCCCTCACTCTCATAGCCCGATGGGACGGTAAACCGACACGACCGGAGAGAGATCAGGCGCAGGACCAACGGCTTTACGTGCTTTCCGAGGCACGGGGGTGAAATAACGCCAACTTCCTGACTCCGGGCAGCTACTGAGAATTTCTTGATGGAAAAACTCAATAACTGATTTTTTGGCCCGACCCGGGATTCGAACCCGGGACCTCATGATCAGCAGTCGCACTAATACAACCACTAGACCAATGAGGCAGTAGTAATAGAACTAATAGAACTTTAGTAATAAAAACCCCCATAACAAAATTATAGTGGGCCTTAGTGGTCTTATGTAAGCCCGTAGAAATGTCTTCATAAACAGTTTCAACTTCATCATCCGAATGTGCTAGGTCGAGACATAAACTTGTACCATCTTCAGAGAGTATCTTTTTGATAACTTCAGTATAAGGTATGCTACCCGTGTCGACACGTTGGAGATTTCTACAATGTTGTTTGTGAGGATCCTATGAACGAGGAAATCTACTCCGCCTTGGGGAAAGGCCGTCTACCTCCCGAAAGTAAAGCAGATGGCCCGATTGCATGGTAAGTGTGTCCTCCCACTCTCTTCGGACTTCACTTATCGCTATAATATGCCATCTTATAATTTCCAACCCAGCTTCCAGTTCGTAGATTGCGTTTCCGTCCTACCGAAGAGTCCCTCCGTTATACGTCGCCAAGTCCAGTTTTTTGGTGATAACATGTCCTCTCCCGGGGATTCTTTGCACCCCTGCCTCACCGTTGCCATGACCGCCACCACAGTAGTAGGAATAATAGGGAAACCGGAAACTGGGGGCTGTGTTTTTGTGGTGCTGTTCATGGGAGGATTTGCCTTTAATCGCCACGCTGGGCAAATGGATTGGCGATCTCAGTGCTAGTAACAATGCACCTGTAATGCTGCTGCCCGTCACAAGCCTCGTCATTTTTGGTCTGACGATCACCGGAATGGTTAATCCGCATCCGTCGGAAGACTAAATGTCTCTTTTTTATAGTATTTCCTTCTTTCCGCTCGTACTATATCCACGGGATGAGAGGGACTGGTAGTTCTAGGCCGCCGCCACACAACAGCAGCACTAACAATGTACAAGTTATGTTAAATTTAGGTAATCATAATACGATATTAATGCAAACGTAACCATATACGTACTTTGCTAATTAAAATAAAGGTGTATCAAATCGCTTGCGCTGCTAGTAGTGGGATTACAATTTATATTTTGATCTGTCTTTTGTTATATGATTACGTTATTGTTATTGAAAATGATTACGGTTCTTTGACTTCTTTGTTCTGTGTCTTAATATGAAAGGTAATAATTTATTAATTTCATTTTATATTAATTGTACCTTCAACTCATAATATTTAAATTCTTATAATTCATTATTTTATGGGAAAATAGTAAAATTTTAATACCTTTCTTATTTGTGTGGATTATGAGAATAATCACTTCATTTAATACCATTTTGAAACTCATTACATTATGTATACGATGTCACCCGTACCATTGCACGTGCGGCTGCTTCAGTATAGCTAGACGGAATGCTTGTAAACAACACGTGCACCGCAAGCCTGCGATATTTCACCTGCGGTGGCGCCCGTTTTGTGAATATAAAACGGACGAAGCGGCCTTCGTTAAGGGAGTCTTGGCTCTGGCGTGAAACAGTGCACTTGTCGTTAGCTCATTCTAGACACATTGGATAGTTGATTCGTGCAAACGAATTACATTTAAGTACATTTCAATCTGGATTCCGGTCCGGTCACAATACAACAACTGCTGTTCTTCATGTAACTGATGATATCCGTCGCGCCATAGAACAAAAATAATCACAGTACTCGTTTTATTAGATTTTAGTAGTGTCTTCAATTCTGTTGACTTTGATATCGCCCTTAAAATTGTTCAGGCTATCAATGTTTCATCGACGGCCATTCTTTGGTTTGATTCCTATCTTCGGGGACGCTCGGGGACACTTATTCCAACTGGTGTAATCTTATTGCTGGTGTACCCCAAGGTGGCATCTTGCCTCCTTTACTCTTCACCGTTTTTATTAATTCTATAACGAAAATAATATCTTCCAACATCCATCTTTATGCAGACGATTTGCAACTTTACCATCACTTTGAAGCATCTGAGGCTAAATTGGCGATAGGTGCACTGAATGACGATTTGGATAGAATTAGTCGTTATTGCAGATCCCATGGTTTAACTATAAATCCAAGTAAGTCTCAAGCGTTAATAGTAAGTAGCAGATATAATAGTAGCATTATTGATAACTGCACCCTGCCAAATGTGATTATCAATGGCACATCAATTGCTTATTCGGAATCTTCGAAGAACTTGGGCCTAATTATTGACAATAGGTTATCATGGGGTGCTCATATAACAGACTTAAGCAGAAAAGTTCATTATGCTTTTCACTCGTTAAAACGACTTCAAAGTTTTTTACCCTTATCAACTAAAATCTCTCTTGTTTAAACTTTCATTTTGCCAATCTTAGATTACGCTGATGTCTATTTTGTAGATGCTACAGAGAAGCAACTACATCAAGTAGTATTATATTGAATAAAAGTGATTCTATTCTATTCTAAAAGCCTTTTCATGTGACTGTTAAATATTATGATGTATAGCATCATTATAATTAACATCCTTCATCGAAAATGGGAATAAAGCTTTCCATTTAAGTTCTTTATACATTTTAGTGACCTTTCTACATAAACAATCAATTAATTTAAATTTAGTATCATATTGTAAGCCTCAATCTCTGACTGTCAATGATGTAGCTAAATATACGAGACTATATAACATAAATTTGTCAAAGATGTGAGTAAATTTACGATATACGGAATTATAAATGAAAAATATTAATACTGTGTAGATGTGAGAGTAAAGTAAAAAAAAATTATCGGAGGGCAGCATATGGGAGCATAGCATATCCACTAATAATCTCGGGTGAGCTCTGAGCGTGCGTGCTTCACCAGGAAGTGTAAAATAGAGACTGAATGTAATGGGTGTTATTCTGAAATATTTGAAATATCATAAATGGAGTGTTGGCAAGAAACATGTAAAAAGTTATTTCACTTAAAATGTCTGGCAATTACAAAGAATAATTTGAGGCTTTCACTCAGGAGTACAAGGAAAACTGGATATGCCCTAAAAGTATACAGGATGTATCCCAAAGAAAAGTAATTCTGATACCCTGTTCGCGGACCCACAATAATGAATAGGATATTTACGCCAACCAATTTCATTAACAATTAGCACAGGCGAACAAATCAGACCGATGTACCTATGGTCGAAAACGAATGTAACTTTTTGAGATAATGAAAGAGTTTTAATTAGAAATGAAAAATAAATTAGACGAGCAAATTAAGGCCAATAAACAACTCGAGAACAAATTTATCTGTAAAGAAATAGAGTTAATTAAAGAACAAAATATATTGAAGGTAGTTCAAGAAAAGGCGAGTAAAGTAGGTTCGTTGGAAAATAAAATTAAGATATTGATAGAAAAAACAAAAGTCTGGAATCTCGCCAATTGGGGAGTAATATTAAAAATAATAGAGAAGAAACTCAATTATTACCAGTACTACCAAAGTTATTTGCAAGTACTGACAAACAAAATCAAAATACAATGGTATTTAGTAGTATAGTAGTAGTATATTAATGGTATTTTCAGGAGACATCTGCTACCACAGAGATTCAAACCGAGGTAATAAGCGGTATGAAACCTAATACGGAAGAAGAAATTAAGAAGAAAGAGAAAGAGAAGAAAAAAGAAGGTGAAGAATGGACAGTCATTCATAGGAAAATAAAAGGTACTCGAACAGTGAAATCCAAAGAGGGGATAACACAACATCTCTAGAAATTCAAAGCAAAGAGCAGAAGAAATATTTACATGTCATGTCATTGTCATTTATTACAAGGCTCAAGAAAGATACGCGTTAGTGCCTTTTTGTGTTTTGGTTGCCTAGTTAAATTAATTTGCGTGTCAACGAAGCGTATTTTGAATCTTGTGCGACGTGTTATTCTGGTGTCGAATTTATAATTTGTGATAAGTGAATCCGGGACATTGAATATTGAACTTTGAACTACTGTCCGTTGTCGTGTCGGGTATCACGTGTTCGATTCTGCGATGAGTGTGGAATTAGGCGAATTGAAGTTAGTTAAATGAACAATGAAGCTAAGAGGCTGAATCAGTGACAGTGAAGAAAGAAGTGGTCCGGCGATGAAGCAGTCTGGAGTTATGCAGCATTTTGGAGCAGCCTGGAACTCGGCCGTTGTTTGTTGCCTAAGCTTGCCCAGGCCCCACATATTCACAACTCACTGTACACTGTTCACAAACACCATTACACAGCCTGCCCAAGCCTTGGAGCGAAGTTGGCTCCTGATACAGGTAAGTACTTTTGCTTTCTAGTTTTCTCCTATATAGTTTATTGTAATTAGAGATTTCCACGTGGCCATATGGAGGCCCGACCTGCGTCTGCTCGTGAAGTCTTCTGCTGAATGTGCCCCGGAAGATTTGACTCTTGTAGAGGCAGCCGTAGGCCGTAACAATAGTTTTAATTCAATATAGATTACAATACATAATACTTATTGAAAGTCATTTTTTACTTTTACCACTGGTTCACAAAAAAAAACTTCTGTCTTGGGAAGTATCAGCAAGAAACCCTGCGGGGCTTTTTATTTAAAAGCACAATTTACAATATAATATAAATATTATACAATAATTATGAAAACATTTAGAAACAGCATGGTAGCGATCACCTCACTCCCAGGAGTTATTATTATTCATGTACTCTTTAGTAGTAACCTTGTACCCTTACTAGACAATTTTTGCTTAATAAATAATTTAAACCTTTTGATGGAAAGATCTGCATATTTTCTGGGACTTTGCTGTAAACGCGTAAACATTTCCCCATGAAGGAGTTACTGACTCTTTGGAGTCGAATAACTTGTATTACTAACTTGTGCTTTTTCCTTGTATTTACAGAATGTACATAACTATTTTTAATAAAACTATTTTTGTTTTTGTGCATCTACATTCAATTTTCGTCTCATTGTGCAGAGTAGACGAATTGACGCTGTCTTCATCGGTCTGGGTATTCCATACATAAACTCACATTTATCACAAGTTTATGTTATAAAAATAATAAAAGAGCAAACTATATTCACATTAGCGTACAGATAAGTGCAACAACGTGTTTGCTAGCGATCTGGGTAGGACGGGATTATAGTGCACGTGTGTGTAAGCACAGGTGTACCTGTGCTTACACACACGTGCACTATAATCCCGTCTCTACTTCCTCACTCTCATAGTCCGATGGTAGAGCAATCCGACATGACCTTATGAGATTAGAACAGCATTACGTGCTACCTGCTCCGGATTGCTACTCAGACTTACGCGACAGAAAACCCCAATAATTGATTTCTGTCCTGTAGTCGCGCTAACGACTAGACCTACGAGTTTGTCTGTCCGTTCATTACCAGGTTTTAGGGCTCCGTACCCAAAGGGTAAGCCACGGGACCCTATTACTAAGCCTCCGCTGTCCGTCCGTCTCTCTGTCAGCAGGCTGTATCTCATGAACCGTAATAGGTAGACAGTTAAAATTTTCACATAATGTGTATTTCTGTTACCGCTATTACAACAAATAAGAAAATAATAATAAATTAAAAATTAAAGGGGCGTCCTCTACTAGAAACAGTTTTTTTGCAGTCCGACTGGCAATTGGTCGGTTTTTTAAATTACAAGTGTGCGCCAGCTGTGATTCACTTATAAACAATACAAATACATACATACATACAAATAAATAAAATTGAAATTTCTGTTTGTAATATCAAAATATTTTACTAAATGCATACGAAAGTATATACGGTACATAAAAAAATCAATTTTCAAAATGGTGATCTGTCTGTTTCGGCTAATCTCCGAAATGACTGAACCGATTTTGATGGGATTTTTACTGGCAGGTAGCTAATATTATAAGGAGTAGATTAGGCTACTCTTATTTTAGTAGAATAATTAAGGTTCGGCGCAATAAAAATTAAAACCCATGAAATCCAGTCGTAACAAATTCCAAGCGGGCGAAGTCGCGGGGAGCAGCTATTAAGCGATAAAATCCTTTGATACTTTTAAAAATATTCACTCGTTAAAAATAATACTTAATCTCGCAAGTATATTATATATATTTAAATATTTTCTACAAATTGTAGTTTAATGAGAGCAATGGTAGTAGAGAGGCTAAGTGCTCGCTTTTTATATTTTGCAGTATAGGAGCAACCCCAATTCGATCCCTGCCGGCACCAATGAATTAGAAATTACAATTTTAAGCGCCGATTTACCACATATTCAGTAGTGAATGAAAACATCGTGACAAGATCAGCATATTTTTGCATGCTTATGTGAATAAAACCACAAATAATTTTATTATATTTCACCACAAATAAGGCGTTGAAGAGGTTGGCAAGCGGGTTTGCCGATCCTAGTAGGTACCAGACGTCCTACATTTTTGACAGTGCAACACCAGTCTGAGTATTTGCATCTAAATATACCGCCATCTTTCAGAGACCCTGAAATCTTCATTTTTCATAGTCATTTCTTCGAAACGCCCCTAGACTAAAGGGAGTAATGACTTATGACATCTCAACATGGTAAAATAGCCATAGAGTATAAATGCAATCTATGTAGAAAGTACTAACCTCTGTAAATAGGATAGTGATAGTTTAATGCAAAACCAGATAGGATTCTTCAAGGTCGATATCATTTTTTTATTTTGCAGACAAACTTTACATAAGTGAAATATAAATTTTGAAATGTAGAGTACACAGGGTACTAAATTTAGACGCATTTGTGGAGGTCGTTTGTTTTTTGATGTTGCGTAAAGTCCTGCTAGAATGAGACCTTCTCTCTCTTTATATCTTTACTTTTATAGAACAGAAATCAAACAAGCATGTAGCTCACCTGGTGATAAGTGACTAACGCCACACATGAACATATGTAAATCCAGATATTGCTGTACAACAAAAAGTAGTAGATTCTTTTGTTGAAGGTATTTACGACAATGCGTTTTTAAATACACTTAGAATTAAAAACATTAAAAATATTACTTTAAAACACACATAAAGTCTCACTTCGGTCACCCAGAGTGCTAAGCAAGGACTATGAATGGATTCACATTTGACAGTATCTTGACACACCTCTCTCGTTTCTTTCACATCACATCATTTTAATATATTGAGTTAAGAGTAGGTACCCTTAATCGATAAGCATGTATGCGTAGGTGCATCTACATATACGTATACATGCTTGTCGATTAAGGGTACCTTCTCTCAACTCAATATGTTAAAATTATTTATTATTTCTGAAATATAGTGTTAAAAAAGTTAGTAGGGTTTAATAATATATAATAAAATTAATTGTTATATAAGATTAATAAGATTAATGGATAAGATACAGAATTCTGAAAAAAAGAAGTTTTAAACTTGAATTCTGTTAAACTTAAAGTTTAAGTTAAGTTAGTGTTAAAAAAGTTAGTAGGGTTTAATAATATATAATATAATTAATTGTTATATAAGATTAATAAGATTAATAGATAAGATACAGAATTCAAGCAGTTTAAAACGAAACAAAGAACATTTAATGTTTCTTCTTTTTCTTTTTCTTTAATTGGGGGAAAACTAGCATGCGGCTCACTTGAAGTGTCGACCCCAGCCCACGTACATAACTTAACCACGTAATAAAATTAAACAAAGATTTTGTTTCCTTTTTTTGTTGCAGCATTATTTTAGTTAGAGAGATTTCTTTTGTTATAAAAGTCGTAGATTTTTCTCGGTTGCTCTATTGATTGACGTTATCACTGCAATATTGTTCCTTATGTCGATGGCAGAAAATGTTAATTTTTGAATTCTTCTTCAAAGGCATTTAATGAATAATATGTATTTTGGAAGGCTAAAGGTGACACATGAGCATGCGATCCACCCAATGGCAAGTGGATGATGTGGCCCAAAGACACCTACATCTTTCCCCCATTAAGAATCAAAATGAAGATGCGTTGACTTGTTACCTGTAATTAGGAAAATAAAGATTAAATTTTAATTGTATATTAGGTAGTTTTATGTAACGATGTGAAATATATTAATTCCCGTAAATATTTTCTAAATAAAAAATACAAAACTTTTCTATACTCTCATAGTTAAGTTACTGGAGCTTGTTCCGTATTCTAAAATATCTTGACACACCTGCAAGGTAAATAATTTTATGAATAATTTATGACACTGACCTATTTTCATGACGAAAAGTTGGCATTCATCCAGACATGCGGTGTCTTTAAACATACATAACAAATTTCCTAAGTTTGAAAGAAAACTAAGAATATCTTGAGTGCCAATATCACTCAAATATCAACAACCTGGTAACTTCTTTAGAACTTTTACAGGCATATCCTATCATGAACTTGCTAGTATTATTATCTTATATTATCACATAAATATGAATAACTTTTACACTGGTTTTTAAAATAATCTACTCAAATATATACATAAGCAATTCAAAAATTTATTTTTATTTTTTTGAAGGTGGCAGGCAAGTTTTACAGCGACTAAAAAAGTTGTGTATAAAATTGTGAGAGAGACATGGCTTTATGATGAAGTCCTTAAAAACAGGCATAAGTAGGTAATCAATTGGTGTGGTTCTTGTAATTAACTTTCCTGTATATAATGAAGGAAATTTTAATTTTAATAAGTAGTTTCGATGAATAGTTGTTACTACGAGTATTATGTTATTTATGTGCGCGTTACGGGTGATGACATATGGATCTGAGACGTAGTCTTTCACTGCTAGTCGTATGAGGAAAATCAAAGCCATACAGTGATCTACAGAGGGGGCCACACACGTGTATCTTTGGCTGAATAATATAAATATATAATACATATTGGATACAGATACAGTATTTTATTGCATGGCACTAAGCCAACATAATGTACATAATATATATGTTGTGTGTATGTGTATGTGTGTCTGTGATTGTCAAGATCATTGCTAAACTTATGATTAAAAAATTATTGCTTGGAAATCTTTTAAAATATTATTAACTCACAATTTAATATTAACTGCAGCCATGTTATGATTATCCTCAGAGTGACAATGCATCTGCATATCAATTTTTCATCTACGATAGATGTAGATATATAGGCGGTCCCATAATGAATTGGCCTAACTATGAACCAATGAAGGAAATGAAACGAAACCAATTTTATTTTTCAATATAATCACCATGAATACTAACACACTTCTGACATCTGTGAATCAACATCTCTAAACCTTTATAAAAATAATCACATTTTTTATCCTCAAAATGACTGAAGACGCCCGCCTGCAACTCTTCATCGCTTGAAAATTTTCTTCCTCTTAAGTCCCGCTTTAAATTTGGAAATAAATAATAGTCGGACGGGGCCATGTCTGGACTGTAAGGTGGATGTTGAACTTCTGTGAACCCGCATTGACGAACTGCATCCTTCGAAACACCAGCGGTATGAACAGGGGCGTTGTCATGGAGCAACAGGACACCTTTAGACAGCTTGCCTCTTCGTTTTTCCTTTATCTTGTCTCGTAATTTATATATTAAAGAAGCATAATATTCGCCGTTCACGACTGTATTACGTTCTTTAAAATCCACCATCAAAATGCCTTGAAAATCCCAAAATATTGTGCACATCAGTTTTTTAGTCGATTGTTGCACCTTTGCCTTTCTAGGGGGCTTTTCACCCTTATAACGCCATTCCATTGACTCGCGCTTGCTTTGTGGATCATAATACAAGATCATAGTTTCATCACCAGTCACTAGCCGCTCGATCACAGTCTTTGGATTTTCGCCACAAAGATCAAAAAACTCCGAAGCGCAGCGCACTCTTTTCTGTCTCTGTACCGCTGAAAGAAGTTTCGGTAGTACCCATCTTGCACTCACTTTTTTCATGTGAAGATGTTCATGGATCGCGCAATGAACGGTATTCTTAGAGAGCCCAAGCCTTGCTGCAATTTCTCTAATCTTCAAACGGCGGTTACTCAGAACCTCCTCTTCGATAAGAGCAATCGTTTCAGGAGTGAGCACTTCCACAGGTCGACCGTCGTGGCCAAAGTCTTCGACGGTTTCTCTCCCGAGGCGAAACTCTTTCACCCAATTTTTTACTGTGTTATAGGAGGGGGCAGACTCCTTATACACGCCATCCAATCGTTCTTTTATTTGGGCAGGGGATAAACCTTCTTTAAACAGAAACTTTATGACACTTCGATACTCAGTTTTCGACATTTTGAAAAAATATGCGACTCTCGTTATTCAAATGCCTGTTAAACTAAGACTAAGCATTTCATGTCGATGCATGTTTCTTATATTAAGTGCACGATAAACGTACTATTTAATGCAACCCAACATGTAGCGACATGTCGCGTTGAACTATATCAGGCCAGTTCATTATGGGACCGCCTGGTACGTCTACGGGCCTCATTATCTTCTTATCATCAGATGGACTTTGTTCTCATTTGTCATCCTTATACTATAAAAAATTGCCTAGCTATTGGCTTAATACTTATACCACATCAATTTTATTCACAATTTCTCTCTGAAGAGTACTAGAATTAAATCGTGGCTGCTGACGTCTTATAAATTGCTAGTTGTTCCTGTGGAGCGGTCGCTGGCGAAAATGAATTACATTCGTAGCTTACAAAACAAACATAAATCAAGAACTAGTTCCGTGTACTATGCGGCAACAAATAATAATAATAATAATTTTTCTATAGTTTCACAGTTGCTTTGTGAAGTCATTAAACTTTAATCAAAATCAGAACGAGGGAGGATTTTAAGTATTCGTTTATTTTCATAACATAACGTAAAATATAATTAGTATTATAATAATAATGTATATTAATAATTAGTATTGGTAACGACAACAATTAAAAATATAACATAGGCCTACATAGGGCTCCGCAGTATAGTGCACAGAATTGGCTGAATTTCATCCTTGAATAATATTTGGGCGACAAAAGAAGTAGCTAGGCGTCCTATAATCATTGGCTTTTGCTGTTCCGAGACGATCTCCTACGTAGTAGAGCCATGCTGCAGCTATATTAGTAGTATATTTGTAGCACAAATTGGTCGGCTCGACCGGGGAAGGACCACGCTCTCACAGAATACCAGCGTAAAATAGCAGCTTAACGCTGCTGTGTTTCGTATGGTGAGTGTAGAGAACCGGGGACTCTTTTTACTGGAAAAGAGGCATTCCATCTTAGTCCTCACGGGTGATAACGCATCTGCATTTTGATTCGCAAATGAGGATAAATGTAGGTGTCTATGGGCCACTACAACCACTTACCATCAGGTGGACTGTGTGCTCGTTTGTCACCCTATCCTATAAAAAATACCAATCAGTTTTTTAAGACACGTCTAACGTCACGCATAAGGCATTTTTAAGATGCACGACTGGAGCAATGCTTGGTCAAGCCAACTGCAAACAAAATTAAAGTCTACTATTCTCCTGATAAGAAGCAGTCATTAAGCTGTGTTTTATGTTGAGCACTAAGAAAATATAAATCGGTTTTGAATTTAATAGATTATAAATGGGGAAAGTTATCTCATTGGCTTCTGAAAAGGGAAAAAACTTCCATCCATCCATCAATTACATCCTATTAAAGTCCACCACTAAACATAAGCCTATCTCATAAATTTCCCCTTGGGGGATTTTGCCATAGTTGCCACGCTTGGTAAGCGGGTTGGCACCGCAGTGTTTTATTATTTTGAGTTGTTATCAGGAAGATGCTGCTGCCTATCTCCTGTGTAATTTTCCCTCTTTCGCCTCTTATGACACCCTAGGGACGATAACGAGTTACATAGAAAAAAGCTTAGAAAAAATAATGAAATTTCTAGTGTGTAGTCGGCTATACCAAATATTCCGATGTGATGATTCCAAATGATGTTTAACATAGTTAACACCAAAATATAATAATAATGCCCTCCAGACATAATTTCAGACACGGTTATTAGCTTTAACGGAGACTAGTTATCTGGATAGAAGAGTATTTGAGCGCACGAGTGTATTCCCAAGTACTGTCAATTTCTTCGCTTTCATATTATAATACCTTGATTTTGGCCCGACCTAGTATTCGAACCTGAGCATGCCTGCAGTCACGTTTGCAAATACTAGACCAACAAGGTATTAAAAAAAAGTACAATTATTATTTAAACAATTGTAACAATAAATTAACTTTAAATACGAAACGTAACATAATTACGATTGTAATTATTAACGTAAATATTTTTTAGATATTTTAATCCTTTCGCTGTCCCGAGCACTGCGTATTGTGTCTTAAAACCGGAAAGTGAAAGTGTTAACAAAATTGAAGTAAGGGTTGCAATAAAACACAGGTTAGTAAGCTGAAGTGGCAAAGGGCTGTACCATAAACGACGAACCGACAATCGATGGAGAAGGAACGCTCTCGATTAGCAGCCTCGTATCGTACTGGCAAGTGGAGTGTAAGACGGCGCTCTACTAGATGGTGTCATTACTTGATATCACATGTAATAATTTGGTTGATGCAGGTGACTCTGGACTGTGCTTTATTACTTTACTTGGTGGTAGAACTCCCTTTCTACTGACTTCAAAAAGGATACGGTACTCAATTCGACTGTATGTTTTTTTTTATATCAGTTACCTCATAACTTTTTACTGAGTTAACCGATTTCGATGATTCTTTTTTTATTTGAAAGCTAGTACTTCACGTGTAGTTGTCTATGAATTTTATCAATGTCTGACTAATAGTTTTTTAAGTTATGCTGAATAATTTATATAGAATTCGATGGTACAAAATGTTTAATTTTATATTATTTGTTTAGGAAAGTCCGTCTGGGTAGGTACCACTTTTTTACCTATTTCTGCCGCCATATAGCAGCGTTTTACTGCTCTGTTTCTGTCTGAAGGGTAGGTACAAGCAGCATAATTACAAGATATGAGGTATTTCACCTTAGTCTTTAGAGGTGACAACACATTTGAAGCCTTCTTTGTTTCAAGATAGTTAGGGTCCATGAACTGGTAAAGCTATTCACCAACAGGTGGACTGTAAGTTCGTTTTTCATTGCAGTTTAATAAAAAAAATAACTTGGAGTGGCCAATTTTTATTTGTGACTCAGGCTTGTACACGGCTGTTATGATGAAGATGATGATGATAATAATCATGAGAAGAATTATCGTTTCTCGCTAGAAACGATAATGCTTTGACCCAGAGACATCTACGTCTATCCTCAATTAATAACCAAATTACAAATGCGTTTTTAAACTTGAGGATAATGCCTCCTTATTATTACTAGTAAAAAGCGTCTCCAGGCCTCAACACAGGCGTCACCTCTGTTATTTCACGTCAGTAATTAAGTACAGACTACAGTCATAATATGTTACAATGTGAGTCTACCACGTATTTAAAATTGGTATTTTAACTAAAATATTCCACCGTTCATTCCAGTTTCTATCATGTATAATTAAATTTGCAACTATTATTATGACGAGCTTCGAATTGGCGCAAAAACTCTCCCTGCGCACCATTGTAAAAATCATGACAATACAATAAAATCTTTTGATACGAAGTATTCAATTGTTTTTACGTAAAATGAAGCCTGAAATTTCATCCATCCATTAATTACATGTTTCCAGTCGCTCTAAATTCAAATCTAAATTGCCAGATTTAAAATTTTTGTTAAACTTTTAATACAGTAAATTAGATTACAGTTTCGCAACGTGAGCCCTTAATTACATTGTTTTGATCACTAAAAAGGTGAAATGGCTGAAGGTTAAATTAATTACAGGCAGTTTTGACGCTACTGCTAGAACCGCTACATTAACCTTTTATTATTTATTAGATGCTAGACCTCTTTTACTGGCTAAGAGCCTGTTTGTATATCTTATATCGTATATCTTCTTGACACCAGGGGTACATATATGTGCAATTTATTTTAAATGTAGCATTTAGTGACATCTTGAGATGAGTAGAAACAGTATAACGTTTTTCTAGAAGCTATAACACTCTCTTACCTATTCTCTTGCCGTCACGCAGTAGAGCGTGTACTGCTGTTTATCAGTTTGGAGTATAAATAGAGCAAGTAAAATGACAGGCTTTGAGGCATGATAAAACATCTGTACCCTTTATTTAATATTAGATGCAAGTGTACATGGGCTGTAATTATATCGCATGTTTCTTGCGGGATTCAAACCCGTAGCTCACAGCACTGCAATTCAATGGCAAGCCACTGCGCCACGGAGCTGTTTATAGAAATATATATTAAATTATAAAATAGTAATATCTAGTTAATAGCCAGACGTTAAAAACTTTGATACTTAGTCATTCTGTAGCTATATTATAGTTATAGCACGAATTCAGATCGACCGGGTAAGGACCACGCTTTCACAGAATACCCGCTTCCTAATCCCTACCCGTTTTTCCTGAATTCCTGAATTTGTCCGTCTGAAATATTATATATTATAACAATAAACAACGTTAATAGCAGTAATAAAAAGCATAAGCAATTACTTAAAAAAATACTTCGCTTTACAAACACTTCGAATACATATTTAACCTAATTTTTCTTTTATACAACAAAAGTAAAACAATATCAAACATATTTAATGATTACGAAAGAATAAGGTAAATTTGTGGATCTTTACGTTTTAACAACAAAGGTTTCTTGATAAAAGTTCCTTTTCACGCTAAATTAATTCCGTTTGCGGTTGAACCTAATTAAAAATTCTTCCTAACATCTTTTGTTACAATATTATCAGCGCTAATTACCGGCTTGCACAATACAATCAATTATAACACTAACATTCTCATTATCATATTCTTCATAAAAAAGTAAAAATACAATAACCCCACATATTATTATCAGCTTTTCTCTGTGGTCTCGCTTTAAAGATTTCGGCATTTATAGAAGATTTAAATAAGTATTTTGACATTGACTTCTATCTATGACTGAACATAATACATTTCACTTTAGTGTATTATTTCTTAAATCTTTACATAACCTTGTAGCAAAATGTACATACATATTATCTATATATATCATTAATAGAAAATGTTCTACGTAAATAGTATTAGCGCAACAATATGCACGACTATGACTGTTTTGACTTTACCATCATTGTCGTTATTACATACCTTTTTATACAGTTTAATAAATTAAAAAATATCCGAATACTTTCGAAAACCTCGCAAGGAATATTTTAGGATAAAATTTAACTTGAAACAAAGGAGGAGGTTCTCAATTCGACTGTATATTCACTTTTGTATACGTGATATTATCGCCAACTCTGAATAGATTTTAATAATTCTATCTTAGCTAATATTTGTTTGTTGATATTTCCTAGTCCACCGAAAAGTGGAAAGTAATTATACTTCTTTAAAAACAAATAAATCCGTATGTAAGACAAAAAACAATAAAATTATTTCAACAATAACAAGGTCCGAGTTAGCGATAAACTTATCAAGAATATGCTTTTGAATAGGCGATGGTAAGTAAACTGCACACAAATATAAATATTTCATTTTATTAGAATCATTGATACAATCGAGTCTGACTCACAAAACTTTGCATTTAGATTCAAAGCTCTGACAGATCACTCTGGAATCCGCTTTGAGGAAGCGATAAGTACCCCCTTGCCATTTTTTTGGGATGAAAATTAACATCAGAATCAAAGAGGCTGCTATTTAACCGATTTTCACTTAAAATAATTATATCGTAAAAATAACAAACAGTGTTAGATGAAAAATTATATTGTTTTAGTTCTTAGACCTCGCATAAAAACATATACACAAGTTACAACAAAAACTACGAAAATAAACCTATAACGATATATTAAAAATAACGTACATTCAGTACAGGAACTACTGCAATAATCTCATTTAAAAACTTAAACGTAAATATGAAAGGGAACTCCTTTCTAAATCTGTTAATAATAATAAACTTCTGTGGAAAAAGATAAAATACATTACATACAGTAGTAAAACGAATGGCATTAACAAGGAGCTAATAAACCTAAAACCTAATCCAAAATATTCAGCAAATATCATTAACGCTTATTTCATTCAAATGTAGAAAAAATACTTGCATCATTATACAACCTAGTGTCTCTCTAAGACATACAAAAAATAGTTCAACCCAACTCATTCGTTCTCGTACATACTGACGAAATCGAAGTAGAAAAAACCCTCATGAATCCAAAATCTAGTAGTGCTCCGGGCTGGAACTTTATTCCTATTACCTTCCTAAAACTTGCAAAGAAATAACTTGTTTCCATCATTACTCACCTTGTAAACAGTGGTAGTTTTAACAGTGGTAGAGCCACGCGGTAGCTTTTGCTGTCGCACGGATGGGCCGGCTCGAACCGGGGTGGTACCACGACCTCACAGAAAACCAGCGTGAAGTAGAGGTTTACCTCTGCGTTTCGCTTGGTGAGTGCAGGTGGCCGTAGGCCCTTGTTACTGGAAATGAGGCATTCCATCTTAGTCCTCACGGGTGACAACGCATCTATATTTTGATTTGTAATAGAGGATAGATGTAGATGTCTATGGGCCGCAGCAACCACTTACTATCAGGTGGACTGTGTGCTCATTGTCACCTTTATCCTATAAAAAAAAATCTCTATTCGGGAATATACCTTGCTATATTCCCAAAATCACTAAAAAAATAATTAATTACCCCAGTGTACAAGAGTGGCGATTGTGGTGTACTACTAACTATAGACCTATTTTTTATAAGTTCTTTTATGTTTTATATATATAATAATGTACCAATCGCATCAATTAATCTCTTTTATTTTTAGAATAGATTGCTGTTAGCAGCGCCATCTCTCTTTAAATATATACTTATAATAAAAATGGTGATAACATGTTGTGTCTGTTTTTGTACATTGTATAGAATATTTGTCACTAAATCATTATAGGGAAATGAAAATAATTAAGTAAGCACATTTTTATAATTTTTATAATTGTCTGTCTGTCTGTCTGTTTGTTTATAAACGCATCACATCTAAATTAAACATTTTTTTAAAGAAATTGTTAAGAAAATCATGAAGCTCATCTTCAAGTTACATTTCATTTTTTTTTATTAAATTTGGTTAATTCTATCGAAAGTTATGGTTATTAGTTTAAAATGTAGGTTCGAATTTGTTCAATGGCGCCATAAAATCTCAGAAAAAGTAATAAAAAGACTTGTGTGTAAAAAAACGTTCTATAATAATATATTTATACTTAAAACAAAGTAAACAATAAAAAGATGTTTTCCTTAAATTAAAAAAAGTTTTCTCACAACGAACGTAATAGATGGCATTGTACAAATTACATTATTTTCTGAATTGCGGCGTTAAGATACTCCGAATCGTATTGAGACTCACTGACGTGCAGTCACAGTCTCACAAATAACCATACATTACCCAGAACCAATGTATTTTGTTTATTTATTTATTTGGTTCACCAACAAATGTTACACTGATACATATGCTTAATTCTAATATAGTAATATAAACTAAGTGCACATTCAATAATAGGTAAACACCGCATGCTTAGTGTTCACAGCATCTCCTACAAGCCGTTACCAAATAGCTAAATATATACGATACAAACTTAAAATAAAAAATAAAAAAAATTATAAAATTAATACAAAAAATAAATTACTACAAAGAAACATTAATCTTTTGATAAATTTTGTGCCGAAAATCATTAAAAGAGTCGTGGTGAATATCTACTACATTATTATAGGTATTTAAAAGTCTGGAAAGTCTGGATATTGGGGAATTAAATCCTTGTACAGTTCTACGAAGAGGCGGCGAAAGAGGAGTAATGAATTTACGAGGAATGTAGATATTATATATTTTCAGTTTCAATTTCAACTTAATAAATTAAATTAAATGATATATATTATGATTTATAAATATATATGTATATATAAGTAAAATATTCAATTTATTTTGTATCAGATTATAATGTACATACTAATATCCGAAATCACAACTTCCCTCAACTCAATAATAGCGAACTCATATCCCAACTTCAAAGGATGCTACATGAAATAAATCCATACGTTCATAGTTTTAGGGTTGCATTGCAATCGATCCGTCAAGATTTAATAAACAATTATAAAATAGTTATTAACGCTGACAGACGTCCTGTTACTAAAAAAAAAAGTTACTGAACACCGCGGTAGCAACGTTCTTGTCACTGATGAAGTGGCAGTGGTATTAGTTGACCAGGAGTGCGATAGACGTGACATCGTGTTGCACACACATGACGATCGACTGCTAGGGATTTATGAAACGCATCGATATTATGATGCTCTACAATATCCATTAATATATTGTCACGGTGAAAATGGGTACAATTTCGGAATATATCAAGTTAATCCTAATACCATAGAGACCAATTTTAATAAAAAAATATTTGCTCTGCAATTTTATTCGCACCTGTTACATGTAAGGCATAATCGTCTTGCGTATCTGCAAAGATTTCGGGGGTTGTTTTACCAATTTATAGTGGACATGTATGCGAAAATAGAGACGAAGCGCTTAACTAACCAGAGACGTCTGTTACACTGACGTCTTATAAGTGATATTGATACAGTAATGATATAAGTCGTTTAATATTTTCTTACCTGAATGTCAAATTCTCCAAGTAAAACCTATATATGCGAGCTACGCCGCGGGCACAGCTAGTACTAAAGAAAATAATCGAGTCAGCGCTTTTAACTAACTAGGTTTGGACATAACAGTACGAACACTGCCGTCTCTCACCCACACTAATATGAAGTTGAGTTCCTTTGCCTTTAGACGAGCTGTAGCATATAGAGACTTTGTTACGGAAGGAAGACGCTCAGAAACGTAAACAGCACTCTTCTTTACTCCACCTTATCCTAAATATGCTGTATTTAGCTTGTGTATTTTTATGGTTGAAATTCATCGATGCCGCCTAAAAGTACTTCTTAGACGTCGACTGCTAAAATTCAACAACATTGAGCGTGGCCGTGGATTATTCGTGTTAAATTTAGCCATACGACTACAGTCGGTTATAGGGGACTTAATAGTGTTGCTTAGTTTTTGTACGGCTCTATAAAGATTCATTCTTTTATATTCCTGAACGCTTTGAAATTCTAAATTACTAGCAGGACAATGCTATTCTAAATGAAGCAACCGGGTATATAAATCACATGTAGTTTTGCGCAGGGTCTCGTTTTTATCCTAATTTTCCTTCCTAATTAGTTGACTCTCTTTCAGATGCCGTTTTATTATAAAATGATTTCTGCAACTTTATCAAATGGTGGGAGACTGATAAAAAGGACCTAAATTCTTCCAAACGCTTTTGTTCGCAATTTTCGAGAAAAAAAGCTGGTCAAGTGCGTGTCGGGGCAGGCAAAATGTACCCTACATTGTGTAGTTGCCCGTCACAATAAATAAATAAATAAATAATAATCGTCACGATAAGTGCGCTTTCTTGGTAATGAGCATTATAAGTGATAACACAAACACAAAATCGCTTAAATCTATTTGCGGGTGGCATTTGCAATTTTAAAAGTCATTGACTCTACAATAGTATTGTTGAATTATACAAAACCTATTTTTTTGAATATTTTAAACCCATTTCTGTTGCTTAATATCTTATTTTTATTGAACGTTCCTATTTGCAGCAATGTAATGTTTATTATGTTGGTGTTCAAAAATATAAATAAATAAAATATTATGATGAGTGTAGAGAACCGCAGACCCTTATTGCTGGAAACGAGCCATTCTAACTAAGTCACCAAAAGTGACAAAGAATCTGCATTTTGATTCTTTATTAGTTAGTAGATTCAAAAAAAAACTTTACCCAATATCCCCATATGAAACAATCTTAGGAGGAGGCTTATGTTCAGAAGTGGACGTGGAAGTGGAGTAACGGTATATTAGATTTCCAGCGGCGTCAAGTAAAAACGTCGAGTTATATGAATTATTCATGGAAACTTTTCCAATCTATCCTATCATGTGTCAAATGTCATGTTGTGTAGCAATTATATTTTTTACAAGTGACCTGCCCCGGCTTCGCCAAGGGGATTTGTTATTGTGGCAGTAATTAGATTTAAGATAATCAACAAAGACCATTTATTTCATTAGTTTTTCGATTTCCCAAAAAGACCTTCAAATTTTTTTCGGAATCTGTTCATGCTGTTCAATCACAATTAATTCAGCCATTTCGCAGATTAGAACAGACAGAAAGACAAAAATTTTAAAAACTGTTATTCATGTCTTTATACTCGTAGCATGCATACAAATAATTCTCTGAGCTTAAAATTTAGCCATTTATTTCTATACACAGACAATTTTGATTGACACTAGCTAGTTTAATACTATCTTCGCGTTGCAACCGCAAAATAAATAATTGCGGAAATATAATATTTTCAAAGGAGAATGGGATTTTTGGGCCTCAAGTTAACTATGTGATATACATTTTAAAAAATTGGTCATATTTTTATAAAGTGAAATACAAAAAAGTATCTCTTTTTACAATCTAGAATTCGAAAAACAATAAAATAAGACGTTATAAAATCGATTGTAGTGTCTTCATTATGGCAATAAATCGATTACCATAAATAATACATTAGTGAAATCTTCTTATTTTGAAACTTGACGGTTTAAACTTCAAATTATTTACATAAAACAAAAAGACAGATTTTCGATTCGATTTGAAACGAGCGCAAAATAATCGATTCTCGATTAAATTGAGCATTTTAATATATATTTTCGATTATTGTTCTATGTTAAGGAGATAAAAAATAATTGCGTAATATCTACAAAATAATAATAAAAAATACAAAATATCAACATTCCAACAAGTAACAGTTACAACAACAATTAAAGTAATCGATCACAGATCAATATCCCTAATATTCACTTCACTTAGATGTTGTTGTTTTAACTTTCGTTAACAGTTTCACCATTTCGTTTCATTATTAACCACAGCTTTTTTGGTGATTTCTTTAGTGATGTTTTTTTTTGATACCCAATAGTTAAAATTATAAAAAAATCACAGGTTCAACCATTGGATGAATTACATAATTATGTTAACATAAATATAAAAGTAATTACATTATATTTGATACTATTTATTACTTAAATTTAAAATTTAAATGAATAAAAAACAATGAAATGTGTCACTATTTATTTCTTTGAAATATTGCTAGGTCACATATATAGGTACATAAGGAAATGTAATTATTATTCAATATATTTATCACATAATTAGATTTCTAACATACTTAACTCTTTTCTCAAATTCTTTATCCACTAATGTTTTGTTTACGTGTTATTTTTTTTTTATTTACTTTAATTGATTTCCAAAAATATTGTACTTTGTATGCCCACAGGCTAGAACATAGTTGAACTTGATTATATAATAATGTATTTAACATCTATGTAATACCTATGATTCACGAAATAAATGATTATGATTATGATTTAAAACTGATCTTGCTTTTATATATTTAAGTAAATATGTTGAAAAATAGCCTGTTATAGTGTAATATCAGTAAAAAATCACCTAATAAAGTGTAGATAATAGATAATCTCACTTTTACTTATTCTACAATAACTCAGCTGCTAGATTGACAAATATTGCCAGATTTTCAGCTATGAATTGTTTATATATACGCTCTCAAATGGTACTTTCATCATGTTAACACTTGGGCCCAAGAATGTATGGATACGTCTCCTTCTCCTTTGGAAGTTGTATTATTTAATTAGAAATAATACAACATTTAAGTTGAATGATACTTTTATATAAATTTGTCGGCACGATACGCGTGCCACCTGTAAGTTAATTGTACTATGCATATAACCTTCGCGCAAGTGTAATAATGTCCTCCATACCGAAATTCGGTCACGGCAGTCCGCCTCAACGGAGACTAGCCAACTGTGCAAGACAGGATTTTAGTGCCCAAGTGTATGCTCACTCTCATAATCCGATGGGATGGTAAACCGGCACGACCGGAGGGAGATCAGGTGCAGTACCAACGGCTTTACGTGCTTTCCGAAACACGGGAGTGATATACCGCCAACTTCCTGACTTCGGGCAGTTACTCATAACGTCTTGATGGAAAAGCTCAATAACTCATTATTTGGTCCGACCCGGGATTCAAACCTGAACCTCATAATCAGCAGTCGCATTGCTGCAACCACATGGCCAACGAAGCAGTCAAAGTGTAAGCAATAACTGGACAAAGTATTAACGCAATCTGATGAACAGTAAGGCATGAAATAAAATACGAACAAACAAATATTAATTTTTATGTATTAAATTTATAGCCTAGCTTATTTTGGATAGAATATAATAATATACGTCATATTAGATATACGATATTTAGATTTAAGTTAATCAACGATCAAAACGGAAAATTCAGTTTATCAATTTTCCGTTTTTTTTTAAATCTTTAAGTTTTTCGAATGATAATATAATCTAGGCTCTAGATCGCTTCTGGCATCTAGTAAATTAGTCTAGTATACGCAGAGAGCCTACAATGCCCTTGGGGTACAATATAACAATGCCTTCAGGGTGCTGATGGGACTTCCACGGTATTGTAGCGCTTCAGGGATGTTTATAGTGTAAGGTAGGGATGATTTTCATCCTATTATTCGAAAGAGAATCGCATCCCTCATGCGCAGGGTTCGTGGGAGCTTCAAAAGCATTCTGAGGGCAATATCTGATAAATTTCATTGTCCCATCCTAGGGCATTGGATGCGTATGCACTTGCATGTGCCTGGTGTCATGGGATGGCGAAAATAAAAATAATTGAAATTAAAAATGTGTGTGTAAAAATTAACACTGACATAGGTTAAGCTAATTACTATCGTAATTATGAACTATATGTGTGTCTGAAATAAATTATTATTATTATAAACTGCCTATCACGGACTTGTTGCATCTATCTTAAGATATTTTTTGGGGCAACTCGGTAAATAAGGAATTTGCATTCAAAACTCAAAAGAAATGTATCACATCAATGTGCAATCTGAATAATACTACAAGCTGTCAACCTATACACTAAAAATTTCTGACATTGCATTCGATATATACCCACCGTTTTATACGTACCGAAATACCGTATGGGGATACAGCATTAGTCAATAAAATAATTCTTTGTATAGCCTGGGCTGCGGCTTCGGCGACTCGGGATGTAAACACCAGCATACTTAAAAAGAAGTATAACTTCGCCTCCAGGTCCTTCAAAAGAGTTATTGCCAAGGCAAAATCAAAGCACATAAGCAGAATTGGCGAGAAACTAGTTCGCCTTCCTTCGGGAACCCGCGCATTCTGGTCTCTCGCCAAGGCTGTCTAATGGAATTTCTGTAAGCCATCACTACCATCTCTGCACAGGGAGGACGACTCACTGGCCCAAGCCGCAATAGACAAAGCCGACCTTTTAGGATCCCTTTTTGCGTCCAACTCTACTCTTGATGACGGGGGGAAAACACCGCCGACCATCCCGCGGTGTGAGTGCTCCATGCCGGATGTGCTGTTCTCACAACGCTCGGTTCGCAAAGCACTTCTCTCCCTGGACATCCAAAAGTCGAGTGGGCCTGACGGAATCCCCCCAATTGTGCTGAGGACGTGTGCTCCGGAATTGGCACCGGTCCTAACACGTCTTTTCCGGTACTCCTACTCCCAAGGCGTAGTCCCTAAATCATGGAAGACAGCTTTTGTCCACCCGATCCCTAAAAAAGGCGACCGCTCAGACCCGTCCAGCTATAGGCCTATCGCAATCACCTCCTTGTTCTCCAAAATAATGGAATCCATTATCAACTGCCAGCTCATCCGGTACCTTGAGGATCACCAGCTGATTAGTGACCGCCAGTACGGTTTTCATCGGGGTCGATCAGCTGGTGATCTTCTGGTCTACCTGACCCATAGATGGGCGGAGGCAGTAGAATCCAAGGGGAAGGCGTTGGCCGTTAGTCTGGACATTGCAAAGGCCTTCGATCGGGTTTGGCACAAAGCGCTTCTTTCGAAGCTCCCTTCCTATGGGCTCCCGTGCAATTGGATCACCAGCTTCCTTGCAGATCGGAGCATCAAGGTCGTTGTAGACGGTGCATGTTCTGACTACAAGCCTATTAACGCTGGTGTTCCACAAGGCTGTGTGCTATCACCAACGCTGTTTCTTCTGCATATCAATGATATGTTGCTAACTGGTAACATTCATTGCTATGCGGATGACAGCACTGGTGATGCTCTATACACCGGCCGTGCTAATATTTCTCGGGAAAACGTATCCGAGTACCGGAAAAAACTTCTGTTTGAAGTCGAGTCTTTGCTGGATAAAGTCTCGGACTGGGGGCGACTAAATCTAGTCCAGTTTAATCCTCAGAAGACACAAGTTTGCGCGTTTACCGCTTAAAAGAACCCATTTGTAGTATCTTCTCAGTTTCAAGGCACTCCCCTAGTTGCCTCAGCCAGTATCGGAATCCTCGGCGTCGACATATCGAGTGACGTGCAGTTTCGTGGTCACTTGGAAGAGAAGGCCAAATTGGCCTCTAAAAAGCTTGGCGTGTTCAGCAGAACGGGACAGTATTTCATGCCGGCACACCGCCTGCAACTTTACAAGGCGCAGGTTCGGCCTCACATGGAATACTGTTCCCATCTCTGGGCAGGGGCTCCCCAGTACCAGCTCCTTCCACTTGACCGCATCCAGCGCAGAGCGGCTCGAATCATCGGCGACCGAGTCCTTGCCAATCGGCTCGACTCATTGGCGCTGCGAAGAGATGTTGCATCTCTTTGCATTTTCTTTCGCATCTACCATGGGGAGTGCTCTGAGGAATTGTTCGGATTAATCCCAGCTGCCAAATTTCACGAACGCACATCGCGGCAGAACTCCCGATACCATCAACACCATCTGGATGATTGGCGGTCCACCACTGTGCAATTTAGAAGATGTTTTCTTCCTCGCACGACTTCCTTGTGGAATCGATTACCATCAGCGATTTTTCTGGACCGATACGACTTAGGGACCTTCAAGAAAAGAGCGTACTCCTTTTTAAAAGGCCGGCAACGCATCTGCAATTCCTTCCCTGGTGTTGCAGTTGTTCATGGGCTGCGGTAGTCACTTACCATCAGGTGGGCCGCATGCTCGTTGTCCCCTCTCCTATTAAAAAAAAGCATCACTAATTCACAACAAACTGCCAGGTGATGTCAAAAAATTGTCTATTCCACAATTTAAGACGTCAGAGAGGACATCTGTTTTCTAAGCCTCGGCAGTCTTGAAGGTACGGACCTGTCCATCCTTTGGCTGCGCGTATGCGCGTAGACAGGGACGACCATCCACGCGTATACGGATGCCCCTATAGTTTCCATAGCGGTAATGCCGAAACAGACAGACTCATCGACCACATCCAAATGGCTATAGATTCCTTGCTACAGCAGATCCCATCCGCAGAGATCGTGACCCTTAGCGATTTGAACGCTCACCACGCCGAATGACTTTGTTCACGTTCTAAAGGTCATGCGGGGAGATCTGTTTATGACTTTGCCTTGGCATATGGTCTGATACAACTGGCTACTTAGGCTTCGTGGATTTCAGTTGTGGAGGATCATACACCTTCCCTGTTGGACCTTCTGCTGACCTCTCATCCAGGCGGATATAAGGTTTCCGTCGATGTCCCTCTCAGCTCTTCGGCCCATTGTGTGATACGGAGTGTGGTGCCACTCACGCTCCCCTCGCGGTTGAGTTCTGCACGTTACCGCCGTATTTTGCATTACAGGTCGGGGTATTGGGATGGAATGTGGTATTTCTTTGCATCCTACCCATGATGGCAGGTTAGCTTCTCGCCCGGAAGATCCCAGCGCTGTTGCTGACTCTGTCACTGATGTGGTGCTACAGAGAATGGAACTATTTTTTTTACTTATTATAAGCCAATGCTCTACCACAATCCCACCTGGTGGTAAGTGGTGATGCAGCCTTAGATGGTAAATCGCACTGTCTTATCGTAACAAAAGCCTATTCACTCTTGCCTTGAAGACGCCTAGATTGTATTCGGACGGAAAGATAGACGCCGGCAAATTATTCCACTCCTTTGCTGTACGCATTACAAAAGACGAAGCAAACCGTTTGGTTCTAATGCGTGGAATATCGACAAAAAAGGTATGAAGACCCGCCGACCGTCTGGTTGTCCGATGGTGGAAAGGAGAGGGAGGAATTAAGGCGTGAATTCCTGCGCACACTCACCGAAATACATCCTAAAGAATACCGAGAGACTGGCTACTCTGCACCTGTGCTCGAGGCTGACAAGATTGGTTTTAACCAAATCAACGTCACCAATGAGCTTCTTAGCAAGTCTCTCCACTAAGTCCAATGCTACCAGGTGGCATTTTGCAGCACCAGCACATATGTGACAGCAGTAATCCATGCACGACCGGACTTGCGCTTTATATAAGGTCAGATGCTGCCCCGGCGTGAAGTACCGCTGCACCCTTGCAAGGACACCAAGTTTCTTTGCGACTGCTTTGGCTCTAAACTCAATGAACCGCCCATAGTTTAGGTTCGGAGAAAATTCAATCTCTAACAACTGAAGGCGGTCAGTGTACTCCAAGGATACATTCCGGAAGGTAGGAGCCAAGGTAGGCGTACTCCTTTTAGCGGTAAAAAGACACGCTTGTGTTTTGGAGGCGTTAAATCTCACGAGATTGATGTCGCCCGATTCGGAGACTGCCTGTAGTGTGAGACATACACGCTCAACCATAGCCTCTCTTTCTGACAGGATTTGATCCCAACTGGCCCGGGCGCTTGGTTGGTATCTCTCTACAACTGTTCTGTTGTCTGCATACCCATAGACACCGGGAATAAGCAGACATTTATATGCAGCAGGAAGAGAGTTGCGGAGAGAACGGACGCCTGAGGAACACCGGCGTTAATCGCCACAGTATCAGATGAGCAGCCATCAACGACGACCCGGAGAGACCGTTCACTCAGAAAGTCCTTCACCCAGACAATAAGGCCAGGGGATAAACCGTACGCTGAAAGCTTGCCCAATAGACTAGCGTGCCAAACCTTGTCAAAAGCCTTCCCAACATTGAGAGAAACAGCAAGTGCTTCACCACTGTTTTCGAGGGCTTCGCCCCTTATGTGAGTGGCATACGCTTGAAGGTCCCCAGTTGATCGATTTCAGTGAAACCCGCAAATCATTTTGCTCTAGGTATGCCATGAGGTGGGCGTTTAATATACGCTTTAATATAATCTTGCAGAGTATGGAGGTAATTAAAGTTGGCCGATAGTTGGTAGGGTCGGTACGCTACCTTTTTTAGGCACAGGCTGCACATTGGCCAGCTTCCAAGATTTAGGCACTATTCCAGTCCTGAATAATAGGCGGAACAAGCGTGTCAATACAGGAGACAACTCAGGTGCACAGACCTTTAAACTATAGCTGGTATACCATCAGGCTCACTAGCTTTGTTCACGTCTGGACTTCGCAATGTTTTAAGAACCTCCTTGTTGGTGATACGGACCTCAGACATAGAGGTACCACAGTGAGGTAATTGAGATGGTCCGCTGTTGCTACTGTCCAGACGCGAATTGCAAGCAAAAAAAGAAGCAAATAAGTCCGCTTTCTCCTTGGGCGCATGCGCCAGTAAGCCATCTGGTTTTACCAGCGGAGGCAGTGTAGAAGTTTGTCTCGACTGCTTTGGCGAGAGACCAATAAGCTCTACTGCCAGATGGTTTGACAGAGAGCTTTGTGCCGATGCGTTTAATGCGGTCGAAACGGGCTTGTCGTAATGCCTTTTTGCACGACTTGACGGCTTGGTTAAAAGCTCTCTTCTTAAGGCTAACATCCGGAGCTTTATGGTCTCGATTTTTATTCTATCATCTGTCTTACCCATCGGAGGCAGATCTTAGCCTTAGTTTGGTCGCTACTGTAAGACTTGATTAGGCAGTAAGCAGGAGTGTTATCAAGCCTGGGCTGCGGCTTCGGTGACTCGGGATGTAAACACAAGCATACTTAAAAAGAAGTATAACTTCGCCTCCAGGTCCTTCAAAAGAGTTATTGCCAAGGCAAAATCAAAGCACATAAGCAGAATTGGCGAGAAACTAGTTCGCCTTCCTTCGGGAACCCGCGCATTCTGGTCTCTCGCCAAGGCTGTCTAATGGAATTTCTGTAAGCCATCACTACCATCTCTGCACAGGGAGGACGACTCACTGGCCCAAGCCGCAATAGACAAAGCCGACCTTTTAGGATCCCTTTTTGCGTCCAACTCTACTCTTGATGACGGGGGGAAAACACCGCCGACCATCCTGCGGTGTGAGTGCTCAATGCCGGATGTGCGGTTTACACAGCGCTTGGTTCGCAAACACTCTTCTCCCTGGACGTCAGCAAGTCGAGTGGGCCTGATAGCGTCCCTCCCGTTGAGCTGAAGACGTGTGCTCCGGAGTTGGCACTGGTTTAAACTCGTCTTTTCCGGTACTCCTACTCCCAAGGCGTAGTTACGAGTTCATAAAAGACAGCTTTGGTCCACCCGATGCTTAACAATGGCGACCGCTTAGACGTGGCTATCGCCATTACTTCCTTGTTCTCCAAAATAATGGAATCCATTGTAAGTTGCCAGCTCATAAGGTACCTTGAGGATCACCAGCCGAATAAAGACCGCCAGTACGGTTTTCGTCGGGGTCGATCAGCTGGTGATCTTTTGGTTTACCTGACTCATAGATGGGCGGAGGCAGTAGAGTCCAAGGGGGAGGCATTGGCCGTTAGTTTGGACATAGCGAAGGCCTTCGATTGGGTCTGGTACAAAGCGCTTATTTCGAAGCTTCCTTCCTATGGGCTTCCCAAGAAATTGTGCAAATGGATCACCAGTTTTCTTGCTGATCGGAGCATCAAAGTCGTAGTAGACGGTGCATTCTCTGATTTCAAGCCTATTAACGCTGGTATTTCACAAGGCTGTGTGCTATCACCAACGCTGTTTCTCCTGCATATCTGTGATATGTTGCAAACTGGTAACATTAATAGCTATGCAGTCGACAGCACTGGTGATGCGTTATATATC
The DNA here is from genome assembly GCA_033319125.1 of Parnassius glacialis. NCBI lineage: Eukaryota > Metazoa > Arthropoda > Insecta > Lepidoptera > Papilionidae > Parnassius > Parnassius glacialis. Next base: position 40,103,347 of record JAVANC010000020.1, read on the forward strand.
GGCCGTGCCAATATTTCTCGGGAAAACGTCGCCGACTAACGGGACAAACATGTGTCTAAAGTCGAGTCTTTTTTGAACAGAGTCTCGGATTGGTGCGAAAAAATCTAGTCCAGTTCAATCCCCAGAAGACACAAATTTGCACCTTTACCGCTAAAAAGAACCCGTTTGTCGTATCTCCTAAGTTTCAAGGCACTCCCCTTGCTGCCTCAGCTAGCATCGACATAACGAATAGTGTACAGTTTCCTGATCACTTGGAAGGGAAGGCCAAACTGGCCTCTAAAAAGCTTGGCGTGCTCAGCAGAGCGAGACAGTACTTCATGCCGGCACATCGCTTGCAACTTTACAAAGCGCAAGTTCGGCCTCATATGGAGTACTGTTCTCATCTCTGGGCCGGGACACCTCAGTGCAAGCTTTTTCTACTTGAACGCATCCAGCCCAGAGCGGTTCGAATCGTCGACGACCGAGTTCTTTCTAATCGGCTCGATACACTGGCACTGCGTAGAGATGTTGCATCTCTTTGCGTATTTTATCGCATCTATCACGGGGAGTGCTCTGAGGAATTGTTCGGACTAATTCCAGCCGCTCAATTTCACCATCGCACATAGCGACAAAACTCACGTTACCATCCATACCATCTGGATGATTGGCGGTCCACCAATATGCGATTTCGAAGAAGTTTTCTCCCTCGCACAACTTCCTTGTGGAATCAATTACCACCAGCGAATTTTCCGGTCCGAAACGACTTAGGAAACTTCAAGAAAAGAGCTTACACCCTTCTAAAAGGCTGGCAACGCATCTGCAATTACCCTGGTATTGCGGTTGTTCATGGGCGGCGGTAGTCACTTACCATCAGGTGAGCCGCATGCTCGTTTGCCCCCTTTTTCTATAAAAAAATGATATTACGCGAATCTCTGATTAATAAATATTATTATAACGTCAAACCTAGAGGATGAATTTATTATAAATCAATAACAATAGTCTTAATTTAATTGTTACTTTAAAATAATAGTTTGAATTTAATTATAATTCAATAATAGTAACTAATGCATTTATTATTTGCGACACATTGTAATTATTTGATAATTTGATAAGATTATTTTAATAAATCATAATTTTGATATTATTTAATTTAAATGACTAAATTTTAAATTTGATTGTACGTGTAACTCGTATTCAATATATTTAATTTTGACTTTATTTAAATTCAACATATTTCGTGTGACAACAGTTAATAGTATAGACTCTACTCAACATTTGACAGTACTTTTTCTTCTTATTTATATTTTGAGTTAATAAGTAATACGTAGCCAAATATTGTATCTGCACACCTCATAAGGTAATAATTCAGCGTTCATATTCTTATTTCCTATAACAACTTGTATACGTGTACTAGCAAATAAATGAATTTTATTGATTGAAATAAGGTTGACATATGAGCACACAGTGTATCTGATAATAAGTGGATAATGTGACCTAGATACCTACATCTATTCTCGATTAACTTTAAATGATTTGTTATTACCTCCGAGGACTAAAATAGAATGCCTCGACACTAGTAAACGGGCCTGAGACATTGCACTCACCAGACGAAATGCTGCTATTTTAGAATGTTGTCTCCGAGAGTGTGGTCCTTCCCCGGTCGTGCCGATCCATTCGTGCTGCAACTATAATATAACTGCTACGTGGCTATACAAAATTCAAATTATACATGCTGTTCCGTGCGGGATTTGAATCTTAAATTTTATTTTAATAACGAAGTTTGAGGAAATAATGTAACATTCGACTCCGCGGAGTATACTACGAGTGCGAGGTGAGATGTTGCATTCATGAGATATAAATTTTAAGCGCATCGGTGGTACTAGCAAATGCTGAGCACATTAAGAAATGTACGTACTAACAAGTTGACCACGGTTTTTTTATATCTGTGTGTTTTCTATACCTAGACAGTAATACTGGATTTCCGCAGTAAAGTTAAACAACCGATGTAAACTAAATAATCAAAAATTTGGTGGTTATGGCTTTAGTCTAAATCTACGGCTTATGTCTTTAGGCTTAAGTCTAACCAAGAGAAGTAAGAATAGAGTGATGACCTGAATAAGCAAGCAGAGAATCGATGGATGTAGGTACGTGCCTCATGATGATGAGTGCAATATTATGTTAAAATTGTCTGCCATCGCATGAAAACACAATATATCTATCAAGTAATACATATAAACTTTAAATTAGATTGTTTAGTGTGGTTGCCAAGTCAATTTATTTCAAACATAAAAAATTTTTAATATTGATATGGCACTATAAGATGTTATTAGGTTAGTAAGACAGAAGGACCCTTAAGTAGGGACTGAATAAATTAACCGAGTTGGTATTTCATTTCTCACAACTCGTTACGGTAGATAAACTGAGTTGCAAGACTTGGTTTATTTACAAGTTATGTTTTTGATGGCATTTGATAATTTTATTTAAGCAAAGGTGAGAAAGGAGCACATAATTAACATGATTGTACGAGTTTGAGGAAAGAGCCGCCTGCATCGATACTCGATCAGGAATCAAAAAGTATGTTGTTATCTTAACTTTTACGATCACCAGAGAAGCCATCTTAGTCCTCAGAGTTGATATGTAGCCTTCTTTGTTTGAACTGAACTGTAGGTGTCTATGGACCATAGTAGCCACTTACCATCAGGAGGTCTGTAAGTCCATTTGTTACTTCAGTTGTATAAAAAAATATACTCTTTGATCCTAACTTTCATTAGCTAGTCTTGAGTTTTGGCGGGAAAATGACCGGCGACGGTTTGCTGCTCCTGTATTATTGTTTAACTAATAGTTTAAAGTGGACTTTGATATGTAATAGTGGTGCAATTTTGTGTATTAAGTGTCTGCGCATGTGAACTATTAGTGGAAACTGTGAAACAAGTGCTCTGATAGTGATGTGATTCTCAAAATAAGGTGTCTGTCTACTTAGGTGCCTTGAGATACCATCGCCAACCGTCAGCTGTCTACTGGCTCAAGTTGCCGTCAAAATCTCCCAAGGGCTGCACAATGTGACGCATCAACATATTGTGAAGCAGTATACTATGAAGGAAAATTATTATAATATATTGTAACTACAGGCTCAGAAGGGCTAGAGCCCAGAGCCGTAAAGCCAAGTTATCAAAAAGAAGTAATTAGCTAGTCTTCGAGTGATAAATTATGACGTATTAAATGTGACGCGACAAGGACAAAAATTTTATATACTCCAGTCGTAGCTGACAAGTGAAATAGTTAATAACGTAATAATATTATTATTATTAGTAAGAAAAAGGTAAACTATAAATGTAAAGTCAAATAAATAAGTTAAAAATTAAAAAAGTAAAATATGTCATATATCTTTATAATTAAGGTAATATATTGTATTATATTATAATCATCGCTCAGGGGTACAGCGTTCGCTGTAAATTTCACAGTAAGCGAGCAAACCGAGTTCGATCCCCGCCGGCAACAATGAAATTGTTAATTGCAATTTTAAGTGCTAATTTACCATCTGCTCGGCGGTGAAGGAAATTATTGTGATTTTATTTGATTGCAAGAAATAAATAAAAAAATAAACAAGTGTGCAGATCACACGCGATAGAAGTGAAACTTTCAAATGACTGACTGAATGATGACTGAATGATGGTGAAATTTTCAACCACAAGTGCGGCATTAAAATAAAAGATAATAAATTAATTTTATTCCAAATAAATATTTCAATTGAGTCAAAATTTTAAATGTAATAAGTTACAAAAGATTTTCTTTCGAGTAAAATTGCTTTGTAAGATGGTGCTACATCGACCCCATTCTATAGGTAAGGTCATTTTATCGAATAAAAATTGATTGAATTTCGAAGTGGGGTGTAAAATAGACGCTAGAAAGGGTACAAACGAGCCATCTCACCTGATGGTAAGTGACTACCTCCGCCCATGAGCAACTGCAACACTAAGGGAATTGAATATAATTTAATATAAATCTTAAGTTATGAATGGGTTAATTAAGATAATTTAATTGAATTTCTTTAATTTTTTTTTATAGGATAAGGGTGACAAACGAGCACACAGTCCACCTGATGGTAATGCTATTAGAAATCAAAATGTAGATGCGTTGTCACCCGTGAGGACTAAGATGGAATGCCTCATTTCCAGTAAAAAGAGCCTCCGGCCACCTGCACTCACCAAGCGAAACGCAGAGGTAAACCTCTACTTCACGCTGGTTTTCTGTGAGGTCGTGGTACCACCCCGGTTCGAGCCGGCCCATCCGTGCGACAGCAAAAGCTGCTGCCTGGCTCTACCACTGTTTTTGTTTTTACAATTTTATTTATGCATAACTTTCTTTTTACAGATAAAAATTATATTAACCATCTATAAAGCGCCGCACAACGAGAAGACAGAGATAATTTCACTGTATACTGTATTCTATCTCATTCTCCCGTAGGCGCTTTTTAATATCGCTCTTTTGTTTCATTTAGTTTCAAACCACAACGATTCTAAAGAAGTTTTCACTTCAAAAATATTTCGAAGACATGTCTAGTCCGCCAACTTGTACTTGGGTGGACTTGGATTGGCAAAGCATGGCGACCACGGCAAGGTGTCAAATTGCATAAAAACCCTCTGAGAAATGAGGGGAGACCTGTGCCCAGTAGCACGTATATAGGCTGTAACTTTTCTTTACTATATTGTAATTACATCGTTATATAATATTTACTTTACTAGCTAATTACAACTATAGACCTCTTAAAATTAATTAAAAATACATATAATAATAAACCGTAAAACCTTACAACTTTAGCCATATTTTTCATTCTTTTTTGGATTTTTCAAAAACTATGCACTAAATTTCAAATCTAATTAATTTTTCATTTACGGCATAATGGAAAGAATATAAACTTTAAAACAAAGGTCTAAAAATCTGTAGCAGAAAGTGGAAAATGACAGTTAAAGACGTGGCTTATGTTATCCGACGTTTCTTACAACTTAAGCCTTCGCTGATTTCTTCAGAACTTTAGGTCCTACAGCTATGATAATAATATGCTATGGAAAATGATGCAAAGTTACAAATATCAAGACACCACTCAAATAGTTTTAAAAGAACAAGGGTGGCTAATGTTGTCCTACAAAAATCTCATGTTTCCATACAACTACAAAACAAATTCAGGAAAGGATAAAATTAATAAAAACTTTCAAAATTACTAATGTGGACTATTTTGTTAACAACAGTAGTTATTATGTATTCATGTAGATATAACAATCAATAAAGAAATAATATACAATGTAGGTGGGAACTTTTTTAACTATTATTGTATAATAATAAAAAAAATCAAAATCGTCTTTATCATCGTCCTTAGCTGTGTATTACAGAGAAACTGTTCATTTATGTATATTGTAATAAATTGATTTAAGTTTAGTTAGACTATTTAACTCAAGAAAAATTAACGAATGTTTTCTATTAATCAAAGTAAGTACAGTCCTCGTCGTCTATAAAAACAAATTCAGTTTCTTGTGTATTATAATTGCAAGTAGGTTAACTGTCTTGACAACATTCTTGCAATGAATTATTGCTATTTCTTCTATTTTAGGCTTAACAAACTTAATGTTATCATTCTTTTCAATTTTTTTTAAAGAATGAAAGTTTTACTTTCTCGTTTTCTACCTTTTCTATAACAGTTCCAACAAAATACTCTACTCGTTTTTAAAAAAGTATCTTAGTATTATGTAGTCACCCACACTATAATTTATCAGTAGATGTTTACTGATATTGTGATCATAACTTGTAGTGGCTTCTGCTTTTGAATTTTGAATGAACGATGACAATAATTTGTCCCTATCTTGAGCGGTTTTATTCCTTACTGAATTTAAGATTTTCGTGTCGTAATCAGATAGGATCGAGTCCCTATCAGAGTATATATCACAAACATCGGAATCGCTATGTGAACTCATATTTACGTCACTGTTACTTTAGTTACTAGCTTTACTTCTCACTTGTCAAACAAATGGCTTCTTTTGGATTGCTACTGAACTGGTCGCTTCTTTGTAATTCTATATTTCATTGGTTGATAGTGTGTTCTCTTGTTGATCTGTTTAATTATATTCAATACAATATTTTCTTTGCCCGTACTAGATTTTTCGTGTGCTATCTTGAAGTGTTCTTGCTTTTCATCAACACAATCACATTCCCCGATAAAATATTTTGTTTTACTTTATGTGCCTGTTTTATGGTTTCTTTTGTAATATTTACATGTCGTACATACAGTGTTGTCTGGAGAAGTGTATTGGCATCGACAGGACAAATCACAATGTCAGATAAAATCTTTGGTTTATTTTTTGGGTTCCTTTAAGTGATTCATTTGTCAAAGTTTGGACTGAAGTTATGTTTTCACAGGTTTCAAGTGTGATTGCTATCTGCAATATCTGATTTATACTATTTTGAGCCAAATGTTTATTTGGATCAATATCTATATATGTCCGAAAAATTCCAGTGTTTTCGTCTAAAATGCTTTCTTGTTGGCTGTCAAATGCATACTCTGACTCAATAGCAATTCTCATCATTTCAATACAGTCAAAAGTTTTATACCCTTGTTTGTCCTATACTAAAACATTTTCTTCATCTGAAAACTCATTTTTATAAAATTTAATTCTTCATCATGTGGGTCAGTATTATCAATATCTAGAGTACATGTTATGGCAGATTCATTTTCTGAAATATCATTCACACCAGGATTCAGATTAAAGTTATCAATATTTCGGTAATTTGTGAAAGTTTTTAAAGTTTTAGATTTTTTTTCTCCTATTCCTTTGTTTTTTCGACATTCTTGAGTCTATCTTTCATTGTTTTGTTGTTTTATTAGCCCCGCTTAAGAAGTCTTGAACAGACACAGATTTTCCAGGTTGAATGATAACTTTCTTGTTGCGTTTTATAGACAGTGGTTTTGGTTGTCTCAATTTTTGTAAATACTCTAGTAAAACTATATCGATTGTATGGTTTTCGTTTTCTTGGTTTTCTATATGTTCGCCATATTCCGGAAGCCGTTTTAGTACTTCACGCAGACAGAAAGGATAAATTCCGGTAGCTTTGATTCCACTCCTAATGTAAGTGGACTCTGTCAGGTTTATTGCTTCCATCAAAGACAAGCAATTTAGGGAAGTGATTTTTATTTAATGAACTCTGGTTTCGGGTTTCCATCTTATACTTTAAAAGTATTTTACGCCACGCCTTTTTAAGGGAACCAGAGAAGGCCACGTCAAGGGGCTGCGTTAGGTATGTGGAGTTGGCGGGTATAAAAATAAATTTAATATTTTGTTGCTCACATAATTCGATGACTTAAAAATCGACCTTTTTCGGAAAGAATCGACATCCCTACTGACGACAATGACATTGCAAAATGGCGTCAGTTTTATGGTATGACTAGATATAAACAATGCAAGAATAATTGATTTTCAATAACTTTTTTCTCAAAAATTACGCGTTTCCGCATGTTGTAACTTTATGTGTTTGTGCTTATAATAGTGTAACTTTTCTGTAAAAATACGTATCAACCCCCAACTCGACGAGAGTCAATGGAAAGCTAAGCCAAATAATCTTCGAAGGTTGCAGAGTCGAACCACCCAGACTTTGTTCGATTATATCTGGTGCCTCTAGGGCCACCTGTAATCCATTCCGAATAAAGGTTTTCCGATTTATAAACTACGTATATAGGCAGACTTAATCCGTCTGCTGTGCCGGAAAACATTAAATAAATTGTGTCTTTGTAGAATTCCTAAACCGTTCTGCGTACTTTACCGCTCTGCGAAACAAGCACTTCGACGAGCCTGGGTCGTCGCTTAAATTTGTTTCGTCAAGATTTAAGATTTGCGAGGGAGGAATGTCTTTCAGGTGTTCTTCTAAATTTTGAAAGTATTCTAAAAATTTCGTTACGGTTTTTTCAGCTCTTGCTTTTTTATTTTTACTTTTTAATATATAATTTTAACTTCTTTAATTTTCAAATTAAGTCGACATTTGCTAAAATATGACGAAGTAAATAATGCTATATCTAAATTAGTGAATTGGTTCAATTTCAATAATTTGCATTTAAATGGCACTAAAACGAAATGTATGAAATTTATGACTCCAAATGTCAAACAATTAAATACTAATGTAATTTTAAATGGGGAGAAACTGAGTCTTGTAGATACCACCATTTTTCTTGGAATCACACTAGACGCGAACCTTCAATGGAGCCCCTATATATCAAAGCTAGCAAGCAGACTTAGTTCTGCAGCATATGCTGTAAAAAAGATTAGAAGTCTAACTAGTGTTGAAACAGCTAGACTAGTTTACTTTAGCTATTTCCACAGCATAATGTCGTATGGTATTTTGCTATGGGGACACGCAGCTGACACTGAAATTATATTTGTTTTGCAGAAGAGGGCCATAAGAGCAATTTATGATTTAAAGCCTAAAGAGTCGCTGCGACAAAAATTTAAGGAAATTAATATATTAACTTTGGCCTCTCAATACATTTATGAAAATGTAATGTACGTACACAAAAATAAAAGTAGTTTTACAAAAATAAGTGATATTCATTCTGTAAATACTAGGAACAGATACAAGCTAGTAGTACCAGTTACCCGACTCCATCGAGTCAGTAATTCATTCTTGGGGCGATGTATACGCTTTTACAACAAAATTCCAGAAAATATACAAAATTTGACCTGCTCAAAGTTCAAAAACTTTATTAAACTAAGTTTGTATAAAAAGGGTTATTATAATAATAAAGAATTTATAGATGATAATAACCCCTGGAAGTGAGGTGATCGCTCCCAAGCTATTTCTAATTTGTTGTGTTGTTAATTTGTGTAACATACATGATTGTAAGCTGTTATTTAAAAAAACAAGTCCCGCTGGGTTTCTTGCTGGTTCTTCCCAGGACAGAGGTTTTTTTCGAACCAGTGGTAATTATACAAAAGAGTGACTTTCAATAAGTATTATTTATAATCTATATTGAATAAAAAAGTTTCTGTTTCTGTTTCTGTTTCTGTATATTTTGGCAATGCCTCCCACTCAGTTTTTCGTGCCGCTGGAGGAAACTTGAAACCCATTGTTTTCCTGGGAGTTTGGCTTCAAAGACATTTTTTCTGTTGAAAGTTTATTGACGAAATTGGCGATACATTAAAAATGGGCCAGATAAGGAGTACCCTTAACCGACGAGCGTGTATGCGTAGGTATATGGATGTGGAGGAAGCGAGAGAGGTTTGTCAGGATCGTGCCAAATGGAAGTCCGTAGTCTCTGTTTACCCCTCTGGGTGACAGGCGTGAGTGTTTATGTATGTATGTATGTACATTTTCTCTGCTATTTTTTTGTAAATAATCATATATTATCAGCCTTAAATCCAGCTTTGTCAAAGGGCATCCGAATTAACTAGCTGAAATTATTACTTTGACAATTTTTTACTCCACTTCATCACCAAGGTGCGTGGGACATCCCACACTTTTTGGTTCTTTCCCTTTAATTTGTATAGAATAGTAGCTCTTGGTATTCCGAAATGCCGTGCGGCTTCCCTTGAAGACATTGTTTTATCTTTTACATATTGTTTGGCAAGGTTTAACATATCTTGAGTGTAATTTTGATATGGTCGACTGCCGAGACGTCTCCGGTTTTTTTTTATTGATCTAACCATCCTGTAAATGAATGCAGACAATTGATGCTTGCAATGTAATTCTTTAAATAAAATTCTTGATACAATTGTTATAATTAAAAAAATAAAAACATTGTTTACTACACTTTTTAATGGTCTACAGTTAGTGTTAATATTGAATTTTATAAATAAAAAACAGTAGGTAAGTAGGAAACTCTTAGTGCATAGAGGAGCCTTTTCTTCATAAATTTGCACGTTACCTACCCTTAGTAGAAAAAGAGCCTTTCTAATGTTAATTTTAGGTAGGTAGAAAAGTAGGTACCTAATTACTTAGAGAATGCCCAAAAAGACAGACGAATATTAATTTTTAACAGTATTTTATTATGAAATTAGTTTGTGACTAAATAATCCCTACCTACGACTACCACCGCACATACTTATGCACAGAATAGAATAATTTTTATTTAATATACATTACATGAGTAATTCTTATTGAAAGTCATTTTTTACTTTACCACTGGTTCGAAAAAAACCCTCAGTCCTGGAAAGAACCAGCAAGAAACCCAGCGGGACTTTTTTTTTTTTTAAAAATTTACAATATAAATGATTATGAACTATTTACAAAATTTATTTTTAAATAAAACTAATTTTACGGATTTTATCGCGTATATTAACTTATTTTACATTCCCGACGTTTCGAGCACTTTACAGCACCCATGGTCACGGGGGGGACTGAGGTGTATGACGTCCCAATGTCATAGTTAACCACGGCTACCTCCAGATTAAAAATTATTAATTTTTGTTCCGATCTACGCAGTATGAACTTACAGTATCATTAAGTCTTGCAGTTGTATGCTTGGGTTGGGATTTAATTTTATTAATTATGGGATCCCAAGCAGATGGCAGCACCCAGCCATCTTCTCTATTGAAATTAGGATGTTTCTTGATTTCAATAGCCTCGCGAATCATCCTTGGAAGGAATCGGTGTTCTTTAGCGAGGATTTGTGGTCTATCAAATCTAATGTAGTGACGGGGGCGATCCTGTACGTGTTCACAGACTGCAGACTTCCCGGAGCGTCTATTCTTCACATCAGCTATGTGTTCTTTAACACGGGTTTTTATAGATCTTTTAGTTTGTCCTATATAAGAGAGACCACATTCACAATCAAGCTTGTACACTCCTGCATCTTGCAGAGGAATATTACACTTGACTGATGGTAAAAACTGACTAATCTTCTTCGGCGGCTTGAAATATGTTTTAATGGAAGCACGCTTCAAGATGTAGCCAATCTTGTCAGTGACACCTCTGACATATGGCAGTACAGCAGGCACTCGCTCGACTGTGGCCGGCTTCACTCGTTCACTGTGACGTAGGCGCGGGACCCGAAGCTTATTGTCGTGCAAAACTTGCTTGACGTGTTGGAGCTCGGTGGCCAGGTGTTTACTGTCAGAGATCCCTCGTGCTGTCTGAAACAAAGATTTACCCACGGTAGCTAACTGTGAAGGATGGTGGTGAGAATCACCGTTTAAATATCTATCTGTATGGGTCTTTTTTCTATACACAGTGTGGCTCAAGGTGTTATCAGGATTCCGAATTACTAACACATCTAGAAAAGCTAAAGAATTGTTTGCCTCTAACTCCATTGTGAACTGAATTTTAGAATTTAAGGAGTTAAGATGGTCTAAAAATGCAGTTACTTTATCTAAAGGGAGAATTGTGAAAGTGTCGTCTACGTACCGCTTGTAGAATCTTGGGTTTACGGGAGAAGTACGCAGGGCTTTCTCCTCAAAGTCCTCCATAAATATATCGGCAACAATGGGAGATACAGGTGAGCCGATTGCCACTCCATCTACTTGCTTGTAGAACTCCTCCTTCCACAATAGTTAGCCAGATGTAAGGCAGTGTCTAAGTAATACTGTATATTCTACGGGCATGTTGTTTTGCTCTAGCCTTCTAGTAACAATCGAGATGCAGTCTTCAACAGGTAAGCATGTGAAGAGAGACTGCACATCAAAACTGACCATAGTTTCATTGTCTGCCAGATGTAGGTCTTTAATCTCGCTGACAAAATGGTAGGAATCCTTTGTGTGTGCTCTTGTATGTCCCCTGAGCGGTGAGAATATATTCGCTAAGTGTTGAGCCAATTTGTAAGTTGGTGAATCGATTTGGCTCACTATAGGACGTAGTGGAGCATTGGGCTTGTGTATTTTTGGTAACCCATACAATTTCGGTGGTTTGGCACACGTAGGTATTATCGATTTTACGTCTAGATTTAATCTTTCGGAGTGTTTCTTTATGAGATCACTAGTTGTTTTGAGTGTGTTATTTGTTGGGTCATTTTTAACCTTTTTATAAGTACTTGCATCCGACAAAAGTTCTTGTATTTTAGAATTATAATCCGACGTATCCATGACTACCGTGGCGTTTCCCTTATCTGTGCGGAGAATCGTAAGTTCTCGTTTATTGCGTAGGTTATTCAACGCTTTAAATTCGTCTTTAGGTAGATTCGGTTTTGGTGCTGAGCTTCGACGTAACATAGACGAAATGTCTTGACGTATCGCTTCCAAATCTTCCTTTCGCATATTGTTTTTATATAAACAGTCCTCGACGCTACAAATAATTTCTACGTACGGTATTTTTTTAGGTGTTAAAGCAAAATTAAGGCCTTTTGATAATACTCTAATTGTTGCATCATCCAGAGTTTGTTTTGACATATTATAGACCGCGCTTAATCTATGATCCGCGTTCGTAGTCAATGGTTGCGTTTCGTTCTCACGTTGACCCAGATGTTTGACATTTAATTTGGTTGTTAATTTTTGATATTTTACTATATGTTTGTTTTTGCGTTCGTTCTGAAAAAGTTCTCACAACATTACCCACCCAGAATTTCTCAAGAATTATAAAGAGATTTAAACTCAAACCATGTCATTACGCTTTTCCTTACAGTTTCCAACAAGTAAACACTAAAAAATCTTACCTGGGAGGTGTTTAGCGCCAACTACTAACGAGAAACTCACTTAACTTATTTTAACCGCCTGCGTCAGGAGTAACTTCGAGCACTGTTTCCAGCCGACTGAATAAGATAGGAATAAACCTAGTAGTCAGTGTTGCCACATATATCCTCTAGTTTACCTTTGAAGTCACAAAATTTTGCTATTTTGTTTAAAATAGCAACCAGATGCAGTTTAAGTTATTTTTTTTGCATTTGTCTAAAGTTGTAAGCAGAAGCTTAAGTTGTAAGGTTTTACGGTACATTATGTTTTAACTTTGAAATTATCTTGTTAAATATTAAATTACTTTTTGGTAATGCAATTATGAAATCTTTATAAATTTTTGCTTGCAAATAAAACGAAACAATTGGCTCTAAATTGGCGTCTTACTTATTTCGTAGATTGAATAAGACAATTTATAGTCGTATAACTAGATATAACTAAATTATTAGATCATAATGCAAAAATTTAGTAGTCAAAATTAATATTATTATATCAATATTACTTTGAAAATAATAAGAATTTTATAGATTAAGCCGGCAAGTATTGACTTTAATTAACATATGAGTATTATAGCTGCAGCATGACTCCGCCGCTCAAAAAATGTGATGATGCTGGTGACATGCACATAATATAAAAAAATCTGGTGTGCGTTGGATTGTAATTATTCTCCTCCTAAACTGCTTAACCAATTTTGAATAATTTTTTGGGGTACTTATGCCTTCACCTGGAAGATTCCTAACTATTATAATTGAACCCGGTAGGTGGTGCCATTCTCGAGATTCAGAAATCACGCGTGGGAAGTCGGGGCGGATCGCTAGTGATTTATCTCCGTAGATTTTTTTAATTTTGATCAAAATTTAGGGTCGCCCAGAAATTACGCTGCCATAGTCGAACTGTAACTTGGACAGTCCGCTATATCCGGCAGATATATCTCCGATAAAGACTTTGGAGCCGTGTACCTATTCAATCACTTCTTTGTTACGTAACAAATATGGTAGAATTTGAGATTTAATTTGTTATAGAATAATGGCACACAATTCATCTAGTGATAAGCTGATGCTGTGACCTATAGACACCTACATTTGTCGCCGATTAAGAATATGCAGAAAAGTTAACAACTCTGAAGACTTAGTTCGGATGCCTATTAACAGAAATGATTTTAAATAAGACAAAAATATATTTTATATCTTATATAATATGTGTGAAAAGACAGTGTTTGCTTTAATGTATAATAAATTATTGCTTATATAGAGATTGACAAACGAGCTCACAGTCCACCTGGTATTTATCGGGGAAGGACCACGCTCTCACAAAATACCAGCGCAAAATAGCAGTTTAACACTGCTGTGTTTCGTATAATGAGTGTAGAAAACCGGAGACCCTTTTTACTGGAAAAGAGGCATTTCATCTTAGTCCTCACGGGTGACAACGCATCTGCATTTTGATTCTTTATTGAAGATAGATGAAGAAGTCTATGGGCAACAGCAACCACTTACTATCAGGTAGTCTGTGTGCCCTTTAGTCACCCTATCCAATAAAAAAGGGATATGTTGCATGAATTATTCATGAGAAAACATCTTCAATTAGATGGGTAACGAATGTCAAGTTACGAAATAAAACATTGCAGAGTGACACTACTTTTATCGATTCTGAGTGTAGTAAGAAACGTAAATAAACGTTTAATACATAAATTATTTTTATTTTAGTTCAGTCTTTGGTAAATTTGTTTGGTAAGTTTGATTTTCACGTTACGTCGTAGCTTGAAATTTCATAGTACGCCAGTAACTCGGGTTAAATCCCCGCAATACCAATGAAATTGTTAATCGCAATCTTATAAGCTAAATTAACTACGTGCTCGAGTAAAGATAACATCGTGAGGAAGTCTATCTGCATCAATGAGAAAAAAAATTAAATTCAGTAAAATCTGACGGGGCAACTTGACGGACATTTTCTTGCCCCAAAACTATCTTAAAAATAAAAAAAGCCTTTTCCCAGTAGCGGGACATATATAAGCTTCAAATATACATTAATTTTATTACCAACATTGATGGAAGCCTCATATAGCAGTAAAATGTAAGAACATAGTCTGAAAATAAACAATATTAATTTAATATTAGGCGATGTTATACAAAAGTAATATAATTAAAACATGGACTAAAAGTGAGTTACAAATGCCAAAATAAACTTAAGAATCAATACTTTGTGCAAAATTAAACGTGCTCCACGCTGTAGCGAATTATGGCTGCACTACGAATAAACCCTGGCTCTCATAGAATACCAGCGTGAAACCAGCAGTATTATGCTGTTGTGTTTCCTACGGTGTATGAGCACAGACACTTTTTATGGGTAACAAAGCATTTCATCTTAGTTTTCAGGGATGACAGTGCATCTGCATTTCGATTTTTAATCAAGATAGACGTAGGTGTATATGAAGCACATATATGACTTACTGGCTGTTCGTTTGTCGCTTTTCCTTGTTAAGACTTTAACTAGCCTGAATGACCTTGACGAAACGGCTATCGCAGAGATTTTAGCCAAAGTCAACACCGTCTAGCAACTACGTTCTGTATTACTTATAAAAGTACAAATATTAATAGACTGCAGAGATGACAATTATAAAAGTGACGTACTGCCTGTTATGCTTGCGCATCACTGAGAATTATGTGGTGGTTACGCATCTTCAATTACATTTTGCTGTAGCTTTGTCCGGTAGGCGTCACGAGCTATCAAGTGTTCAAGTTTCAAGTACGTAAGAGTTTCTTATTATATATGTTAAATCGTATTTATTTGTATCGTATTAGTAGACCTGGGTCAAAGCGTTAGCTGTAAATTATTCCCGGGTTTGATACCCGACAGCACGAATGCAATTTGTAATTGCAATTTTCGTCAACACGCATTGGGGCAGTTCGGTGGGCATTTCCTTGCCCTAAAACCCTCTCAGAAATAAAAAAATAGTTCTGTGCCCAGTAGAGGGACTTGTATAGTCTTTTACTTTACTTTGCAGCAATATTTATATTCGTTTCAGATACAGAAGTGTACCTTATGCTGACAAAAAATCACGTGGAGGCGACGAAAACGTAAAACATCTTTGTACCTAGATAAAACGTTTGAAAGATTGTCAGTCATGTCATACGCCACATTTTCTATAGAGCGTAGAACATTGCAGATAGGGCAAAATAAAAAATAATCCAAAATATTATGGGAACTATTTATTAATAATATATACATTTATAGGTATTTAAAATAAAAATAATGAACAAGCTGCAAGGTTCAACTAATAATGTTTCTTGTAAACCCAATTGTAAAATTCCCGTTTTAATTTTTACCAATGGTTAATTGATGAAACGTAGTCAAGATCACTTCATATAAAATATATATAATTAAAATTGACATTAAAATTGATGACCTATTTGGTTTTCTACTTACAACTCGGTGGAAATTTGAAAGGAAGATTTTGTCTTTTCACACAAGTGTTGTTTACAACTGGCGTGGTTTCGAAAAGCGTGATTAAGTGTCAGCGGTATTTAATCAATTAAATACTGAACTTTTTTGAAATTTATTTTTTTGTTTATTTTTGTATATCTTCTTAAAAACTGACGCCGTCTGACTATTTTATTATTTGTGTTTCTTTTGTAAGGCATAAGGATAAGTTAGACTAAGTGAGATTAACTTGGATAAGTTTGTAATTTTTTTTAATTTTATCACAAAATTTCCGCAATAAATTATTACCTTTTCTTTTTTTATATATAATAAGGGTGACAAACGAGCACACATTCCACCTGATGGTAAGTGGTTGCTGCGGCCCATAGACATCTACATCTATCCTCTATTACAAATCAAAATGTAGATGCGTTGTCACCCGTGAGGACTAAGATGGAATGCCTCATTTCCAGTAAAAAAGGCCTCCGGCCACCTGCACTCACCAAGCGAAACGCAGAGGTAAACCTCTACTTCACGCTGGTTTTCTGTGAGGTCATTGTACCACCCCGGTTCGAGCCGGCCCATCCGTGCGACAGCAAACGCTGCCGCGTGGCTCTACCACTGTTAAAAGTGATTCTCTCCTTTTAGTTTCGGCGTGACTGTAGGATGTTATACTGAGTCACCGTCAGTTACTCAGCGGCCATAAATCATTATATGTATGTATAGACATACATATATACATTTTTTGATTTTAATATTTATGTTTATTTTGAATTTTGATTGATTTTTTGAAACATGGTAAAATTATTTTTTTCCATACCAATTCATGGGCCTGAGTATAATGCCAGTTATGCTTTTTGGCTGAAGTTATTTTTTATTTTATGCTCAATTGCAGACAAAACAATATTGATTGCGCATTTCTAAAACAAAATTTTACCTCTTCTCCTTCTAATAATAGCTCCTGCACCTAACACGGCTGAATAGTTATTATTATCTATAAGAACATGAAATAGTTTTTGTTAACAGTAATGAGTGTAACATTTTATCAGCTGCTTTGTTTATAGTGCCTTGAGCAACACGTTGCCGGTTTCTGTACAGAAAATGATGCTGGCTCTGCAAATATGGATGGCCGCTTACATTGAATATAATACCCGCAATGTTACACTTATTTACATATAAACTTTAATTATCATTTGCATAAAATTCTAAATAGCACTTTTTACACAAGAAAGTAAACTTTTAGATCAGTCCATCTTGTTTTTCACTAAGTAAGTGAAAAGTAAAATAAACCAATAGGTTCGTGATTTAAAATTTCTTGCAACTTTTTTATAGAAAAGCATGACCTTATCATAATATAATAGTCAATCATATAGCCATGTGATAAAACTTTTAAGTGTGCCAGTTAAACATTAATGATGATATTCGGGTCATTATACTGGAAATAGTCTTTTAAATATTTTGTAGTACAATTGATAATCTTCAGTATGATTGACCGTGTATATGACTTTTATAAGTCTATGTTATTTTTGATGAAAATTATTATTGCAGATAAAAGCCCTTTCACATTTATTGTATTCTCGAATTAAATTTATCAAAATGAAAATAAGAATTTTGGCTCTTATAACTGATCTTTAAATGTAAAACACTGACTTGAAATTATATAATTCTCGGCAATTTTTAATTCATTGAACTTTTTTGAAACTGAAACTCTACTGGCAAAAAAAAAACAAATATATATATTATATTTCTTCATGAAAATAAAGTTTGCGCGTTAAATCGCATCCCATCAAGAATTTTTAATGTAATTCTTGGTGTAAAGCTAAGACGTGATAATAACTATGCTAAATTTCAGCTAGCATTGTCAAATTCAATAGGAGTGACAGAAAAACGGTTCTTGATATAGAAGGGTAAATAAATTATTTAACCTATAAAGTAAAATCACTTTATTAATAATCAAAATAGCCCAATAGCTTTATTAACATGAGATATATAATTAATAATAATAATAAATTTATTTATTTCCCACAAGTTGATTGTAAACAGCTTAAAAATATACATATGTTGTGCGGGGGACTGGTGTACAAACTAGGTACAAACCTGTATTATGGATCACCAGGCCTCCACCCCTTGGATAAATACAATCTTTGTAGTATGGAAATACAAATAAGAGAGAAAGAATGCATTTGCATGTTTGTGTGTGTGTGTGTGTGTTTTTTTTCTTTGTGTGTTTGTGTAGTGTGTGCTCTGTTTACCCTACGCCAATGACTTGGGATCAGTTTTTAGATAATAAGAATCTTAAACCACAAACCAAAAGACTTTTGTCGTTTAACATTATAAGAATTAGCAATTAACACTTAGCAAGTTTTCTGTCATATCATAATCCAGCGTCTGCAACCATTTGGAAACATTTCTTTTGCAGGAGTTTTTTGTTTGTGGTAAGAGATTTAAAATTTTATTAAGTTTATTATATAAATAACCTCCCAAGAAAGTAAAAGATTTTTTTGCGAAGCTCGAATGAGGTTTTATTTTACATATAGCATCCTTACGTCTTTTTCCTTTTAATATTGATGAATCAAAAAGTAATAGAGAATGTTGCCTATTTACGGTGTACAAAATATAAAGCTGTCGAATCGTGAGCACTTGACATTTTTTATATAGATCGCGCGTTGGAAATGTGTACGGAAGGGAACGTGATGTTTTGAGTATAGCGCGTTGAGCTCTTTCCAGTTTTCATAAGAATAGATTTGGATGTTCCTCCCCAAATTGTGATTCCGTAAATTGATATGGATTGGCATAGTGTTAAATATAACATTCTAATAATGTTCGAATTACCTACGTTACGTAACCTCTTAAATATATACATTAATTTACGAGTTCTACTAGTAAGCATATCTATCTGACTGTTAAAGCTTAGGTTATTATCTAAGTAAATTCCTAAATATTTAATACTATTAACGGACTGAAATTTTGGACAGTTACAGTTTTCTCTCTCACTTAGGACAGAACAGTTATGAGAAGTAATTGAAAGATTAATAGTTGGCATATTTCCTTTTTTATTAAATATTAGATACTTCGTTTTATCAACATTTAATGTTAGAACATTATCATGTAACCATTGAGTAACTAAGTTAAAACCCTTTTGTCCATAGAGGAAGAGTTCTTCATAACTGTCAGCGCTAAAAACTAGAGCAGTGTCATCTGCGAATGATGTAATTTGACCATTTGGTATCTGTAATTTACATAAGTCATTTATGTAGACAAGAAAGAGGGTAGGACCTACAATACTTCCCTGCGGTACACCATAGATAACAGGTCAATCCTTACTTATAATATTTCCTATCTTTATACGTTGAGTGCGGTTTGTTAAATAGTCAGTAAAGAGTTTTAGTTGTGTACCCCTGACTCCAACCTTTTCAAGTTTCTTAATCAGAATTGGGATAGAGACCGTGTCGAATGCCTTGGCTACATCTAGGAAAATTGCCACACACTTTTTGTTATTGTCAAGTTCTTTAAAAATATAGTTTTTAAAATCATGGACCGCGTCTGTTGTTGATAAACCAGATCTAAATTCGAACTGTGCCTTGGAAAAAAGTAAATTATTTTCAAGAAAACCGGTTAACCGGTTATTCATGATCTTTTCAAGAATCTTAGACATTGATGGTAAGATAGATACTGGTCGATAATTATTTACGCGGTCCCTAGCTCCATTCTTATAAATAGGAAGGATAACAGATTTCTTAAAAGCAGAAGAAAATATGCCATTTGTTATTGCTAAATTACAGACATGTGTTAAAGGATGTGCTATTATATGTTTGTATAATTTTAATAAGTTAGCACTGATATTATCCCACCCAACAGCATCGCTTTTTAGTGACATAATTAACCTTTCGACTTCTGTTATTTCATTAGGCATTATTACTAAAGATCGGAGATTATTTAATATTTTGCTAGACGACGAATCCTCGTCTTTTGACCTTCGCGTTTCTTTAAGTATATTCTCGGCAAGATTTTTTCCCACGTTTGGAAAGTATTCATTTATCTGTTCAATGTTAACATTTGGAACTGTACAGTTGGATATAAGTTCAGTTGCAGGTGTTTCTACTTTTTGTCTATTTGTTATATCATTAATGATTTTTCATAATAATTTTGGATTACTATTGGCCTTAGTTAGCTCTTGGTCTTCGTATTCTCTCTTTATTTTTCTCAATAAGTTATTGCAGAAGTTGCGATAACGGGTGTATGTTAATTTTAAAGTTTGGTTGGTAGGATTATTTTTTAGCTTTTTGTGAAGTTTATCTCTATTTCGCATACATCGTAGTAGACCTGGAGTGATCCACGGCTTTTTAATTCGGTTACGTTTAGAAAGAGTGATATCATAAGAATTGGATTCTATCGCCTGAGAGATGGATTCAATAGTATAGTTTGCAGCATAATTTACATCACTGGATTCAAATAGTGGTTTGAAGTTAATATTACTTAAACTTAATTCAAGACCTTTGTGATTAATACGCTTAACGGAACTTTAAATATTTTCAGTTTTGTTTGTAGATCAAGGTAAAATATTACAGTTTCGTGGTCAGTTAAGGTTGTTTGCGCTACATAAGTAAATGCATGTAATTTGGTTTTTAATAAAATGTGGTCGAGGCAATTTCCATTAAGCGTAGATAAGGAATGTGCTGGAAGAAAGCCATGGTAAGCTGCTAGTTCTAGATATTCGCATGCATTTGCCTCTGAGTTATTACCTTTAATATTTAAATTTATGTCCACTATTAAAATAACATTCATGAATGTGGCAAATTTAGAGAGAATTTTATTCAATGAGTTTAAGAAAAGGGAGATATTTCTGAAGGAAGGAGGGCGATAAATTGCAATAATAACAACATCAATATTAAGTTTTAATATAAGAAAGTTTGCTTCAGAAAACTCTGGTTCCTCCATTACAACTGAGAAATATTTTTAGTATAGGATACAACGCCTCCATTTTGTGAACTGTTAGAGGTTGTCACAAATGTACGATAACTATGCAATGAAGGTACGTTGGAATTAGCTTTTAACCAGCATTCGGTCAAGACAAACACATCCCAGTCAATTTTTGATCTTGCCATGAGGGTTTCTAATCCAGATATATTTCGAGATATGCTACGAATATTTTGGTTCAAAATTTTAAGGTAATGATTGGGGCTATTTATGAGGGACCGGCAGTCATCTATATCAATTTTAGCAAATTCTGATGCGGAAAAGGAGTCAATATTTCTTTGTAAATCTATTATTTGATTCGCAGCGACTATTTATATATTATACTATACAACTACTATTAAACAAAAAATTAATAGTATTATAGAGCTTTCTCCAAATGATAATTTTGTAGTATTAGGAGATTTCAACTTGCCGTTCATTTCTTGGAACCCAAACGGATATACAGCTTTGAAAAAAGGGCCTACTGAGGTACAAGAAGCGAGTATTCAGCTGATGGAAACACTTACATTTCACGGGTTAAGACAATTTAATACTTTAAAAAATCATGCTGGTAACACATTAGATCTTGCATTCTCTAATCTACCTCTGAATATCATCCCTGCGGCTGCGCCGCTACTCAAGGAGGACCACGCACATCCTTCTTTTTGCTTCATAGTTTTGGATTTAAACATTACTCCTCTACGGGAAACAGCTGCGCCGAGGCGAAATTTCAGGAGGGCTGATTATGAAAAAAATAATACATATCTTTTAGAACAGGACTGGAGGTCTCTTTTATGTACAGGCACTGTAGACGAAGCTACAAATACCTTTTATAACATACTGGATAGTTGTGTTCGTTTACATGTGCCTTTTAGTTATAACACAGGGAAGCGATCATATCCTAAATGGTACACACCTGCTTTAATAAAAATAATTAAGGAGAAAACCATAGCTCACACACGTTGGAAAAAATTCAGGAATAGATTAGATTACGATGAGTTTTCGTTACTCCGAGCAAGAGAACACCGTGTTCAGAGAGAATGCTTTAATAAATTTACGTCAAGTTGTGAAAATAGCATCAAAACACATCCTAAAACATTCTGGACTTTCGTCAAAGCCATTCGGGGTGGGTCAGGATACCCTAAGAAAATGTCTTTGAAAGATACAGAGTACACCGATGGTATAGACATATGCAATGCTTTCAACTCATTCTTCAAGACTGTATTTGGTGTTCCTAGTAATAACTACATATATCCACATACGGAATCGTTGTGTACTGACACCGTTTCTAATGTACAGACAAACGCTGCTTTAATTGAAAAAATGTTGAAAACATTGGACACGAACAAAGGTGCCGGTAGTGATGGGTTACCTTCTTTTTTTTGGTCACGATGCGCTAAATCACTTGCTCTCCCCTTGACTATTATATTTAATCGCTCTCTGCGTGAAGGGATATTTCCGCATCAATGGAAGTGTGCACACATAGTCCCTGTACACAAGAAGGGATCACGTACAGAAATAAATAATTATAGAGGCATTTCTATTTTGAACACCGCGGCTAAAATCCTTGAACGAGTAGTATATAACGTAATTTACTCCACGCTTTCACGTGCCTTCCCTGAGCAGCAACATGGTTTTTTACAAAGGCGATCCACCACAACGAACCTGGCAAGTTTTTCTTCTTTTCTCCTTGAAAATATGGATCAAGGTGGGCAGGTTGATGTGATCTACACTGATTTTGAAAAAGCTTTCGATCGTGTGGATCACATGATCCTGCTCAACAAATTACAAATATTAGGGATTAACGGTGACTTGCTCCGGTGGACTGAATCGTATCTCACAAACCGCTCACAAGCAGTCGTGATAGGTGGTTTCCGTTTGAGCTACATAAACATACCTACAGGTGTTCCTCAGGGCTCTCACTTAGGTCCACTTTTTACAATGTTTACCTATATGACATTGGTTCGTGCATTGTACACACAAATTACCTCATGTATGCAGATCATAAGAAGATTTTTTTGTAAAATTAACACCATACATGACTGCCTATTGATACAAAAGGACCTGGACCGTTTATTTGAATATTACAAAATAAATAATATAACTGTTAATGCAAGCAAGTGCGAATGTATTAGTTTTACACGGAAATCTAAGCCAATTCTAAATAAATATCACTTTGACGGATTAGAAATCAGCCGAAAAGTAAGTGTTAGGGATTTAGGCGTAAATTTTGATCATAAAATGATACTATCCGAACACATTGATTACGTTATCAGTAAAGCCTATAAAAATCTTGGTTTTGTTCTTCGCATCTGTAAACCATTCTCGAATATTAATGCAATTAAAATGGTTTATTTTGCGTATGTCAGAAGTGTTTTGGAATATGCTAGTTCGATATGGTCTCCACAGTACAATGTCTACAAAAGCCGCCTTGAGCGTATTCAAAAAATATTTGTTAATCACCTTAACTTTCGCTGTCGGAATAAAATCGATACTTACACAGACAGTTGCACTGAGCACGGTCTCTTATCTTTGGAACACAGGCGCATTTTGCTTGACATGGCTTTGTTATATGATATAATAAACAGTAATATTGACTGTCCATATCTTGTCTCAAGAATCACCTTTCGTACTCCAAAATTCCGCACCCGCAATACTACATTGTTACAGACTCCCTGGCATCATTCAAACTACTGTCGAAACAATGTTCTTTCGCGGCTTGCTCGTACATATAATGAACAATTTGGACACATTGACCTCTTTGGGTAATCTAAACTTACGTTTAAAGATTACATCAAGAAAACTTTTAAGAAATAGAGCAGTTGAAGTTAAAATCACATACAATCATATATTCTCTCATCTATTTTTTCTATATGTATTAAAATTTTTGATGAAATCGTGTCAAAATTATTGTTTATTTGCGATAAAGATAACAAAAATAGTAAAATGTTAAGGATAAGTCTTCGAACTTTGTATGAGTACAGTAATAAAACTAGTCACAGAATAAAAATAATATTTTATTAAACAAAAACTACATTTTTGGTGACATCCAACTTTATGCTTATAAAGAGTTATAAAAGGACGGATCGTTTTAATTCAACGTAGTGATCCAACTTTATGCCTGCAATTTTTTGGTAAATTCAATGTGTAGCTTTTTTACAATATGTAACATTATGTTTGACAAGAAACAAAACTTTAACAAGCCCAATCTTGTGATGATATCTATGTATGTAGCATTTAAATTATATATTATGAAGAACATAAGGTCGGAATCAACAAAATTTTGTTATAAAATGCCGTGTAGTGGAGGTTAAGAATATATACTTCCCCATTTCTTTCCGTGGGTGTCGTAAGAGGCGACTGTGGGAAACAGGTAGGAGATGGGCCGCAGCATCTTATTAATAACAGCAAGATTACAATAAAAAACACACTACTACCACATCTGATGATTTATTGCCAGGAATATGCTTTCAACTCTGATCTGGAGCTACCAGACCTCCTTCGAGTTGTTTTTCCAAGCTCACCTTAACAATTTTTTCTCCAATATATAGCGTATTAAGAAACATATTCCGGCATATTTTTTCGCTCTTATAATCGACAATTAGACTATATTCGTAAGAAAAGTTCCCATGTGTTGTCATCATGCGTTTTATTTTTTTTATGAAGTTAGTGACTATAAAGTGGCGACGTTGATCCCAAATGGTACATTATTTCCAAAATTCATATATATGCATTTTTGTTTCATTAGGCACTTTCTCATAACATTTAAATTTACACGTACATAAGGGTTTCAACTCACGACAGTTCTTTTTTTAGTTACAGTTGAGTGATAGAGAGAAACTTTCAGCCTTGCATTTTCAGCGGCAACTCTTTTCCATTTAGTTACATTCTTAACTTTATTTCTTGTGTTAGATTTTGAATGGGCTGCCGTATTGATCTGCTGTATGTCTTCATTATTTATTATCTGTCTGTCAACTGGTATATATATATTTCCATTCATATCTGCAACCATAACTCCGTTAGAGTTAATTATATTTTCATTCATAGTAGCATCAGAAATAATACTTTCATCAAAAATTGTTAGAGTTGAAAAGCCTGCATTAAGATATCTGTCTATTTAAGTACAGTTTTCAAGGTAATTATTCTTATTAGCAGATGTATTCGCCCGTTTTTAAACCATAATCATATTATTAAGGCTGTCTATTGAATAATAAACAATAGGAATTATTTGCCTAGTCATTGTAGCAGAAAAACGGTCGTGTTCTTTAGAACTTCGTAGACATACGTTCTTTTCTTGAACCTTGAACATTTTCTAAAGTTATTAAATTATTATCTACATTATTTGCCACTTTACTTTGTCTTTGAGGCGATTTTTCTGAAAAAGGCAGGTTCCGTTTCACTTTTAAAGACCCGGATTTTACGAATACTTTTTATGGCGAATCACTGATGTAGCTGCCATCCGAAATATCTTTATGCGGTTCGTAAGTGTTGTCTTTAACGCTATCATCACTATCATAATCGGATATTTCTCGCCTCGGATATGCAAAATAATATTTTTGTACGTAGGTAAAATCAACAATTTTCAATATCAAATTAAATTTTAAATGATTTCAAAATTTGTTTTTTGTTTCTATATCGATAATATAAGAAAGTACAGTTATTTATTACACTGCATTTTTATATATTACTATCGTAACTTCATTCGCATCTAGTATAACTACAGCTGATATCCTCACGGGTCCTAGTGTTCCTGCTCAAAATGTCTTCATATTCGGTTTACCAGTTTAGCCATGAAAGAATTATAAACAAACTGACAAACACAGATACTATGAATTTATAACAGATATAACTGTGGACATGGATTTTAATAAATTATATTAAACTGATATTCATAGCACAACAAGTAGATAAGTAATTAAAATTAATTAAAGGAATTCTCGGTGTCAACATATCGAGTGATGTGCAGTTTCGTGGTCATTTGGAAGAGAAGGACAAATTGGCCACTAAAAAGCTTGGCGTGCTCAGCAGAGCGGGACAGTATTTCAGTATATCAGTTCAGTATTCAGTATTCATGCCGGTACACCACTTTCAGCTTTACAAGGCGCAGGTTCGGCCCTACATGAAATACTGTTCCCATCTCTGGGCAGAGGCTCCCCAGTGCCAGCTCCTTCCACTTGACCGCATCCAGCGCAGATCATTTCGAATCGTCGACGACCGAGTTCTTTCCGATCGGCTTGACTCACTGGTACTACGCAGAGATGTTGCATCTCTTTGCTTATTTTATCGCATCTACCAAGGGAAATGCTATGAGGAATTGTTCGGACTAATTCAAGCCACTCAATTTCACCACCGCACATCGCGATAAAACTCGCGATACCATCCAATATGGATGGCTGGCGGTCCACAACTGTGCGATTTAAAATAAACTTTCTTCCTCGCACAACTGCCTTGTGGAATCGATTACCACCAGCGATTTTTCTTCACATCTGCATTTCTGTACAACGATAAAGTAGCACTTTTCAAAGGCATAAGGTCTCATTTTGTTTTTAGACCTTAAACGAACAAATAAATTTTTGAGGCATAACGGTATATCTCAAGGTACGACATCTGATTATTTAATTTCAAAAGGCATAAAGTTCTATCTGAAAATACGTATTATTTTTACCAACAATCCTTGTAGAATAAAGTCGAATAACGAAATTGACTATGCCTTACGCGTAAAATAATTTAAAAGCATAAAAACGGAAGTCAATGTACGACCTTCTAGTTATACCAAAATTTTAAGCATAAATACTGTAGTTGTTATCAAGCCTTAATCCACGATATAAATGAAAAAACTCAACAGATCCGACCTTATGCATTTGTAAATCTATCAGAACAAAAACAGATGGAATGATGATTGTTATATGCTTAGGAAGAGCGCGAGATACTGGTTTCAGCTGACTATTAAAGTTAATTTGTTTCGATTTTGAAATCCGACCTTATGCGTCTCAGGTCGAGATATATATATATATATAAAGGTAATGTAATATATCATTCTACCTGACTATTTCTCCTGATCTGTAAACTTATGACCACCTTCATTACATTGAATTGCTTATAATTTTGCTTATAATTTATCTATTAGATTGTTCTTCTTTCCTTTTCTTCTAACAACAATACACCTACCATCAAGCAATATAAGGGAAACCTGTTATTGGCCATACTTTTAGTTTATTACATTAATGTTAATATTTTCTATATACGCTTTTGGTTTTCTAAATAAATAAATACTGTGCGTCATCGTTAGATAATAAGTTAAGCTCATAGACATCCTATAAATGTTGTATGTGCTCAAGTTATTACAAACAGTAAGAGTAATTAAGATCTTGTTTAAATAAGATATTATGCAATTTAATATTTTGTACTCATTCCAATCAAGCCAAGATGTAGGCAGTATGTATCGCAGAGAATCACTTGTAAGATTATTAATGTTAGTGCTTAAAGGTTTGTGTGTAAATAGTGTTAGTGTAAAATTTTGTTAAAAAAAATTAAGTAGAGTAATTAACAAACTAAGTAAGTTTAATAGTTTAAGTAGGTTAATTAAAAGTAATAGATAACAAGAGTAAAATATTGTATACTTATAATAACTAATGTATGTTAGTCATTTTTCTTTTTCCAGCTTAATAAAATCAAGCTCCGATAGAATTGATTCGGAGCTTCCGAATCAATTCTATTGCGTAAGTCGCCGTCATTCTTCCGTAGGTATACTTGGCCATAGGATATCCAGCAATATTTAAATTTGTTTTTCGTAGCAAATTCTTTAGCCGAAACTAATAGTTTTCTAGTTCTACTGGTAAGATTTTCAGATATATATATACAGGTGTTTTTACTCCATGAATACCCAAGTGCATAGTATTGAGTTTGTTATCTTTGCTTTGTTTCCTATTAAATAAAATGACCGACTTTAACAATGTATCCTTGAGTATTGTAGAGTTTAGTTCAGCTATGATTGACGTTTTACCAGTTACGTAATTGGAACGAAAAACATATTTTAAGTAATTCGGCTGAATTAAGACATCAACTGATTTTCCCACCTTCACTACAATATCCGTTAATGCTTCTTTACATTCCTTACCATTAATCGGTACATTTCTTATTTCTAAACTCGCACATCGTGACCTTCTTTCCAACTGTTCGATTATTTCCTCTAATTTTTAACAGTGGTAGAGCCACGCGGCAGCTTTTGCCGCACGGATGGG
This sequence comes from Parnassius glacialis, assembly GCA_033319125.1. NCBI lineage: Eukaryota > Metazoa > Arthropoda > Insecta > Lepidoptera > Papilionidae > Parnassius > Parnassius glacialis. Next base: position 40,131,578 of record JAVANC010000020.1, read on the forward strand.
CCGGCTCGAACCGGGGTGGTACCACGACCTCACAGAATACCAGCGTGAAGTAGAGGTTTACCTCTGCGTTTCGCTTGGTGAGTGCAGGTGGCCGGAGGCCCTTTTTACTGGAAATGAGGAATTCCATCTTAGTCCTCACGGGTGACAACGCATCTACATTTTGATTTGTAATAGAGGATAGATGTAGATGTCTATGGACCGCAGCAACCACTTACCATCAGGTGGACTGTGTGCTCGTTTGTCACCCTTATCCTATAAAAAAAAAATTATGTATGTACTTCCGGTCATTTAATCTTTCATCCTCAACTTTTTTTTTTAACATTATTTTACTAAAATCAAAAGTTTTTTTTTAATAGAATAAGGGTGACGAACGAGCACACAGTCCACCTGAAGGTAAGTGGTTGCTACGCCCCATAGACATCTACATCTATTCTCGATTACGTATCAAAATGTAGATGCGTTGTCACCCGTGAGGACTAAGATGTAATGCCTCGTTTCCAGTAAAAAGGTTATATACTCACCATACCAAACACAGCAGGGTTAAACTGCTATTTTACATGGTATTCCGTGAGAGCGTGGCCCTTCCCCGGTCGAGCCGACTCATTCGTGCTATAACTATACCTACTACTAATATAGTTGCAGCATGACTCTTCCACGTAAGAAAAAATTGACGTTGAAAATTTAAGTATTTTCAGAAGCAATTTTGCAATTATTTTCTATTGAGTGAATTTTTGTGGAATCGTGTTTTGCAAACCGCCACTTGAAATACGTACAATGTTTTTTCGATAACGATGTGAAATTACAAAACGATCCCAATGCATATCAATGTGGCTCTAATCAGCCTCTTAATATGAACATACCTCGGGATTTAGAGATTTTAAAAGTTTTCATGCTTAGATAATGGAAGATATATTATTATATTATTACTGTCCCGTGTGAGGTAACCTTTATACTTATATACATATTATTCTCATCATATTTTTATGGTTGGTGAGAAAAATTATATCTAAATGCAAACTTTCACAGGTTAAATTTTTTTTTTACTATTTTTACCCAGCAAGTAGTAAAGCAACTACAATCCCATCGGTAAGTGGTTATGTAGCCTAAGATGGTGAATTGCACTGACTTAACAAAAACCTATTCACTCTTGCCTAATAGTACTAGGTAAGTATTATTTGCGACCTATTTGTGTGTGTGTGTGTGTGTGTGTGTATGTGTGTGTTCTGTGTGCTGTGTGTGTGTGTGTGTGTGTGTGTGTGTGTGTGTGTGTGTGTGTGTGTGAAGAAAAGCATATGAGAATACGTGAAGAGGAATAAAGGTTGAGTACTACTTCGCTTACCTGTACGAGGTTGCCACTCGAGGACATTTCTTCCTATTTTTTATCTGTTTTCCAAGTTATATAGCCAGCCCGTTGCCATTTCACTGTAATATTCCGTTGGGCTATGTCAGTTACTCTGATTCTACTGCGAATATCTTCATATCTAACTTTATCACGTAGAGAAACCCCTCTCCAATTTAAAATTTTTACATTTTTTAGATGATAGTTTGTCTAACATAAAAAAAAAACCAAACACAAGAATGTCTTTATATAGTTATTGATACTTAGGGAAGCACCATTTTTTTATTTATTTAAATTGTTTGATTTAATTTGATAACAGTGTACCTAAATGTAAGTATCTGTATCTATATTTCCCTCTCCAATAATATTTTATAAAGTCATACTCATAAAAACAGCGTTTTATTGTAATACATAACTATAAATTTCACTATCAACTAATTAACAAAAATATGTAATAATAAAATTACATAGGTATTAAATACTATCGAAATCTAAGTAACAAAAGCATGTTGGTCGTTCCACATCTAAATTAAATAAAAATGCATTTTTGAATTTCACTAATCAACGTCGCCGCGAAAATTTCTTCTTATTTGGGCACTTTAAAAATTAATTTATTTAGAAAATAATATTTACAGTTACCAGTGTACAGATATTAACTAAATTAAGTATTTCTAGTCATAAAAATATTTATAATCGAGTATAAACTTTTAAAAAACTAAAATATAATTGAACGAAGTCGCCCCAACACCGACGCGCGGTCCACCCTCGACGATGTCCGAAAACGGAACTGCACAGAGTACATTATATATAGGGAATAGAGTCATCACTTAGAATCGTAGCATTAGCGCCATCTATCGATATACGACGTCCCTACAGCCCAGCGACGACGTAGGATGCTCTATATTACAATATTTATTATTTATTTTCAAAGTAATTTCCAAAAATCAAACCATTTTAATATTGATTTGGCTTTTGGAAATTACTTTGTATACGTAAGTCTAACGAAAAAGGCGAAGTCTTCGGAGTCCGGGGATCAAGCAAAGTTGTTAAAGTCTTATAAACACAAAGAGCACATTCACAAACCACGAAAGGAAATGTAATGATAAACACAAATTAAATTACGTTAAATGAAGTTACTAGTTTTACACTCACACAAACTACTAGTTTTAGTTTCTTTTGTTTTTAATAATGTATGTATGTAATAAAAATATATAAATATAAATGACATTTGTAACATTAACAGACTGAAATAACCATAGATCTCTCCCTTTGGCTCTTGGCATAGATAAATGGAGAAAACAATTTGCAACGGCGAAATCATAATAATTCACTTGAATAAATGTAAAATAAACAAACTACACTATAAATTTAATTACAAATTTGTTTTCTAACAAAATAGTAAGTTAGCAAGGTTCGATTGTATTTTGAACTATTCATTAATTTGTTTGATTCTTAATGAGGGCATCCACGACTTTTTCTACCACCAGGGCGGCGCCACTTTAGCGTGAGGTAAAATATTTGACAGATTTCATAGCGGGGACGATAATTTCTTAGGAAAATGTAATCTTTAAGGTTTCTTTCTGTATAATTAGTAATATTTTATATTAATTACATTAGAAATGAATAAACCAAACTATAAAAATAACTAAAAGACGACTTTTTTTAAAAAAAAGAGTTATTATGTGAAAAAAATGAAAAAGGAAACCACTGACGCATTGTGTTATATATAAATACAATACTCTAGATAATGATAAACTATAATTTAAAACTAATTTCTCAATTAACTGACACTGTAACAAAAAACTTTACCTCAGTCGCTACCAGCGACATCTGGTGAGTGGCAGATTATTAGGCCTCATTGGCCTAGCATGGCTAAATTTAAAAAAGCGACATCTGCAGTAGACATGGACAAACTATCATTACATATTAATACCTCTAAGAAAAATTATAGTATGCACTGTTATGCCACTGACGGACTGTGACAGGCTGACAGGGCGACGGAGCATGCGCGCTCGCGTAAATATATTCAATTTCAGGGAAAAAATGATATATTCTCTTATAAAACGGGGAATAAAAATAAAACTCTCAATTAAAAATATTAATATTTTTAAGACCTTTTTTTTAGTGTAAGAAATATTTAAAAAGCTTGTGCCGTTTTGGAGAAATTTTGCAAAATATGACATAGATAGGTACTCTTTAGGGATTTTTTTTCTAATAAGGGGTTGACAAAAATACGATTTTGTTCAATTAAAAACATTTACCAAATCCTCTTCTGTTACCCTGTATTTTTTCTTTGTGGATTAAATGAACAGTTATTGAGATTTTTTACTTAAATATCCAAGATTTAGGCATTTCAACCACTGTTAAGGCCTTAAATGAATAAAGGCTTAAAAACTTAAACAACAGGCATAGATTTGAAATAATTGTATTGTCACCTGTTCTTAATATGTCTGCAAAATCTGAAATTATTTAGACAAACTGTTCAAGCTGGTGAAGGGAATATGGTAACGGTTATCTCAGTTGGGTCAAAATTGTCCATAATTAATTTAACCTTCAGCCATTTGACCTTTTTAATGACGAAAACAATATAATTAAGGACTACGGTTGCGAAACTCTAAACCAATTTACTCTATTAGATGTTTAACAAAATTTTTAAGTCTGATAATATATATTAAAATCAACTTTAAACATGTAATTTGTGGATGGATTTAATTTCATGATTCGTTTTACGTAAAAATATATTCAGAATACCTTGTACTTTGAACTGTTAAATTTTATTCTAGTGTAATGTTTTTCAATTGAACGCAGTGAGAGCTTTTGCAGGAATTTGATGCTCGTAATTATAATGTTTGCAAATTTAATTATTACTAATGGTAGTAGTTGGTACGCTTGGAGGATTTTATTAATTTATAATTTTATAATTCCAAATTAAAATACGTAGTGGAGTCACGAAAATAGCAGCTTAATGATGCTGTGTCTCGTATGGTGAGTTTAAAGAATCGGAGACCCTTTTTAATGGGAAAAAGGCATTCCATCTTAGTCCTCAGGGGTGGCAAGGCATCTGAATTAATCGAAGATAAATGTAGATATCTATGGGCTATCGCACACAATTGCCATCAACAGGTTGATTATGTGTTCGTTTGTCGCCCCATTCTATAAAAAGAAACTGTCAGTCGTATGATTGCACGTCAGATGTGAAAATTTTTTCAACACAAATATCAATAACGATGTAGGAAATATTCGACATTAAATACTTTTTTGTCATTTACTCTTCTACATAAACATATAAGTATATTCAGTACTCACTACTGCACAGCGATTCTTCCATTAATCAATTCAAATTATTATTATCGAAAACACAATTAAAACAATGTACATTATATACAAAATAATCAACTAATAAAATGGTCAACATAATTTCACTTGCTGCTTCTACGTAGCAGGTAAATGGAAACCTGGAAAAAGGTACGAATAAGGGGTGAATAAAGAAAAAAATCTAGGCTTGTCAAAATTGCTTTTGCTGTAGTATGTATGGGAGTTGCAAGTCAAATAATAATTAAAAATTAAAAATTTTGTACAACCGACTTCATTATAAATAAAAACTATTGATCAACCCTTAAACAAATTTAATTGGGACCACACGAGAAGCACCCGTTTTCAATTTAAAAAAAAAATCATTGAATTCTGTTCATCCAGAAAAGTTATGAGGTAAAACACATAAAAAACAAACAGTAGAATTGAGTACCTCCTCATTTTTGAAGTCGGTAGAAAAACTACATTACGGTATCAAAAGTGTAAGTTATAAAATGTAATTAGTTGGGTATTATGTACATTTTACTTGTATTAAGGTAAATTAATTGATAAAATTGTTTGATAATACTTTTTATTGTTTTAACTGTCTCGTTAGTAGTTTACTAATGGTGTAGTGGTGTAAGCAGAACTGCTAATCGTATGGTCAAGGGTTCGAATTCGGTCGGCCAAAATCAGTTATTGGGTTATACTATAAAGAAATACTTGATAGAAACGAACAATCAGGAACTAGGTGGTGTTCACCTTGGAAAGCAAATAAAGCCATTGTCCTGCGACTGATCTCTCTCTGATCATCTCTGATTGCACACCATCGAGAGGCCAAATAACCAGTGTTGGAATTGAACCCGCGACCGGTATCGCTACAACCAAATATTTAGTTACTGCTCTACAGCACCTTCTGCTTTTTTGTTTTTGAAGAATAAATATACAAAACAATGTGTGCGTGTTCCTATACATGGAACAATTGTCAAGTAAGTATTCCTGGACAGTCGCACATTGTTGTTCGTAATGAAAACACCTTCCAAACATTAAATATTTTAAATAAACAGAGGAGATATAGTCATAAGGAATGCCGACAGAACTGAAAACTCAATGATATATGCCTATACATGTACACAGGCCGCTATACTACGCGTCGCTAGTCTGGCTTACGCCACATACTCGTGACAATACGTCACGAGCATGTCGAGGTCATCGGTGACGTGAACTCATAAACTTTTCTCCTACTAAAAGTCACTCAACGCGGCTAAAGAAGTTTTCACTTCAAAAAACAACTGAAGCAGTCATGAGGACAGCTGACAGAAGTTAAAACTCAAAACAATGGAATAGCAGCTGTGTTATTAATTAATTATAGTCTCAATTATTTAAATTTCATAATTTGTAAATTGAAAATATTAACATTAGTACGGATTTTTTTTTTATAGGATAAGGGTGACAAACGAGCACACAGTCCACCTGATGGGCTGTGGTTGCTGCGGCCCATAGACATCTACATCTATCCGCAATTACAAGTCGAAATGTAGATGCGTTGTCACCCGTGAGGACTAAGATGGAATGCCTCATTTACAGTAAAAAGGGCCTCCGGCCACCTGCACTCACCAAGCGAAACGCAGAGGTAAACCTCTACTTCACGCTGGTTTTCTGTGAGGTCGTGGTACCACCCCGGTTCGAGCCGGCCCATCCGTGAGACAGCAAAAGCTGCCGCGTGGCTCTACCACTGTTAAATTTCACATCTATTGGCACTTCGAGCAATAATTAAATACATATTAAGAAGCTATCATAAATCGTAATGCCACAAGAAGTATAGAGGTTTATAAATCTAGCATCGCAATCACATTTTTATTTTTATTTTGTTGACTGTACCATAAACGTAGCTGAATTTGGTTTTTTTTATCTATAAATATGAAACAACAAATATGAACAAAAAGCCCATAGATTCTAAAATGGCCGTGAATATATAAATAATATATGGAGTTCTTGGAAAAACAAGTTTTTCTGTTACCACATCTAATGGAAAAATTTTAAGATTTATCTGAAATGGGGGATATTTAAAACCGTTATATATCGGAAGTAGTGGAACACGATCCTTATTAATCATTGTTAAGCAAGTTGAGCATATTTTCACCTCTTTACATTAACGTTTCTAAGCATTGTTCTTGTACATTGAATATTGGGAGTTGTATCGTTCTAATCAAAAGTTTTAAATCTTTTTAAATGTTAAAATTATTGCCGATATCATTTAAAAATGTTTTAGAAATTCTCGATATGCACTAGAATTTCGTTGGAAATAGGAATGTTTGTACAGGTAGATTATGTTAAGAATGCATGTTTTAAGTATTGTTTGAATATTCTGTGGGAAAATATTTGAAGTATTTACATAGTTTGTTGTTATTGGTTCATGTAATTGTGGAACATAATCAAATTGTGAAGGAGGATCATAGTCGGAATGTGACCGTGGAATGTATGGTTCATTCCGTGTTAATAGGTCAGCAGTATAAATTATTGGGACATATGGGACATATCTTCTTGATGCAATTTGTGAGTTATGGAAATTTTTACATTAAGAAACATGCCTCATAACAGCTTTGCAGGATTGATCTGTATGTAATTTGATAAAACTAGAAGCACTCTTTTATCTTTATACCGCTGACTTTTTTGTTTGTCATATTTTGTACTTTACAAATTGGTGGACTAACTAATTCGTCGGTTTCTTTCTTAGTCTTATTTTTATATCGCTGACATCTTATTTTAATCTAACCTTCTTTTTTCTAATTTCTTCAATTTTATTTTGACTTGTGTCATCATCAGAGAAATCCGCTTCTTCATCATCGCCTTGTCGTTTTCTTTTACCACCGTCTGAAGACATCTTCAATTTTCTTTTTCACATAGAATCATGGATCTAAACAAATATAGGAAATGAAAATTTAGATACACTAATTGACATTACGTCACATGACAATACTTTTTGTAAAGTTCTAATAACGAAATTAAATTACATTAGCTTATAAATCATTATTTTTAAAAAAACTAACAAGATGTATTTTTATTTATAACAATTTAAGTAAATAATTTTGAGTAGGCAACCAAATTTATTATAAAATTTTATAGAATTTTTAATTTTGAAATCCGATCAATATAAATATGTTTTACCACGCTAGTAAGATAACTCCTAAGATACAATTCGAAGAAAAGGATTTGTTACGGAGAAAAAAAAAATCCATAAGTTAAAAAAATTCAATAGACATTTTCATCGTCATCATCATCATCATCATCATCATTACAGCCCTTCACAAGTCCACTGCTGAACATAGGTCTCCCCCAAGGAATGCCACAAAGCACGGTCCTGAGCCACCTGCATCCATAGACTTCCTGCATGTCTCACCAGGTCGTCACTCCATCTAGTGTGGGGTCTTCCTACACTTCGCCTACTGGTACGAGGCTGCCACTCGAGAACCTTTCTTCACTATCGGTTGTCGGTTCTTCGAGCTATATGGCCGGCCCACTGCCACTTCCGTTTACTAATCCGTTGGGCTATGTCGGTCACTCTGGTTCTACTGCGGATATCCTCATTTTTAAGTTTATCACGCAGAGACACCCCGAGCATAGCCCTCTTCATAGTTCGCTGAGCGACCTAGAGCTTCCCAACAACTAGCGGCATAGGTGTGACATGCACGTTAAACATGATTTTTGTTTTGTCCATGTTCATCTTAAGATCTATCCGTTGGGAGACACTTTTGAGGTCATTGAGCATAGTGCTTAGGTCCTCCAGCGATTCTGCCATGAAGACAATATCGTCGGCAAATCGAAGGTGAGTGATGTACTCGCCATTCATGTTAATACCGCATCCTTTCCAGTCCAGTAGCTTGAAAAAGTCTTCCAATGCAGCGGTGAAGAGTTTCGGAGATATAACGTCACCCTGTCTTACACCTCTCTGCAGTTGGATAGGTTCCGTACTCTGATTCTGTACTCGGATAGCCATCGTAGCTCTACTGTACAAACACTTCGGCAATTTGATATACCGACAGTCAACTTGGCACCGCTGAAGGGACTGCAGCAACGCCCATATTTCGACGGAATCAAAGGCTTTCTCATAGTCCACATACGCAAGGCAAAGTGGTAGATTGTACTACTCTGTCTTCTGTACAAATTGCTGAAGGGTGTGTATGTGGTCCATGGTACTAAAGCCTTTTCGGGAACCGGCTGGTTCGGGAGGCTGGAAGTCGTCAAGTCTACGTGCGAGACGATTTGTAATGACTCTCGAAAACAGCACGTAGACGCGGCTTAGAAGAAAAATCGGTCTGTAGTTCTTCAAGCGAGCGTTGTCGCCTTTCTTGAAGAACAAGACCACCGCACTTCTGCCCTCCGGAGTAGTGCCACCATGGAGGATGTTATTAAAGGGCTTCAGAAGGACTTCAAGTGCCGGTTTTCTACCCGCTTTCAAAGCTCTGCTGTAATCCCATCCCTGCCCGGGGACTTGCCGTTTTTAAGGTGCTGGAGAGCCATTCTAATCTCGCTCAGACTGACCTCCGGGATATCTTCAGAATAGTGTCGATTAAGACTCGCTCTTGGATCGTTACTCACACTTGCATGTGGCTCCGACCGCATGGACAGTTTCCACGAGCTTATGATTCATATCGTCCACTTCATTGCAGTCTTCCAGGCACTGGAAATGATTTTGTAACTTGAGCTGAAAGGTTTCGGGGTTTTGGAACAGAGCACGAGGGGGACGGATCGTTGACTTCATTAGACGAGACCTCTCCAACTTAACGTTTAGTTTCAGTGTGCCTCTAACCATTCGGTGATCGCTACCAGTTTTCACCCTCGCGATCACGGAGACATTACTATACAGTTGTTGTCTGGTCGTCATAATGAAGGAAATCTCATTTTTTGTCGAACCGTCGGAGCTCGACCAGGTCCACTTCCTGTGGGGCCGCTTCTGAAAGAAAGTTCATCATAAATAGACCCTCTTTCTCCATGAAGTCGGCCATCTGTTGGCCCCTTGGGTTCCGTTGCCCTATTTCAAATATCCCTACTTTCAGCTCACCTTTCTCTTTTGTGCCTAGCTTTGCATTAAAGTCTCCCATTAACACCGTATAGTGGGTTTGGAGGAATGCATGGCTCTAGAGATATCCTCATACATTTCCTCCAACTCATCATCGGGATGTGCCGAAGTTGGTGCGTAAACCTGTATTACCTTCAGCAAATACCGTTTGGTGATTCTAAGTATAAGGTACGTAACCCTCGTCGACACACTCTCAATCTTTATAACGGTATTAACAAAAGACTTGTGGACGATAAATCCGACACCTCCTTGGGACAGATGATCACCCTCCTGGTGATAGAGCAAGTTGCCGGATTCGAGGATTACCCTCTCTTCGGACCTTTGATATTCCTATAATATGCCAGCGTAACTTGTCTACCTCTTCTTCCAGCTCCACGATCTTCTCGTCAGTCCTCAGGGTGCATGCGTTGTATGTTGCCAGGTCATTTTGCCAGGTTATTACAATCTTTTAAAGTCAACCATAACCTCATAAGGGGGCTTTATGAGCCATAGTTTCTACTTTTGGCAGGCGGGTTGGCAACCGCAGTTTTTGACTTTAGATCTAGTTGTTGTTAGGACGTCTTTTCGTTTCACTCTGCCGCCTTTTACCACTCCCAGGGAATAGATATTCCTTCAGGTAGTAGATATTCCTTCACCGCCAATACTTATTGTTATTGAATACTTATGTACGTAGGTATATGTGGTAGAGCTATGCTGCAGCTATGTTAATAGTATACTCGTAGTTGTAGTACGAATGGGTCGGCTCGACCGAGGAAGGACTACGCTCTCACAAAATACCAGCTTAACACTGCTGTGTTTCGTATGCTTATCATACGAAATACAGCAGTGTTAGAGAACGTAAAGAACCGGAGACACTCTTTACCGGAAAAGAGGTATTCCATCTTAGGGATGATTCTCATTAGAGCGAGCTGTGCCCGGGGCGGGGCCCGGACGGGGCACGGTTTTAATCTGTTACCTATATTTTGTATGAATCAATTTATATTACACAGTGCATTATCCGTGTCCCGTCCGGGCCCGCTCGACGCACTTCAATACCACGTTTGTTGCACGGTCCCGCCCCGCCCCCTCCACGTCCCGCCGTAATCCGAACATTCTTCCGTGCTGCGTCCGAGCACTGAGCGACGAATGTTTAGTGAGGGTACACGCACATGCAAGTTTGTTTTACAGAAGATTTTTGAAACTGAGTTTCTTTTGTTGCAATATTATTCCGTCCATGACTTTGCGGATAATGGATGATGAAAAATTAATTGAACAAGTCCGAAAGTAGCCGGAGTTGTATGACATGTCCCATCAAAAATATATGGATACAAAATTCAAAATGTCATTATGGACGACAATTGACAATGAATTAAATGAAACAGGTGAGTATGTATTTTAATCAATTTATTTAAGAATTACTCATATAGATATTTAGAGTTACGTTTCCTTAGGTTCTATATAAAACAAACACACACATATTTTGTGGAGCAGTGGTAACTCTTAATGTAAATAGCCAATGTACTACAAAGTGGCTATATTTTGATATCAACTAAATTAACAAAAGAGCTGCTGAAGCCGCATCCCTTTGACGCTATTTTCCGTCAAAAATTTGGATTAAATGACTTCCTTAAATGGATTGAATGAGACGGTTGATCAAAACCTCTTTATTTTCTTTCCTTTAAACGCCTCCTACGACACCCACGTGACGTTATGGATAACAAATTCTCTTACGCTGTCATCGCACAATACTAAAACGCTAAAATTAGTAAAAAGGCCAAATGCTAGTAAGAATGTACAAACGCGTAAAATTGTATACCTAATTAAATTATTTTCATTACTATTTTCAATCGTCAAATAAGTACATACATTACAAATACAGATACATATTTATTCATGGCTTAGATGAATAGAAACGTAAGTTTTTTTCATTACAGCCTATGAAAAATTATTTACTGAAGGCTTCCCCTATCAATTGCCTCATAGGTCATAGGGGATATTAGACATAGTTGTCACGCTTGGCAGGCGGGTTGCAACGCTGGAAAAAGCAGTTTTTTTTTTATTTTTAGTTTTTTTTTGGAAGACGCTGCTGTTTTGATTTTTCTGGTTTGTTTCCCTCTGTTGGTTCTTACGATGTCCACGGAACGATATGGGGCAGTGAAATTCTTACACCGCCACTACAGCATTTTATGGAACATAAACCGAACCATCATGATGCTTAAGAGGAATGCTAATGTATGCCAGTTGAATTTAAATTTAAATATTTAAACGTGTTAATTACCAACCGCTATAACAACTGAAATCATATTTGAGAAAATAAACACCTTGTAAAATTACGTAATGAACATGTTTGTAGTGGTATGATTAATTATATGAAAGACAAATACAATTTTAAAACAACTACCAGCTGAATAATTGTTACGCAAAGATATTTAATGCTAATATTTAACGTGTAATACGTTTAAATATAGGGTTTCCTTGTCTTAAGTAAAGTGAAGTCATTATGTAGGAATGGCAGGTCGATTTACTCAATATACTTTAATTCACCGCCAAGCAAGTTGTAAATTAGCACTTATATTTGCATTAATAATTTCGTCTATGCCGGAGATCGAACACGGATTGCTCGTTTGTTTGTTGTTACAAATTTTTTAGCCCCTAAGCTGTGTACAGAAAAAAGACCCATACAGAAAAATATTTAAACGCTGAGTTGCGCCACCAACCTTCAGAGTTAGCTATCGTGGATAAATCTTTGTTTCATAGAGCATGAGAAATCTGTGACAGTAAACAACTTGCCGCCGAGCTCCAACGCGTCAAGCAAGGTTTTCACGACAACAAGTTCGGGTCCCACGCCTGCATTACAGTGCATAAGTGAAGCCGGCCATACTCGAGCGAGTGCTTGCTGTACTGCCATATGTCAGAGGTGTCACTGACAAGATTGGCTACATCTTGAAGCGTGCTTCCATTAAAACATACTCCAAGCCGCCGAAGAAGATTAGTCAGTTTTTACCATCAGTTAAGTGTAATATCTCTCTGCATGATGCAGGAGTGTACAAGCTTGATTGTGAATGATTGTCTGAAAAGTGATGATTCTCTCTTTTATAGGACAAACTGATGTGATGTAGCTAATGTGATCTAGCTGTAGCTGATGTGAAGAATCGACGCTCAGGTAAGTCTGCAGTTTGTGAACATAGATAAAAGGCTAGTTAGTTAACATAAACCATGTTTTTAATTTTTTTCTTTAAATAAAATTATTATTAAAGTTATTTTCTAAAATAGTGTAGTAACTATTTGTGAAAAGTTAGTATAGATATAGGGACATTGAATTTTTATTATAATCAATCAATAATATAGCTGGCAACCGCATATATATGAAGTGAGCAAAAAGGTCACTAACACTCTGCGTTATCTGTATCGTCTCAAAATTTTTTTACCGTTAGGGACTAAGGCAATGCTAATACAGAGTTTAGTGTTGCCCTATTCTAGATTATGCAGATGTTTGCTATGCTGATGCTTCGCAAGAACTTCTAAACAAACTGGATCGACTTCACAATAATTGCATACGCTTCATTTTCGGTTCACGTTAATACGACCACATTTCCTCTTATATTTCTCAGCTAAAATGGCTACCTCTCCGCTATCGCAGACATTTCAGAACACTGTGCACGTCATTTTCAGTTTTACACGATCCGTTTGTCCCTGAATATCTGAAATGCAAATTTCAGTATCAAGGTGATACCCATAATCGTTGTCTCCGTTCTACGGAAAAATCTAACCTCCATGTTCCCCTCTGTCACACTAGCTTTTTACACAAATCTTTTACCCTCACGCGGTAAGATTATGGAATGAGTTACCGGGCAGTGTACGCGCAGCCACGAGCAAGGCATCGTTCAAACGCTTTCTCTGGAATTACTATCTAACGTTGCGGGAGTAGTTTGTGGTTTTTCATTTCATTTTTACATTTTGTTATTGGAGTTGAATCAGAAATTGCATATATATATAATATATATATATATGTATAATAAGTAGTATTAAGTAAATATTTGTATGTATGTATTTATATATATTTATGTAGATATAGATGTTATTTACTTTGCTGTTTGCACTTTGCACCCACAATATTTTCTCCGCTTAGCCTGGAGGTAGACTAGAAAATGCCCTGTTGCATTAAGTCCGCCTTTTTGTACTTGGTGTGCAAATAAAGCATAAATAAATAAATAAATACATTACTTTTAGGCACAGAGATATAATTTAATAGAGTTTAAGGTTTTTAGGATATTCTTTTGTGTCGTTCATAAGATGAGGCTGTCTCCTGAAATTGCATTAAATAATACACGAGCCCGTTCCCAACTGATTAAGAAAGAATTTTCTGCCGACTTCCAAAAAGGAGACGGTACTCAATTCGATTGCATCTTTTTTAATGTGTGTTACCTCATAACTTTTTACTGGGTAAACCGATTTCGATTATTCTTTTTTATTTGAAAGCTGGTACTTCTCGTGTGGTTCTATATTAATTTGATCAAGGTCAGACCAATAGCTTTTGAGTTATTCTTAATAACTTATATTGAAGTCGGCTTTACAAAATTTTAAATTTTAAATTATTATATTGAAAATATTTCAAGGAACAGACTTAACTTCATTTCCAATTGAAGTTCTGGCATTGACGACCTAGTTGATCTGGTAATTGTAAGTGTAAATACTTATCCTTGCCAATATTCTATTACTAAAACTATAAACATACTCTGGTTTTAACTCTGTTACAACCTCATTTGGAATCATCACATCGGACTACAACCTAAAAATAAAAAACTTTTTTTTCTTTAGTGGCCACTGAGATAAATTTCCCTATTTTTAATCTATTAAATTCAGAACTGATTTAAACTTTCTTAGTGCTCAACATAAAATACAGCTTAAAGACAGCTTTTTATCAGAAGACTCGTAGACTTTCATTTTGTTTGAAGCATTAAGTCGCCGATGTAGGAAGCGAATTACTTCTGAGCGCTAGCTAGCTCTGTGCAAGTTGATAAAAATATAAAATAGCATTTTTAACTATTTGATATACCATAAAAAGCCAATTGATTTCTAAATTTGGTGCTTTGAGCTGAATATGAACCAGTATTAACGGTGCTTATATACCTTAATATAAATAGTTTAACTTATCTGCAGCCGTCCTTTGGTAGGTTTTATTACACATTTTAATGAAGGCGACTGCTGTACAGTCACAGATGTCTTTGACTTTGATATGAAGCCCCCAACCAGTGATGTGGGGCTGCTATTGAAATCGCTCAATGTGTAAAAACGCACAAAGAGTAATTTTTCATCCTCCAGCGCTTTGAATAGACACAGAGCTGAACCTTGTCAGTAAAACTGATCAGGACTGTTTCTGTGGATTTTTATTTGCTGTAATCATGCTAGTTGTAATATTTAGGTATCGTTGCTTTTAATGTTTTAATACTAAATTAATTAATTAAGGCATTAAGTCCGCCATACGTATGATTTTTCTTTAGTGCATAAAAGTTTAAATAAATAAATTACCGCTACCGGAAATATGACTTGATTGAAAGCAACTTTAAATGGTGTTGTAAAAGATACAAGAATAAAATAGGCATAGTAATATCATATACCTAGCGTATAACGTCTTGATGTTTTTTTTACAGAAGTAAGGATGAAAAACGACCTATACAACGTGTCCCAAAATTTAACGATAAGCCAACACCGGAGAATAGACCTGCCCCGGACTAATCGGGGAAAAAAAGAAAAAAAAATATATCCCAATTATATTTTAAGTTATATAAAAAAAATGAAATTCTTCAGAAATTGAGACCGTTTATGATATTTTTCACTACCATGACCACAATTTTTTAAATATTTTTTTCTTTTTTTTTTATAGGCAACCTGAATAGTACTGCTATCTACCACAATTCTTAAAA